>VWZZ01001268.1:268154-335926 GCA_013399095.1 Psophia crepitans | reverse complement strand
CCATGAGCTCTGCCCTCAGCCTCCTCTTCTCCAGGCTGAACAAGCCCAGGGACTAATGGTTAAATCAAAGAGGGTAAAAGCCCAGGACTTAAATGGAGAAATAAAGAAAACTGGATTCACTCAATACTATGGATGTAAAGACTTAGGGGAACCAAGACAGTCTTCGAGCATAACGAGATTTTCAGCAGTTGCTGCAATGCATTCTCTCCAAAACAGAGTGCAGCGTGAGGACGTAGGCACAGCCATACCCGGCACATGGAGGTATTCAGTATCTCAGCAGCAGATGACAAAACCCCAAAATACATTACAGAGGAGAATCCCTACCTGAAATGTAACACACCCTACAGGGAGGTATTTTCGGTCCTCCAGCATGCTCAGATATTCAGCCACCAAGGCTGCGGAGTGGACCAGGCACTGGGCCGATTCGGCGTGATTGCTCCTCTCGGAGTGCTTTCCAGCCATGTTCTGCAGCCACGTCAGGCGCAGGTCGGGGGAATTCTGATAGCCCTTTGCAATCCTAATTGGAAAAGAAAAACCCTCTGTGATAAGTATTTAGTTATTTCTGCTTAAATAACAACCACTCGCAGTACTAGGCGACCTAGAAATCCATGAGATAAGAAGCTATACAGACGGAAAGTTACCCCAAATTACTTTATAGATTTCTGAGCCAGCTAGTGGTGGGTGAGCACCTGCAGCTACCCCCTGATGGTAGAACATTTTTATGGGTGACGGCTGAAGCTCTTGACCAAAGCTCATGTTTCACCTGGAGACTGGTAGTAAGCCAAAGATGTGGGACAATCAGCGCAGACCTGCCTGGTGGCTTACGACAAAATCTCTGCTGCCTTCTGAGAAGCTTTCAGGACTGTTCGTGCAGACACCACCATGCAATTTGGTAGTTGAGATCTTAACATGGCTCTGGAATATCTTTTGCATTGGAGACCACCGTATGTACCACCAGGAAAAAGCCTTTTGTGTGAGTGGTCCTGGAAGATCCTTCAGTTTTCCCTGATGCAAGCAGGGAGAGTTGTCCACTCAGGTGGAGGATGAGATTGTGAGAGACTGCTGGGGAATGGAAACTACTCTTAGCCATGATAAGCTACGCAAATGCCAATCAAAACCTACCCACACCACATTCAAACACATCAGACAGGTACGTATTGGTCCGTGAGCACTGAGACCTGGAACTGCTCCAAAACCAAGCTCTGTAAGGACTCAAATGGGCCACATCTGAGTCCAAAACCAAATGGAAAGTAGCTGTGATGGTGTCAGGTAAAGTGTAAATCATGGCAAGCAGTGTAAAACAGGTTTAAAGTAACTTAATTCCTAATGAAAAACAAGTAATCCAAGTTCACAGCAATACAATACCTCCCACTCTGAATACAGGAAGTGCAGCAGGAACAAAGCTTTGTTCAAACACCGTGCGGAGCACTGACATCTACCGTCCCCACAGTGCAATGGTTACAAACTCTACCTGTACATCAAGTCAATCAGCATTTCTGGATCTTCCTGGTGCTCCTTCATTTTAACGGTGTCAGAGAGGATCATATGGAGGTTGAACACTAGATCCTGGACCTGTGAAAAATACACTGCTGTAACGAACTGGCCATGGGATTTGAGCTACCTACTGCTGTGTTTGGACCACAGTCCCTCTGAACCTTTGCGCGTTTGCACCTTGGTGTCAGAATTAATCACGAACCTGAGTTTTATGTGCTTAGGTACTAAAAAAAACCAACACAATGCACCTCTTCCAGGGAATATGTGCAAATTCCAGCTACAGACGGAGGTTTAACAGCAGCCTGTTAATCATATAGAATCATATAGAATGGTTTGGGCTGGAAGGCACCACAACCAGACTGCCCAAAGCCCCATCCAACCTGGCCTTGGACACGGCCAGGGATGGGGCCTCCACAACTTCTCTGGGCACCCCGTGCCAGGGCCTCACCACCCTCACAGTAAAGAATTTCTTCCTAACGTCCAATCTAAATCCCCCCTCTTTCAGTTTAAACCCATTAGCCCTTGTCCTGTCACTACACTCCCTAATGAACAGCTTTCCTGTAGGGTCCCCTTTAGGTATTGGAAGGCCGTGATTAGGTCTCCTCGGAGCCTTCTCTTCTCCAGGCTGAACAAGCCCAAATGAACCAGACAATACTTTTCTTGTGGTATTTCTTTTACCTGATCAGGAAATGTTGTCTCTCTAAGTTCCAGATCTTCTTCAGCATATGTCAAAATAGTCTTCAGGGAACGTCGCAAAAATTCCTCATTGAAGTTCTGGGATGTCCCCACCAGGGATGAGAGAGACATGGTCACCTGCATTTTCACCCTGGCAAAGTTCTGCAACAGAGAAATTGTTTTTGTATTTGAGCAACCTGGAGATACTGCAACAGTCTCCTGCAACACCAATGCTCTGGTCATTGCACCCTCCTCCTAACGGACACCCAATACAAAAAAGAAAACACAAGTTGTGTGAAAAGGACTGTCAGAGCAGTGGTTACAATAAACCTCTGGGGCTGCTGACTTTGTAACGTGATGACAGCACTGTTTAGTTCCAGGTGAAGGTTATCCTGCAAAACTTTTAGTTTTCTCTCCTCCCTGGTCTCTGCTCAAGCACCCTGAACAGGATGATGCTCAACTCCCTCTCCTGAATACAGGATCCATTTCAGACACTTGCTTTTGGTTTGGTCTAGCCTGAACACTGGAGCCACAGTTAACTCACTGCTATCAATCCCCTAACAGTCCCTGGGGCCAGAGCCAGTGGGTCCCTCCAGTTCTGCTGCTCACTGTGGGGGACCAGAACCAAAGCAGCGTAAACAAAGGTGTGTGGAGGAGCACTTTGTGACACATAGCTACATGTGTGCCTGCACAATACCAGCTGGGTGAGCTGCGGCTGGGAATCTTCCTGACAATTTCAAGTGCACATGGGTGAGTCAAGCTAAGATGTAATTAGAGGTAAGATCTGAATGAAAACAAAATCCCAGCCTTCCTCACGCACCTCCACTAACACAGCCCTTCCAGCTGTGCCACAGAAAGGGCTGTGGGGCTGGGTCTGCTCTCACCGAGGTGTGCGAAAGCAATACAGAGGGGAGTTCCTCCCAACAACCCCTCAAACTGACCCTGCTCTAGCAGCGGGGTTGGACTAGATGATCTCTAGAGGTCCTTTCCAAGCCCTACTGATCTGTGAACCTCTGTGTGTGTGTGAGTGCAAATTGTCCAATTCGACAAGTACAGAAACCTTCCGAACTGACAGGTTTATGTTCCAGACAGGGCTCTGCATCTCTCTATAAACTGACAGGAGAGGCAGTTAGCCTGCAAAGAGATTCGGGGCATACAGCTCGGACTCTGGCACCGGAGACTGGACACTCCCGCTATGTGAGGCCAGCAGTGTGAGGTATGGCAAGATGAGCAGCTGGGCAAAGTCGCGTCACTGCCGCGCACCTCCTTCCCTTTGCCTGTCATGCTCGTTTCGATGGTACGCCCTCCAATGTCCTTCGCCCCGCAGGAATACACAGTGCTCCCTTCACCAGCCCCCAACCAGTTTACATGTAACAACCTAATGAAGTGCAGCAGGATACTCACATTCCCAATCTCAAAGTTTTGCCTCATCAGAAGGTAAAGCGAGGCACTTGCGTGTGACCGTATCGTGCTGATACTGCTGCTACAGTGTCTCAGGAGCCTCAGGCACAGGTCTGCACACTGCTCAGTCTCTTCTTCAAACAGCAGCTCAGGGAACTGGAAAAACAGCATGTGAGGAAATTAGTGCTTGGACAGACAGGAACAAGCAATCAGACAAGAAGGCCAGGGCAATCCTCAGCAAAGAGCATCTGCTGGCATTAGAGGAAGTCCAGTCTGCTCTGTTTTGAGGGGAATGATGCTAATTTGAATCACTTCACTTTTACAGTAAGGCAAAAGCAGACTCTCTCTGGCAGCATTGGAAGGCAACTCATTTTACCTGCCCCCACAACTTGCTCTTACATCTACACCCCCAGACCGATTTACATCGGTTCCAAAAATTCAGGCTGAAAACTCCCTACTGGCTAGGTGCCCCTGCCTGCTTACCAGCGGCCAGCAGGAACCTCCACCACACCTGGGTGATGTGAACTGTACCTTTGCGTGCAGCCATCAAACCCAAAGTGCATAAATACAGGTACTGATCACAAAAACCAGCTGAGTTTTATCAACCCCCAGACCACGTTCCCTGAAAATCAATGCTGCACAAAATAATCATTGCATGGTGAAGTGACCCCAATGCAAAGGAAGAAAACAGTCTCCCACCCTCCCTCAGTGCCGCTCAGGATATATTATAGCATCTGCAGAGAATTCACCTTTGAAACCAAAGCCCTCTGTGTGGCGAAGCAGTGTTGGAGATAAAGTGCACTTTGGTTGCAGGCCATGCTGTGCAGAAGCACTTTCAGCACCCCACCGAGGATACTCTCTTTGGACTCCGTCACAGAAACAGTCTGCAGTCAAAAGTAAACCAAGAGTTGCATGAGCAAAAATAAACCTCCCAGGTGTGTGTGTGGGGAGAGAATAACTCTGCTGAAAAGCCCTTGGCATGGGGAAATTACCCACTGAGCTCGGCCGGTGTAACAGTCACACTCTGAGTCAACCCCCAGGTAATGAAAACCTCACCCATGCACTAAAGCCAGCGGAACGATGCTGATTTCTACCCAACGAGGCTCTGTCCTTTTAGCACCTTGTTCTGCTAGAGGCAAAGCCTGTAGCTGGCCTCTAGGTGGATTATTCAGGTGCAAGGTGCAATCCTTGGGATTCTGGGTCTCCCTGCAGCTCCGAGGTGGATCTGGTAAGCCTGCTACTGCCTGCTTCCAGCCTGTGCCCAGGCTCCCCCTGTACAGAAAGCAGGGGACAAAACTACCATGTGTCCACGCTTACCAGCAGGGAGAGGACATAGCTGAGCTGTGCACACAGACCAAGGAGCCTGGAAGCTTTCCTGCACTGTGCAAATTAAGTATGGATACAGGAGGCTGACCTGGACCCAATGAGTTAAGGCAGATTTGGGAAGAAACTAAAGGAATCAGTTAGGGCAGTACCTGGGAATTTTTACAGTTCATTATTGAGTTTTATGAGCTTCTTATACAACAGTAGCGATCAACTTTCAAAAAGACTGAAAGAAGGTACTGACATTTTAAACCAGATCGGCATGAGCTGAGGATGAGGAGAGGCACTGTCACCCTTCCGGCTGCAGCAGGGGCGCTGAACAGTTCTGACAGCGATCAGGCAGTTCAGAGCAGCAGGCAGGTTTTGTTAACAAACTGCTGCCTGGCCAGGTGATCGTAATGCTATTACATCTCTATTTTCTCATCTTTCTTACCTGTACAACTATCTCTAGTGTATCCAAAATAATCAGATTTGCTTCCGTTGCAAGGTTTCCATCGATAAGTGCCTCGTGTTCTATCTCTGCCCTTGATCTAATCAGAGAAAAGAAAGCAGTAAAATTACTTTCTGTTTAAGAAGTAGACCCACATTAGCAGAAAATCCCCAGTCACAACGAGTATATTTATTACTGGACAACACTACAAGGATATTCCAATGCATCCATTAAGAGGACAGGAAGAAAGACTTTGGTTTTTTACGTATACAAACTTACAAAGGATTCACGTTCATCATGCTCAGGAGAGATCACGCTACTTTCTCACACTTCATTACTCTCCCAGGAACACAACAACGGTTTAGAATCAAAGTCCAACTCAAAACTGGTTTAGTAGCATCGTTAGGCATGCAACGGCACAGCCAGGAACAGAACACACGGGGTTATGTTAGAGGCTATGGACACACGGTGGTGCTACACGAGCTAGTATATCTGCCCAGCTGAGTCTGCCAGCTAGACTGGTTGTAGCACAGAGTGAGTGCACGCTGCGAGGGCGCGATCTTTGTCCGTGGAAGCTACATTATGTTACAGTTCATGAAGAATATCCTCCTCGCCAAGAAAAACACACAGTTTTGCTGTTATATGCCAGGCACTCACTTTCCTGGAAAGGCTTACGAAGTTCATACATCCACTCACACCCGTGGTCGCAGGAATTCAGCAGCAACCACCCAATTTCAGCAGCACAAGCTGCATTTGGCACAGATCCGCAGTGTATTTAAAGAGCCCAGCTATGGCGTGCCCTACCACGGGCACCACCTCCGACAGAGCATGCAGGAGTGTGACCCACGGGAACTGACAAAATTCAGCTGTCCTGCTTTTGGCTGGGACAGAGTTATTTTTCTTCTTAGCAGCGCGCAGAGTGCTGTGGTTTGGGTTTAGGACACTAAAGAAAATACACAGCAAAGGGCATCCCCCTGGGACCTGTACTGCAGCAACCCTCCCCGGCCACGCTCTGCTTCCACTGGGACCTGGGTCATACACTCGTTATCTACTCTCCAGCATATGAAGGTTTGGGGCCTGGCCCTATATAAAATAATATCATCTGCATAAAATAATACCACCTGCAGGTAGCTGTGCAGAATTCTCAGTGTGAAGTCTCACTTATTAGGTTTCGAAGGGCCAGACCCTACCTACACGCGCAGGACATGCTTGCAGCGCTGCAGGAGCGGAGTGCAATGCACCCTGGTCACAGTGAGCAAGTACGGGTTACAAAGCAGGTCTGTAGAGCCGTGTAAGCAGAATGTTTTGTGGGGTGAGATGCCATCCCTTGACCATCAAGGTATTCCACGGCTGTTTGACATGTACGCGAGGTCCTCCTGGGAAGAGGAGAGGGCTCAGACCCAGTGACGGCAGCGAACTGATGAGTTCTTCAGGCCAAATTTCAATCTGGTGTAAGTTTCTCCACAGCTCCGGATTGTGCCGAGGTGAAATTTGTACCTACACAGCTTCATTAGTAGGTTGAAACACAGTGGTCACTCGGCTTTCCCAATGCCTCAGTGGGACTGGGGTCTTGGACAAAAAGCCACTACTTGACATGAGATCACATTCTTGTGTTGGACAAAGCAATCAGAAGCTGTGGAGATGTACTTTCCACTTCAGGAAGCATCAGTGTCTTCAAGGGTAAAATTTGGTCTGATCTCCATCTGAGGACCCCAATCTCCAGCTTCTTCAGAGCTTCACCTGGGCTGAGATCGCTTTCCTAGGATTAGGAACAATTTATTTTTTTTTCTAGGAGGATGGAGGCTGCAGGTTGCGATTTGAGGAAACAGAAAACGTGCACAGCAAAGCTCAAACACAACTCCTGAGCCCTCCGGATTAAACCACACCAAGAGAGGGAATTTTAAAGGAAATGGGTGTACTAAGCAAAAAGAGCTCATTCCAACCAGTTGCACACACACACCAAAAACTTCTGCCAAGCATCACAAACAATGCTGTGATGATTGAGTCTGCAGATGTACAAAACGGCAATTTATAAGAACTGCACACCAATGCTACAGTACCTGGCTGGTTTGTGGCTTCTAAAAGCACAGCACATGTGGAAAAACAATCAAAGTGATGGATTAGGACAGGAAAGGAAAGCGAGCTTTGACAACTCCAGAATGCTCTTATGGAATAAAGGAAATATGAAATGAGATATATATGCTATCTGTGGATACTGCTAATGGATCTTCTCTCTAAATTACAGCCTACTACAGGGGTTTAAGAAGGTAACGGGCTGTATCAGTCTCCTCAAATTTCATTTTAAAAGCTAAGAAAGAAAGGGACAGTGGAAAAGCAAAGAGTTAGACAGGGCAGTGCTGAACTGAAAGCTATTTGCACACTGCCAGCCCCGTTCCAACGGAGGGCCCAAGCCTGCTCACACGAGCGCTAAGCAGAGTGCTGCCATCGGCCTACGGGAGAGAGACCCCGCGTTCTCACAGGCACCGTCACATTGTTAATGCAGAAGGATAAGGCAGAGTTACTTGTCAAGCTTTTCTGTGTTTTGACGCCAGTGAGTCATATCCTTTCTCCATCTCAAATTCTCTTGACTTCCAAACGCGCTTCCAGAAGGACTTCTCTCTGCAGGATAATATTAAAACAACAGCAGTCGTCATCTAGTGCTATTTTTTTGGCACGGGTAGCAACTCTAGGTTTGTTCACAAGTGACAGGGGACAGCAAACTATGACTTCTTAGAGCCCCAGGCTGTGGCACTCACCCCAGATCTTTACGCAGCCCCTAATTCTGTCACTGCTGAGCGGCATGAGACACAACTTCACCTGCAGCGGTTTTGTACGCAAGACAGCAATGAGCAATGCAGAGCGCTTTGTGCCCTGCCAAATGCCAGCTCACTGCAGAGCTGACGGAGAGAGGCAGCCGAGACGCTCCAGCCATGGAGGCAGCTATCAGGGCTGCTGAGAAAAGCACCTTCTGTGGGCTACATACAGAGCCTGGGTGGGGTAATCGTCACCAGGCCGATACTGCTGTCCTCCACTGGCACACAGTAATGTTTTCAGCATGGTGCCGAGACCCCCTTCCTACCTCAGCCTCTTTTATGTCTATTCTCACTGCTGGGAGGGCAGGGGAATTTCAAGTAATAAATGCAATCAGCCCAGATTAAGCAAAAAAAACCCAAAACCAACCAAGGTCTCCATCTCTCTGAAGTGATTCATTAATTATGGCTCTAATATATTTATTCAACTTAGCCCACAATGACTGGCTCACACACACCGGGCTGCCTGTGGCAGAGCAGGAGACCAAACCCAGTTCTAGGTCTTGTCCTAGCCCTTGGGCCATCCTTCCTCCCAGACATCAACAGCAGAAATCATCACAAGGTGCTTGTTGCCCCAAATACTGGCTATTTCAAGCCTCATTAAATTAGCAGAAATATCCAGGCATGCTCAGAGCTATCAAAGCAAGATCAGGCAGTTTGTTTTCCACTCCAGTCCTTGCACAGGACATACTAGAAGGTGGTTCTAAAAGAAGCTACACTGGAAGAAGCTCAAGCAAGACTGTCCCATAAATGAGACATGATCGCAACTGCACAAAAGCAATCAAGTAACAAACAAACTGCCTGTAGACTGAACTTAGGAAAAGTGTAAAAGAGATTTTGCTGACCCAGTGAAGCATGCTGCAAACAGCTTTTTCTAGGGGCCTCTTTGTCTGAAGATTCTGACGGGTAGTACCCCACACCACAGATGGCTACAAGTAATAGTTGGGGATGGGAGTAGCCGTTTTTGGAAAAAGGGGACAGCACAGAAGACTTCTTTACTTACCTAGCTGTCCTCTGCTTCTTCGGACCATTTCCTGCCTTGCCCCTATGCTTCCCAAAATAGCTTCTTCAAGTTTGGCTCTCATGTCTTTTGACTTCTTGAATGTCAGACTGTTCATTCTTTCAAACACTTTCTTGCCCTGCAAGTTTCAAATGAGGGAAGATTCTTTCAATCCGGGATATTTTCTAAGCATTAACAACTCAAAATATCTTTCCCATCCAAAGACACACGGCAAGAAAGGAATACAGGTTTAGTTGCTAGCTAGATAATCTACCCAAACTCCAGCACCACTACAGAAAACTCTCTTCCTGTTGACAGTAAGCGGAATGGCCAAGACCGATCCCCTTTCCCTGCAGCCGCTCCCAGATGAGTGGCAAGCAGCAGAAACTGCATAATAAGTGAAATAAGGCACAGGCACCTGCATGGCTGAAAAGTAAACATGGATAAAGGCTAGAGGTTGCACACAGAGGGGCCTAGCCTTGGGATTCTGAACACAGGAAATACTTAGGAGAGAGCAGGAAATGCCTTTCTGGAGTCGTGTAAAGGATGGGAGTGTAACGCTCCTCGGCAAGCCCTAGGAGGAACCTCAGGAGGTTTAAACAATATCACAGTACCTTGTATTCAAAGCAGGATACGCAAAGATAAAGCAAATCCAGCAGGCGATTGAGCTGCAACACTGACAGGTCTGTGAACCATTTCTGCAAGACACTTTCATCTGCGTTCTTCAGCACCCACAAGAGACAGATCAGAAGGCTGCGGCTGGACTCCGTTGAGAAGGTGGAGTGCTGTCTGCCACTCTAAAATAGACAGGTCAAGACATCTGCCACACTGTATTTCACGTCCAAACATGTCAATCGTCACTAAAAGGATCTGCACCAGCTACCAGCCCAGCCTAAATAATTACCAAATAGGAACTGGAGGGGAATAGACATTTTTTACTAACAAGCAGGAGACAAACATTTCTCATTCCTAAGCCCACAGCTCAGTGGAGCCCACAGACTGTCAAGCCATAAGAGTGAGGCAGCAGTTTGAACCAAAATAATCACGTTATATGAACGAATTTCTGTTCAGGCAGCAAATACCTACTTCAAGATGCCTTTAACAACCTCCAGCAGGTTAACAGTTAAGCAGAGGGGCTCCATCCATTATCTCATGGATGTATCAGTGTTTCACTTTAAGAGTGCATAAAACCCAGCAAAATGGGGTCTTGATGCAAGAGTAAAGGGAGAAATGGAAGGGATTGTCTGCTACCAGAACCAGGGAGATTCCCTCCCTGCGCAGAGAACGAGGGAAATGGCCCATTTATGTCTTCAGCTAGGTGGAATTTAGATGTGGTAGGAATTTTTGTTTGGGGCTTAGAGCTCATAATGACCATCACACTTCAAAGAGCTTTTATCAGATTGTTTCAGAAAAAGAGAATCTTTATCAGAAAAGAGAACTTCTTCCACTTCCTGAGGTTTGTTAATTTTTTACCCCCACTTGGCATTTTATTATACCCTCTCTGAGACAGGTACAACAACGTGCAAACGTGATCTGTTCCTCCTCGTCTTTCACGCTCTGCCTCCCTGTGTAAGACCCAGCTGCAAATTGCTACGAGTCCCTACCGCTCACTGATCAGCCCCACAGGACCTGCATGCGTCAATATTTGCTTGTTGACACAGTTTGAGGGTCAAGGAGTAGGGAGAGATGGCTTTGTACCGATGAGGTGAGTAGAAAACTGCTGGGCCGGGTGAGCTGAGGGACCGATGTTCCTGCGATGGCCATGGCAACTGTCTGGCTTATCATGCTTCCACCCTCGCTTTCGTAATCATCAACAGCGACGCAGCTCGGCCTCCCTCGCTGATTGTGACTCTCTGCAGAGAAACACGTGCATCCAGTCAATCCCCCCCAAATTCAAAGTTTCTCTCCCCAGCCTCCCTCCGCAGTGCTAGTTTCACTGAAGTGCCTGGGAACGCAAAGGGAAAATCATCACGCTCATGGAGTCCTGCAAGTGAACAGGACGGACTGCTGTTTGAGGTCATGCAAAGCAAAGAGAACAATTTTCAAATGCAACCTACACAACCCCGGTATTTAGGACCCTTCCAAGAATAGATCAAGTCCCTTTGAACACTTCACATCCTTCCTTGCAGATTTATTGTGTCATTACAGTCAAAGGATGTAGAAGATAACTCCAGATTCCAAACTATTCCAGATCAGACTCCCTGCCCTGTTTTGAAATAACCCACCTCTGCTGCTTTTCAGGACACTGCGCAAAGCACACCTGAACCGAACTGCTGGCAGAGCGCATACTAAAAGGAAGAAGAGGAACTCTGCTTATCCTCTGGAATTGTTACAAGAATTGTATGGTACGTGGGTGACTTTAAGCAGGTCAGAGACATAGAGGGAGGCTGGGTAGGCATATACAGTCGCCAGCCAGATGTAAACTAAAACGCACTGCTAATTTTTTGCTTCATGCAAACGAGTGGGCAAACGCAGCTTTTGAGCGGGACAGTCACTCGAAGATCTATTTTGCAAGTGCAGTTAGGAAACGGATGTAAAAACATGTCAAAGGTATAATTCAAACAGGAACAATGTCGTCCAGCAGTAAGGGGTTTTGTAGCTCAGTTTCAGAACCCCGACGCTCAAGTCTCCTGAGTGAATGAACGTAGATTCAAAGCACAGAATATACAATACCTGTAAAGTCATACAGCTGGGGCACGGTTTCCATGATCACGCCAATGAGAGGCAGATACAGCATCGCCACCCGGGCCTTTACCTGTGGGTCAGCGTACCGCGGATCCGAGTCGTGACTGGACAGTAAATTGTGTACCATGTTGATGACCTTCTTATGCAATCCAAATAAACTGTTAAGAGAGAGTTGGGTCACACAGATTAGTTAATATCTTCAAAGCAAACTATATTTTGTAACTACATGGCTTAAGAAAAAAAAATCCTGGTTTTTATTTTTAACTTCACGTGAATGCCATCGCACATATTTTTTGATCTCCCATGGGTTTTACAAATGGCTGGCTTGTCGCTATGCCATATAAAACGCACAAAAATATCTTGGGGAGGTGCACACCCAATATAATGTGAACACTCTCACATTTTCCACACAAAACCAAAGCCCCATCTCCGGCTATGCTGAAGTATCAAATCTGCTAAAGATCATTAGGAGAATTTGGGGAATATGGAAAACAGGGAGAGAAACTTGAGAGGACAGTGGGTTTAATAAAAGTACTTGTCGTGTTCTTTTTTGGGTCTTTTTGTTTGTTTCTGTTTAACACCATTTACAGAGAGAAAAGCCCTCCTAAGACAGGACGTTGCTTTTATCAAATGATCAGGAAGTTTCTGCTTCAGTTCCCTGGCCCCCATGCAATTACTCAACCAAAACAGGAGACTACAGATCCATAATTCCGAATAAAAAGCATCAAAAAGATGGAGGGATAGAAAGAAAAACAGGAAAACATGGCCTTCCTCATTATTTAAGATGCAAAGGATGCCAGGGCGCAGGCACCATCCCCTTTTGCAGGGCACCCTGCGTGAGCCTACTCGGTGCTTGTGCCTTGAAAACACAAACTCCTCTGAATCTCTCAAGAACCTGCTCCTCTCCTTTCAATTCCCTCAGCCACCACACAGAGGCAAAACTCTCAGAGCAAATAGCAGGTATCTCTGTAGCTATTTGCTTCTGTAGGCAAACCAGGCCAAGAAGACGACTTTACCCCATGCATGAAGCAGCCAAGGAAGCTCATACATTATGCGTTAGCAAAACATAAGCTTCAATGTTCAGACCTGAAGTATTAAAACAAGGGCTGAATTTCAGGCAGTATCCACTTTACCTGAAAAGTAGAGTTGAGTTCTGGTTAAAAAGAGGCTTTGATCGGATTGTTGGGGGGTTTAAATGACTTAAAAGACATCAGTACACATTAGGAGGACGTCAGCTAGTTGTAGACACACTTCTTTCCTGTGTTTTTTAATCAAGCCATAATGAGACCCTACAACTGCTTGTTTGTGTAATTTGTGAGACCCTTAACAACCAGGAAGCAAATGCTTATTTAAGTGACCGGTTCCTTCAGATGAAAGAAAAGGCTTTGTATCATTATTTTGAAGGAAGGGCACCTAAGTTGTGTTTCGAACAGTTCAAGGGAAGCTACCCTGCAGGCACAGAACTGCATATAGGGAAAACACATCCTAGCAAAGCAGCGTAATTCAAACCTAGGCCTACATGGATTTCTTTTTCACTTGTCCAGAACAGAGCAGGTATGGTGGTGGATCGATCCGTAGCGAAGAGGAAGAAATACAGCCCACTAATCTTTCTGGCTGATAATGCAATGAATCGATCTTGCCGCCCTCCAGCCACCCTCTCTGTGACCTCAGCCCTGGCCTGAATTTGTGCCAACACCGCACACTTTTGGAAAACTGACTTTTGTCACTGAATACTGAGGGCCAAATTCTGATTTTCTCATTTCTGTCCTGTAACATGGTCCATATGGGCAAGATGGGCACTATGAAATGAGCAACACTAATTATTCTGAGTTAATAACCAAAGCACTGCAGCGTTGTTTGGAGAGACACTGTTCAGGGCCTAGCTGCTTGGACTCAGTCTCTGCTCTCCACATCTGCAACTGTCACATTCAGTTTCCTTCATCTGCATGTCATACTGTCTTTCCGACTGCAAGTGCTCTGCAGGACTGTCACGTACGCGGTTACTGTACGGCACTCAGCGCAGAGGGATCTAACGCGCCACCTCCAGTCGCCAGGGTACTGCAGCTTTTCCATCAACTCAATCCAAAGAGCTCTTATAAAATAGTTGAGCTAAAATTCGATGTATTTTGCTAACGGAGCAAAAAGAGGAAGGACAGAACAAATTTAAGGCTCTGTATCAACTGTGAAGACCTAAGGCAAAGCTTTAGCACAGTAAACAACTAGATGGGCGTCCCGCTCCACTCCTGCTGCAGGATAATGCAACCAGGAACTATTCTGAGCTTTTTTCGACGGTGGTCAAAACATTCTAATGGCAAGCATGTCTGAGCCCTCTACTAATACAACTTGTTGATGATACTAGCTATTAAATATCTTCATAGGCATTGGAAGAGCAGATCTGAACAGGCTGGTTTCCTTTCCATGGTGGACCTACCATGGCAAAGGTAGAACATTTAAGCCTGAGAACAGCTAATAAGCAGCAAACTATGAGTCATTCTGGAAAATAATAACAAACAAATGCATTACTGTACGCATCCCCACCAAAATTCAGGGGCTTTGATCAAAAGTCTTCTCCAGAGCTGAATTCATGTCAGTGGGTTTTTTTAGTCTAGACAGGGTTTGGGAGGAGTGAGACCAGCAAGATCATGCTGATTGCTCTCTTCTGCAGCTGGGCAGAGAGGTAGAGATTATCATCCTGGTCCAAGCTTAGGTGCTGAGAACAGCAAGGCGAGAGAGTTCAAGTGGCAGGTAGGTGAGAACAGAAAGTTTGGGAAGAACAAGGGCAAATACGCTCAGAGACAGGACCTGATTTCTGACCAGTGAGCAGGATGTTCCTATGCTACAAAAGGATTTCTGCAGTGTTTATGGGTAAACATTTGCTGCTTTCTTCATTTCAGGACAAATAAATGGAACTGCAGTGTGTTATGTACATATACAAGAAAATATTCTAACTTATGGCATCACTTTCCACTCCAGTAGGAAACAGAATGAATGTTTAACTCCTGAGACCTCTTGATAAAGGGGCAGAATTAACCATGAATCATCAGCATTTGTTGACTCGGCTGGTATTTCTGAGTCCACCTTGAGAAAAATGCCTGTGAGAGAACTTAGGACTGTGGAAGCAATCAATAATTTCCATTGAAACTCATTTTAAAGAGGCAAGGCAGAATACAGCCCTAAATAACACAAGTAACAGAATGGATGTCAGGATTACTATTTGCTGCACAAGCCAGACAAGTCACCGACAAAAACTCTGTAGGCTTGACTATTTCTCTATTTATGTAACTCGCAGGGGCCTCATCAATGGATAACTTCTCTTTTAAAAAAGCTGGGAGGACCACAGGCAAAATACAGTGTAACATTTAAAACCACCAGCAACAGAGACTTTCTGAATGTCGGAAATAATTTGCTTGTTACAACTGAGAAAAGCTATTTTCAACTAAAAGCTCCAGCAGTGCCCCTGCAGTAGTTGGGGGCTCCAGCAGGAACCGCTTTCCCTTCTTTTCAGCTGGAAAAACGTGACTGAAATCATGTTTACAGAATCAGGGCTAAGGAAGTAAGAAATACGAGGGGTACGGAGAAAGAAGAGGATTCTTAAAGAACTGGTTTCTTATCTTCTCAGTTCACAAATTTAAATCACTTCTGGCCATGCCAGAATTGCTTTGCAGCCACCATTTGCTTGGAATTACAGAAAACTCTTGAGAAAGAAAATTATAAAGATTTACCCTTCTGCATCAGGATCTAAAATGACAGCCAGTTCTGTTAACACAAGCCCGGCCAAGTAATGCTGTTGGCGGAAAGGCACAGACAATTCAAACATATTTGCAATCTTCTGGTCTTGGACATTTGTGGAGAACCCAGAACTCTGAAAAAAAAATCAAGTGTCACAAGTTGCATAATGAGGCCCCTTGGAACAGGGAGTCAAAGCTTATGAAATACAGTAGAAGCTGTTTAAGGAATTAGAGACAATCTCACATAAACTACCTTTTCCCTTTTTTGTTTGGATCTAGGCACATCTACTTACATTACACCCAGGCTCACTAACTCCACTATTAATTCTGCTTGTTGTTATTGCCTTCCCACCTAAAGGGCAGACTTTAGGGAAGTTAAATCAAATAACCTTTAAAAATGGATTACTTACGCTTCTAACTCAGGTAAGGACACTCTTTTTCAGGCTTAAGAAGGTTTTAATTTGATTTAGTTTACGTAATTTGGCCACTAATAAATCTGCTTAAATGACACAGTTGCTAATTCAAATCCCATGTTCTGAGCAGGCTAGGACTGAGCTAGAGTGTGCTAGAAAGACTCTTGTTCTGTAAGAAAAGGGTAACACTGGACAAAGAGTTTTCTTTAATGTCTCATTTATGTTCCTGCATTTCTCCAATACAGGAGGGGACTAGGTCCCTAAGGACAGAAATACGTGTGGTCACTATGAGGATAGGGATATGGGCATTCTTTTTTCAATAATAAAAGATCAAAAGAAGTCAAAACCTATGTGGCAGGAAAAACTAATTTCTAAATAAAGACTTCCAAAAAAATATTAGCAAGCAGAGACTGAAAATACAGCTGCCTCATATGATTTAAGCCTCAGAATAAAGCTCAGCTTGCATTTCCACAAAGGATCCTTGTCACAACCTACCTGAGAAGTTGCTGAAGACACAGATGGTGATGGAGATGCAGGTGGTGTGAGCAAGCTGCAGGGTAAATTCAAGGTCACATAGTGTTCATGGCTGCAAATGATGCGAAGGAAGTCCAGCCTCAAAGATACCAGGTTACTTGGATTTGTGACGGAATACAGCTTTGAAGACACCTGTGAAGTTTAGCCCGTTAAGATTGCAGTTAGCACCAAAACAGAGTATAAACACAGCACCAGCCCCCCTGTCCCACCACTACTCCCAAAAACGCGTCCACAGCAAGAACTGAAGAGCCTGATATCATTAAATGGTCACATCCACATCACTTCTTTGTGCGACAGATCAACGTACATGGAATGTACACGTCCCAGCCAACAGCACATATCAATACAAGAGCTTTACAACAGCCATTTTTATAGAAGCGAATAAAGAACTACTGCTTCCCAGAGGATAGCCACATCTATTGATGGCAGTGGGGAGCCGTGAGAAGCAGGACCACACAGTGTGATGCATTAACAGGTCAAAGATGCAGGTTGGTTAATACGCAGTAGGCAACAAAGCTCAAATGCTACTGCTGTTCCTGCCTCTTATATAAAATGTTTTAGACTCTGCAGCAAAAATGACTCTAAGCCTGAGGCCCTGGTACCTCGCCATCTCCGTTGCACACAGTGTCAGCACGGATGTTTGCAGTCAAACGAAACTCTGTGGTTCGAGGTGATCTCCCCGCCACAACATCGCGAAGAAGCCATCCAATGCATAATATAGGAGCCCTCCTTGTGGGGGAGAGGACCTCACATCCTCAGAAGGATGGAAGGAGAGCTTGGTGATCAATATGATCATACAGAGTCACCATGTCCTTGAAAGACCTGCTGACAAACCATAATAATCTTGAGCTCCCTATGTCCTACTAATTTTTGGTTCAAGTACTCGGAATGTGGTGAGCAGAGGGAATAACTCTTCCTTCCTGCTGCGTGTCCAGTCACTCGAGGGAGTGACTCTCAATTCATATTTAAAGGTGTACTCAGAAGGCTGTAAACTCTAAATCACCACTGAGAATGGTTTCCTTGCTCTAAAAAGGCCTGAATAGCAGAATTCTGTGGCCACACTTTACTATCTGTCCGAAGAAAGTCAGAGGAACAGGCTCTGCTATGGTTCACAGTTAAGTCACAATACTCATTTGCATTCACCTGTTTGTAGCAGGTCTTAATAAGAGAAAAAACAAATCCTCTGTCCATGATAGACAACAGGTCATTGAGGAAAAACGCAAGACTGGTGTTGAGCCTTTCAACCATCTCCGTATCCTAGAGAGAAGGAACAAAAACATGGCAAACAGAGTGAGGAAGAGCATGCTATGTTGCCAAACAACAATTCCTGTTTGAGGCACCAGCAAACAACACGCAGAAGGTCTGGTGCCTGAGCCCTGACCGGGATTCACTTTAATCCTTCGCCATTACCTTCTGAAACCGACAGACTATATCACTGGCAATTGTGCTGACCAAAGCAGCTACATCATCCATGAAACGCTCAGGAAAACGATTCTTTCTTGACGCACCCAGTTTGTCAGCAAAATACAAATGATGCACCATGCTCTTCACCTGCAGGAATATAAATTACAACAAAGTCACTTGCAGTTGTCGCCATTCGTGTTTTAAACTACAAACTGTAAGACAAGGGAGGTGTTTCCAGTTTGCTCACCATCAGCTCGAAGAAGAACCAGGCCTGCTGTAGGGCTGCCTCCCGCACATTCCCGCTGCACACAACCCACTGTAAGGCCAGCTCTTCATGGAAAAGCTACACAGATTCAAAGCCAGAGTTAGTCCGAGCCCCGAGACCAGCACACAAAACAGTCCGCATGAGAAATGGTAGCACGGTCCATGGAAAATATGGCAAACAATGAGTTTGAGCAAAATAACTGGAAACGTGACAGCAGTGGTGGCATCCCCTAAAGAAATCCCCAACTAACAATGAAGGATGATGTTATGATATGTGATGTGAGAAACGTTTCATAGCATCTTGCTCCAAAATTGAATTTCAAGTGTCAAAAGAATTTTCCACCCACCCCAAAAAAAAAAAAAAAGTTTGGTGCTCAAATTAGTTTAGTTTAAAAGTCTACCTTTCTGCCTGGTCTGATTTTTGCAGGAAAAAGGAGTAAAAAGTGGACATATAAAGCGATTTGTACAAAGATGTATATTTACTGTGAGAAAGGACTTAAAACAGCAAGAAAGAAACGTGGGGCTAAGAAACAGCTTTTGGATTTCTTTGCTCGGGAGGACCAACCCCCAGACTGGACGCTGTCTGCGATCACGCTTTCATTACACAACAAGTCCGGCGTTTCGCCTTTCCGAGAGTGTTTAGGAGGATCTCCTCTCTTCTAAGGGAGTGCATCCAGCATAACTCCCGTTCCCTTTCTGGAGCCACTTTGGATTAGCACCTACATAACTGAGTTCAGCACGCATCCGTAATGCCAGCCATCTAACACATTATAATTTTGCACACAAGAATGTATCATTTACATGTCTAGACAGCGCTATGCATATTTTTTGAAAGCCAGTAATAAAATGGCTCCAAACAGTACGAACATTAAATCAGACAGGCTACTCCTGATCATTTAATTCTTCCCAATTCAACTCTGTCAGAATACTTCATATTCACTACAGCCTGGATATTCAGAGGTGTTAAGCAACAGCAGTTCCTAATGACCTCGGACAAAAAAATCAGGCTATAAATAAAAGAATAGATTGCATCATGTTTTCAGAACGGCTTGACCTCCCTGCCCCACAATATCAATTGTCTTCACTGGAATCTACCTTTTTAGTTGGTAATCGTCCTGTTAATGTTTGTAAGAAACTTGACGTCTCAGTGTGCGAAGACATACGATTACAACTTCGATCCGTAGCCTACGGAGTGGAGATGAATGAATGATGACAGGACATTAAAGTTTGCTGTGGATGGGTTTTGCAGCTCAAGGACAACGTACGTTTACAAAAATACTGTTCCAACTGTAGGCTTTTACTGTCTTTACACCTTTTTTATGCATTCTCAAACTCTTACTCATTTACAGATTTGGTTTAAACAAAAAGGCAGTACTTTTGATTGTTTTAAGACATACAGGCTATTTAAATAACCGCATGTTCTTATGCACAGACACTTAATGCTGCAAAGCATGAAACTTTCTCATCGTTGTATTTTATCAACATGCATACATCAAGGAGGTAATACTTGTCATTTCAGTCCATACCTCTCAATCTACCAGAGACCAAGCACGTGGGGATGTACCCCACAGCGACGCTGCTACTGGCACAGGGGGTGAGAAAATTACTGAAGTTCTGTTTCTGATGGAAATAATTTGCCATGAGCGCAAACGAACTCAGACTACATATTTCTGGAAGACCAATAAACTTGAAAGGAGGTACACTTGAGAGGTACGTTCAAGGCAACCATGCAGTGGAAAGCAGCAGGCAACGGGGGCTATATAAGTTACGTCTTTCCAACCTAAGCTGCTATAAAGTTTTCATACTTTGCAACACAGAACAGATACAATTGGCCCTACAAGTCACTGGCTCAAATGGACATGTTTTAAGAAAGACTTTTACATGTGTACCAATTTTGGTTTAACAATATTCCTCTCAAACAGTCATGAAGGATTACTTGACAATGAATACTAAATGCTTGATGCAAATGGCAAAATGGTTCACAACATCAAAAGAAATGGCAAACATGGATGAAACTATGAAGCTGTGATTAATGTTCCCACTTAGAAATGCGCTCCACTTGAAGCTGAAACTAGTGTTAGAGAGAGAAAAAGAAAAGAAAAGCAGTCACAGCATTTACATGTCACAGACCAGCAACCACTGAAATGAAAGAAGGGGACACGTTCACGCACTTTGAGGTTTTTCATGCAGTGTGGTGAGGTGGTAGGGGAGAAGATGCTAATTTATAAAATAAAACTCACAAAGTTTTCAAGGGACAAATAAATAATAATAATTAAAAAACAAAACAAAAAAAAACAACAAACCACCAAAATCGGAGTATACACCGAAAGGAAGATATTCTACAGGGAAACATCAGGGAAAACAAAGCCAGAAAAACCTCTACCGAAGACACCACCTGTGTTGACTCTGCACTTGGGCTGGGGTTGGATCCCCATGGGGCTGCTTTTGGACCACCAGTGTTTACCCAGGAATTGGAGCGGTCTAAACCCTGGGCATGTAATAGAAAGCAGTTGGGAAAGGAAAGAAATATTACATGTTGCACGCCATACAGTAGTCAAAGTTTAGTCCTTAAAAGCAATCAAACCTGGTACGCTGCAAACACATCACCGGTTAGCACTGTTAAAGCAGCCTGAATTCTCAGGTGTCTGTTGAGACATTTTTGTCCAGAGATGTTACATCTCATCACGCACATCCATCACATTAACACTGTCCACAGCTCTGGTCTATCCTGTCCTATCTGTAATGCCTCACATTCAAAAACTATCCTCCTCCTGAAAAATGCCACTCTCTGATCAGTTTAAACCCATTCACTTCAGTAGATGGAACCAGCCCAGATTCACAGTGTGACAGAGGAAACTGGTGCACAGATGTGAACTCACAGAATCCCAGACTGGTTTGGGTTGGAAGGGATCTCAAAGCCCACCTAGTCCCACCCCCTGCCATGGGCAGAGACATCCCCCACCAGCCCAGGCTGCCCAAAGCCCCATCCAACCTGGCCTTGGGCACTGCCAGGGATGGGGCCTCCACAGCTTCGCTGGGCGTTCTCCCTTGTTCTATCCCTCCCTGCCCTGCAACCAGCCCCTCTCCAGCTTTCCTGCAGCCCCTGCAGGCACTGGGAGGGGCTCCAAGATCTCCCCAGAGCCTTCTCTGCTCCAGGTGGAAGAAGCCCAACTCCCTCAGCCTATCTCCAGAGCAGAGGGGCTCCAGTCCTTGGATCATCAAAAATCCCACAGAGGATGCTCTCTGAGGTTTCCAGCACTTTGAGGGTAAGCTGCTTCTTAACCCACAGTTTATAACCTCTTCAACTCTTACGGAAATGCTGAGAAACTTTGAAGACTGTCAGCTCCCACAGAGTTTCCTATTCACGGAATAAATACCCCCCACCACCGGCAGAGTAGCCCTGTGACCAGGATTTCATGTGGACATTTGGGTATTTTCTCTGGGCAGCGTGGCAAAGAGAGGAAAAAGCACATACCTTTTCTGGAACCAACCTGCTTTGCCAAGCAAAATATTTGAAAAATCATCCTGCTTTTTAAAAGCTCAATCTAGCCTGTACTCCGATTCTACTCCTGCAGTGGGTCATATGGGCAAGATTATTGTGGATCCCTTCCTCTCTCTCCGCTCCCTTCTCCTCTCAAGACACTCAGAAAGAAGAAAAGGAAAAATTTAAACTTGCGTTTGTCACTAAGTCAGGAACATTCAGTGGGGTGCAATGGACTGTCCCGGGTCCCAGGAATCACCTCTAATGGAGGCAGTTTTGCAACGCCACAACCGAATACAGTTCCTTTTAAATGCCACACACTGGTTTCGACCCTCACCTGAGCGTGGGCTTTCACCCTAGTTTCTGTGGCAACTTAGGGCTTTTTCCCCCACACATGAAGCAAAGGTGCAGCCCTTTTCATTGCAGAGATTATCATTGACCGCAAAGTCCACCAAGCCTAATAGTCTATTTCTCTCAGCAAAGAAAAATCCACCTCAAGGTTGAACCCAGCGTGAGAGCTGTAACCTGGGATTCGAACCATTAATCCACCGAGCTATCCTCTATGCAGAGTACAGCGATGCTGTAATTTTGCTTAAGATGTCCAATAAAAAAAAATACTGAACACACATGAGGAGAGTGTTTTAATCTCAATTACTTTTGGGGAGAAATAAATCAAAGCTCTCTGCCCGGCTCAGACCCATAAACATGCTTTATTTTGCTCACAGTGAATTAAAGGCGAAAGGACTTTGCAGAATGCTGAACTAAGCTCGTGCTTTGTAAGATCAAGTCTAATTTTGAAAACGCCTTTATCACACTCACATTGCTGCTCACTAGCTTTCTAATCATGTCACTCTGGTTCTGAGCATAAAGTTAAACCTATCCTGTGTTTGCAGAAGCAGAAATCATTTTGAGAAAACAGGAAAAGGGAGAGAGTCTTCCCTCTTTGGAAAATAAGAGTACAAGAGCTTCTTACTGCTTGGCAGCGTCACTCCAAAGTTCACAAAACCGCAATTAAATTCTGTTCTGTCTCTGGGGTTCAACCTGCAGCTGGCTGTGTGCAGGAACATAACACACCTTTGTGAAAATCCACTGCTGGAGCAATGAAACTCCACAAGCTTTTCTGGTTTTTCCCAGCACAACTCCAACATTTCAGGAACACTTAGAGTGTAAAATCTCATCGTAGGTCTTATCAGACACTTGAAAAATTTGCTCTAGTAGGGAATAAAACTTATATGGCTTCAATTTAGAAATGAAGGCAAAATCAGGGTCCTCCTCTGTTACGAAAATAAACAGAAATCTTCCAAATCCTCTAAAGGGAGTGACTTTGAATTTTCAAAATTAAGTAAGAAGTTGATACAAGGGGACACTTAGAGTGTATTTACCAAACCTATAAATATCTTACAATACAGGACTGGACTCCGAAGACTTCCATCAAACAACAAAACATTATCTGGTGTATTTTAAAGCAGAAAGCCTCTCACAATGGATTCTAATCTGAAGTGCAGGTTCCCTGTTTGGGTATATGTGCTTAAGACATTACTTGGAGAAACAGAATAGGAATTTTTGCACCCTTTTACTCATTTCAACATCTCAAGAAGTGCCTTATTTTTGTCTATTGATACTAACAAGCAGAAATAATTCAACCAAAAGTCTGTACAGTCAGACTGAGCTTAATTTCTGATGCTAAGACTATCCTAAAGAAAACTTTTTCCTCAACAATTATTCACGGAATAGGTTTTTCTTTAAAGCCTGGAGTGCGTCTCTAGAACAAAATCTCTCTTCATTTTGTATTGTGACATTATTCACTAAGCCAGCACATGTTAAAACTTCTGATAGCCTGTGTAAATTCCATATGTACATTAGTGACTATGGCATTTCACAAAAGGTCAGGGTTGTTTAATTAGCAAGATACTGAAGCGGTCTTTAAAATATTTTAAGACTTCTAAATCCAAACTTTGATGTAAGAAACAATGATTTGCCTACCCACACTTCTCCAGCTTCGTATTTGGTCAGCAAACAATGTTGTTATTCATTTAAAACTGGTAAGCTCTTTCTGAAACTCTGTTTTTCTTGCTCTTTTAAAACCAAGGATCAACCAGTGTCAAGCCTGTCTGGTTAGGCAAATGGCTTTATTAACAACCTTGCTCACTGATCTTCCGAAGGATCAAACGTAGCAGCTCTCTGAAAGGGCTCAGGAATTAATCTGTGAAGGGTCACAGGTGGGAAAGCCTCTCATTTTGGTGTAAGTTATCACAGCTTGAAGATTAAAAGAAGAGAATCCCAAACAAGCTAAGGCAACCCCTCTCAGGGAAGGGAATTACCAACACAGCAGATCTGCCCTGGCTCATCCCACCTATTTTAGGCACAAAACTGAAGTGCTTAAACTGGGACTGTAGCAGTCCTGTGTACTTGGAAGTCCGAGAGGGACAGGCCTTTCTGCAGGAGATGCACACACTGAGCTCTCAAGAGCCCAAGTAAGACCACACCAGATGCTCTGCACTAATGTGCCCACACCAGAAAGTCACTTTTAGGTATGGGGAGTCACTGTGGGTGCAGAGTTAGCGACCATAAATTCACGCTGCAGCTCAGCTAGCCGGATGACGGCTCACTCACTAACCATCCAAAATCTTCTCTGACCCATGCTGGGATGAGGAATATTTCTGCTGTCTGCATGATAGCTGCTCTGGACCTAAGTAGCAGAGAGCATTTGAGCAGCCATTAGTGCTGAATGCAGAGAAGAGAGAGGTTTGGTTTGGGAAGTAAGAGTGGAGTCGCAGGGCAGCAAGGTAGGGGATGTCCCCCTCATGCAAGGGGAGACATAACAGAGCTGGTCAGAGAATACGGCTGCTGGCCATGTGAAAAGTGAGGCAGTAAACCCGTTCTTGTCCGACTAGTCTTGGGAAGACAAGTCCAGAACGACTCTTGCCCCTAGCCACCACACTTGTAGATGTAACATTGCCAGAATGGTCTCCAACAAGTCAGAGAGATCAGCAACTATTTTCAAGAAGTGGAGTTTCAGTAGCGTTATCAGCAACTGCCAGAAAAAGTCTGAGAACAGGTTGTTAGTAAGGACATCTTTTCACAGGAAAAAAAAATAAATCACAAAAACTTCCCTGTTATTTCTTCAAAGATTAAATAAAAAATGCTAAAGTTCCTGTAAGACCCTCAGCACTGCATGTGTACCTTACTGCCAATGATCGAGCGAACTTCATCGTCCGGCGAGGTGGGGGTCCCAGATATATCTGGGTTGCTGTTGCTGAGGCTCCGTGAGCGGTTCAAGTTAAGGCTTGCCGGCCGGACAGCAGATCGAGCCATGGTGGCATAATGCACCGATCCTCCTAAGCCACCGGGACCTGCGGTGGTGAAGGAAAAAGCACCCTGTTAGACCACCAGTCAGAGCCTTGATCCCCTCCTGCTTTACACCAGCCTGATGCAGCAAACCCTTTGGATAACCAGTAGGTGTGGCCTGTACGGAAATCTCCCCTACGCCTTTCCCTGCCTGGTTCTCCAAGGTCAGGAGCAGGGAGAAAGGGATGGGCTTAAAAAGCCGTTTTATCCACTGACGCGTGGGAAGCAGGCAGCTCCCTGTGGATTGAGGTGTGAGGTATGTCTTTAGCTAAAGGGGCATTTACCAGACCTCAGACTTGAAAACCACCTAAGGTCTGGGCACAGTTTTAAGTACGCAACCTTCCCAACACCTCTCAGAGGTTTCCCACTCCATGCAAGAGGCAATGCTGCGCACAGCAGTCCTTCCACAGTCTAGTTTTCTGTGGCTGTCAGCCACACCATCTCTTCCCCCATGCAGCTACATCCCTCGTTCTCAGCAGGGGTGGAATTGGTTTCCCTCCCGTACCCAGACACGCGCTTTCAAGTAGTTCACACTCCTTTGCCAGTGTTTAACTTCTGCTGGAACTGGATAAAAGTACAGAAGTACTAGTGAAGGAGACTGGGGAACACAAGAGGCCAAGAGTGTACCACATCTGTCTAACTTGCTACAGAAAACAAACCCAAAAAAACTATTTTGCCATAATTTAGGCTCACAGTCTTTCAGCGGTGACACTGCTATTTCAGATCATCAAATAGTTCAGTCTCTGACATGGCCAACTGTAATGAAACTCATCAGGTATATGGTTACACTGGATCGTAGAGGAAGTTAATAACACGGCTCGGCAGGGAAGCAGCCGCGCAGTTGGAGCTCAAGAGCACCTGCAGCAAACAACTCCTGCTCGCTTTTACAAACTGCGGCTGAGAAATGGGGAAAGAGGGAGCTACCTGGTGATGGTGAGTTGGGGTAGGTATTTGGTAGGCGAAAAACATAATAAATATAGGAAGCAAGAAGGCTGTTTCTGCCGTGCTGGTCCTGGTTTCCATCCAAGTTCTTGTGAAGTCTGTTTATAATCGATGCCATCGCTTCAAAAGATGCTTGGCCCAGGTTAACTGAAAGTAGCAAGTGCAGAGTTTGTTTTAGATTGCAGCAGTATCCATGAGCAAATCCTAAACATGCATTTTGTCCACCTTCTAAAGGATAAATGGGGAGGCTCGCTGGAGTATAGCAAGCGTTTCTCATGAAAAACTGAACTTGGTGTTTGAACTAGGTCTAATACACAGCTTGACAGGAAGACAGGTGCCGCAGTGATAAGCTTCCACTCTTACTAATAACAAAGTTAATGAATTTAGGCCTGATTTCTGAAATCGGCCCAACTTTGGTCATGAACTGCAACAGTACAAGATCAAGTCCTTGTTTAATTGATGGATAATATCCTTTGGATATTTATCATACTTTTGCCAGTTAATTATTTCCTCCATTTAAGCCTTAGCCAAAATATAAACTGTATCAAAAAGAACAATTTCATTCTGTTTTAGAAAAAAATCTGTTCTAAAAATGAGCACAGAAATCTACACATAGAGTGAGGCAGATATTGAGGCAGATATTCTAAAATAAATCAGGCATGAAGCTGAGAGCAGCTGGAGACTGTAAATCTTAGGTTTTTTAAAAGCTAGACACGAATGTCCTCAATGCTCCGTACAAGCAAACTAAACCAATACAGAACACTTAAAGAGTGAAAGGCCTTGAAAATATAAAATAAAAGGTGAAGCAAAATTCTTCCCCAGAAAGATAACATTTCTAAAATAAATGATTGTTATTTTCAAAGCAGTCTTAGATACCTGTCTTCCATCATGTCCAAACTCAAGTTTCCTACAAAAAATCCCAACTGCTGATCCTGACTACCACTTGAGAATTTTTTTTGTCCTGCCAGAGCATAGCCCATGACAGGGAGCAAAAGGAGGGATTATTCATGCTGACAGTACCAGATCCACAATACCTACAGGAACATACAGCATCTCTGCCTTCTTATCTTACCTACTTCAAGGTTTCCCAAGGTGATTAGTGAGGTTGGAATTCTTAGTTTCTGAATGTCAGTATGGAGACACCTCAAGAGGCTCCAGTGCTAAGAAAACATGGAGCCTCCAACTCATGGAAGTCAGGACCCTTTCTGGTGTCTCAACTTGAACAACAAATTATTAGTAATTCTTGGAAACCTTTGTATTAAGTTTTGCTTCTGTGTATATCACCACTGATCTGGATGCCAGCATGTTTTATTTGGAGGAAACATGGTATATTAGTGGCACTAAAATAAAGCATAAAAATGGACTTTTTTATTTCTACATAAATATGATAAAATTGGAAGCGTCAAACTTTCAGCTATGTAATTCTCTATAAAACTTAAATAGAATACCTATTTGGCCTGCAATGACAGGAGGTCTTACTACCAGAAGAATCAGTTTGTCAAGCAGGAGATGAAGAAATCGCACTACCGGCTCCAGTTGAGAGGAACTTAAAGCTGAAATGCTGCTCTTCAGTTCATTTTCCAAGTTGTTTTCCATAATTCTCATGTCTCCTATTCGCACAGGGAACATGTGCTCATCCAGAGCATGGACAAGTGCAAAGAACTTGTCAAGATAAGGGTCCTATAGAGAAGCAAAAAAACCCAATAATCGGCAAGAAGCTCCAAAAGTAACTCCGCCTGCTGTGGAATTGTACCTCATGGTTGGATTCTCCCCCTCATTCTTCTATCCATCCACTTAATCTCTCAAAATTAGCAGAAAGTCAATGTTTTTGAGAGCTCTGCCCACATGTCTAATTCAACTGAAATCAGTTCAGAAGTTGTCAGGGCAAAACTAAAGGACCCACAAACTGTGGGTCTACTCTTAGAAAAACAGAAAATAAATAATAATAATTAAAAAACAAAACAAAGCACAAACAAAGTACACGAAAAGCATCTAAATGACATGTTCGGAATTAATAAAACAGAAGTTGAAATGATTAGTGAAAATGATTGTCATCTTTCTTTTCCAATCAAAGAGAGGTGAGAAATACATGGAGAAACAAAAGAGGCAGAGAGAAGGAAAACCAAGAAAACACCATGTGCCTGGGCTGTATGTTAGATCTGTTGTATTAAACACATCAGCCTGAGGTCTGAAAATGCTGTTGGCCATTCACCCTGTGAATAAAGGTCAAACTGCTCGTATTTTTAAGCAGAACTTCTCAAATATACTCACAGCAGAACGTGGAACAACAGGTCTGCTGGCTCAGAACTGAAAATGAGACTGTAATTTCACCAGAAGTAATTAGGACACTCTTCGCAGTACCAACTCCGACAGTGTTTCAGCTGTCAAGAGACTATTGAATTGTTTTTCTTACAATGGCTGCACTCAACATTTACCTGAGTGTGGAGGGACGATACAGCAACAACTTCTACATTGAAAACCCCTTTGTGGTTATCCACCCACTTCATCCCAGGGAGTGGAACCTGCAGGTCAACAGGAAGGTGAGTGAGGACGTGACAGAGAGCAGAGCTGAGGCACTTCTACTTACAGCTGCCACCTCTTCTCATTTTATTGTCAGATCACACACATGTGCTCACACACGGACACACACACCTGTCTGAGGTTAACGGTATTTAAGAAATAAGTAACCTGAGAGTTAAAAATACACGTACACACACATATGTAGACATACATTCTCTCACTTTTTAACAGAAGTCTTCTCCTACTGATTTCCAACATGAAGGAAACTCACCTCTGGAGAAAGCACTGAGTAAGCCTGTGGTGGTTTTTCCAGTGAAACAGGTAGGCAGAACTGACCAGTCTTTAACCGTCCGTTTTGAAGCATCGGTATCCACTTCAAGGAGAAGGAATTAACAAGAGAAAAAACAAAACCACACACTTCTTAAGGCTTTCCTGAACTTTGGAGGCTGGACTGTCAAATTCTCATATTCTACAATGGTGTATGAGTTGACAGTGATGCTAAAATCTGGGCAGAGAGAAATCTGACGGCATTCAGTAAGGGTGTAAAGTGCTGCACCTGGGGAAGAACAACCCCAGGTATCAGCGCAGGGTGGGGGCTGCTCTGTTGAAGGGCAGCTCTGGGGAAAAGGACCTTGGAGCCCTAGTGGACAACAGGATGACCATGAGCCAGCAGTGTCCTCACAGCCAGGAAGGCCAATGGCATCCTGGGGTGCATTAAGAAGAGTGTGGCCAGCAGGTTGAGGGAAGTTCTCCCCCTCTATTCTGTGCTGAGGCCTCACCTGGAGTACTGTGCCCAGTGCTGGGCTCCTCAGCTCAAGAAGGACCAGGAACTACTGGAGAGGGTTCAGCGCAGGGCCACTGAGATGGTTAAGGGCCTGGAGCACCTCCCATATGGGGAAAGGCTGAGAGAGCTGGGGCTGTTCAGCTTGAAGAAGAGGAGGCTGAGGGAGGGATCTCACCAATGCTTATCAATATCTAAAGGGTGGGTGTCAGGAAGATGGCGCCAGGCTCTTCTCAGTGGTGCCCAGGGACAGGACGAGGGGCAATGGCCATAAACTGGAAAACACAAGGTTCAACCTGAACGTGAGGAAATACTTCTTCACGGTGAGGGGAACAGAGCCCTGGGACAGGCTGCCCAGAGAGGGGGGGAGTCTCCTTCTCTGGAGACATTCAAAACCCGCCTGGACTTGTTCCTGTGTGATCTACTCTGGGTGATCCTGCTCTGGCAGGGGGTTGGACTAGGTGATCTCTAGAGGTCCCTTCCAACCCCTACCACTCTGTGAATCTGTGTAAATAAACTGCAAACAAATGCATTACAAATGCATCCTGTGCTGAAAAACATAACGACTGAAAGACACTCACAGTGTATCCGACTGGAGTCTCCAGGGGAGTGTTTTGTTTTTGTTGGCAACTGACATGGTAGAAAGTAAAAAGCAGGTGGTGGTGATCGGTTAAAGTGGCTGGAAGCTTAATCTTGATTTCCTCATGAAAATCAGGAGATCTGTGCAGAAACCAGACACTCGGCTGAGTCATCAATACCGACAGTGTGGTTTATTACCTTATGCTCGAGACCAAATCCTTTGAGTTAAAGTATTGGGAGGGAAGGAAGTCTACAGACTATCCCAAGGGATTAAAGTTTCACCAAGAACTGGAAAAACTTCCAGTATGCATTTATAGCCCACAAAAAATGACAAGTGGGAGCCCCCTCCTCACACAGGCACTCTGAACTGCTCCCCAGGAGCAATGAACTCTAGGTGGAGACTGCCACAACCCCCAGCCTGCAGGACAGGATTCTCTCCCTAGTACATCTCTCCCCCGTACAGCTACAAAGACAATCAACACGTTACAGCCAGACTCAGCACTCCTTACCAAAATGGAATCAAATTATTTTCAATATCAAGTGCTTGCAATTTGTAACTAAAGCCTAAAAGGCTCCAGCAAACAAATCACATGCTAACAGAGGTTTGTAACGTAAATCTTCACGACTACTAACTTGAAGTTTGGACTTACAGCATCTGCTGAGCTGGGCGACGTGCTCAGGATCACAGCCCCTGACAAATGCTCTTGATTTGTACCAGAGCAAAGACTCCGGCTCCTAGTCATCGCAAAACTCTAACGACAGCATCAGCTGACACTGCAGCTGCTGTGCGTGCTATGCAGATAGTCACTGTTAAATAACTAACACTGAGAGCGAGTCACTGCTGAGTTACTGCACTTTCACACTGGTCAATCTTCCCTGGGGTACAATCCCACTATATCCACATGGGGCCATGTCCTTTCACAAGCTGTCATGTGTTTTACCTGTTGTGATACACTACGGCTGTGTACGCTTCTTTGGAAAATTCAGGACAGCTAGATTTGCCAAAGATGACCTGCAAAAAAAGAAAAAACAAACAAACCAGAAATCCCCCTATAAAACCGTGCCAAGAATTTGTTCCGTAATCTCGCAGACATTTACAGCTCTATTCACGAGCCTGTGCAGCTGTGTGCAGTTACATCTGCTTGTTACGTGCCCCTTCGCTTATATGCACCATTTTACCCAGTCACTGAAGAATTCACAGGTTTAATAATCCTAATCAGACAGGCACACAGATACGGCTGAAGAACTGATGAATGTAACCACCCCTACCCAAGGCCAAGGAGAGACTTTCTCCTGCTATTCCTCATCTGCAGAACAGCAAAAACCAGGAAGATCATGAATTTGGAAAAAATTAGGGAAGGGGAGAGGAAGGGGAGAGGAGGGGGAGAGGAGGGGGAGAGGAATCAAGAACAAAATTCAGAATGGCATCAAGGAATCAAGAACAAATCAAGAAAGAACAAACATCAGGAGAATCAGGCTAACAGAACTCAGATAAGACAAACTAAGGAAAACAGGGAAAATTACCGAGTAAACAGCAACAACTAATCTCTGCAGGGATTTTCATCACAGTATCTCACATCACACTACAGAGAAGGGCAGTTTCACACAGGCTGTACAAGAACAGCCTTGGGGAAGGTACCTCACACCTAGATCTCCAGCAGGTGCTGATCACTTCTGGCCATGAACACAGCACAGCTTTCACCTTTCATGTTTTTGGCCTGAAGCAAAGATGCTATTCCAAACACAGGGTGTCCATTGCAACCACGTCAGGTTAAAATACTAGCTACTCCATTGCTACTTTGCAAACTATACAAATGCACTCTTTGTTCTGAAGTATTAGAATTACATAGTCCCCCAAACTGGTTATTCTGCAATCTGTTTCAGTGAGGCTTGCTTTAACATGGTGATTTCCCGACTGCAACGTGTCCTCAGCCGTATCAGCACGCAGCACTCGCACAGAGCACAAAGTGCTTCCCTCACCGGCATGGCATTGCTGGGGTCCTCTCCATACATGAACTGGACTTTTACAGTGATGTTCCTGGCAGATCCTTGGCGATTGGCGAAGTTAAGGCTCTGAGGATAGACGTAAAGAAGATTCCTGCAAGAGACAAAGGCATCAAGTGAGCGTCTCCGTGTGAGAATGAGGGTTCACACTTTTATTAATGCTATTATTTAAACCTCTATGGAAACACTCAGAGAGTCCCAAGTGTTGGACATTTTCCATTAGCCAGTCTTCTCTCCAGCCTAAGTGCACACCCACACACGCAATTTGATAGTGATCTCTTATTTTAGACATCAAAAAATCATAATGATTTTTACTGCCATCAAGTTTTGAAACAGTTCCTACTTTTAAGGTATTTGAAAAATACATCTAAAATTTAACATTGATTCTACAATCTAACAAGTTCAAGTGGAAAGAAAACTTATGAATAGAAAAGCACTGAGAAGAGTTTATTTGTTCAACGCAGAGTGGCTGGTTTCTGTTAAATACCTTCCTTGTTGTGATCTGGAACTCTTTTCTTTTTTACCTTTCTTTTTTTAAAAATCTCCTTACATCATGACAACTGCAGGTTACACCTCTCCTCTGAAAATGGCTTAAACCAAACAGGTATCCGTAGCTTCAGCGGATATGCAATCTTTGCAATAACCAGATGGAATGGTGACAATGCCACGCCTGAACACCACACTCCGGGAAGGGTGGGAACCAACTAAAAGTCCCAGCTGAGAAGGAAGAATAGTCAGGAGCTCTGGAAAACAGCAGGGATGGCCAGACTCAACCAGGAGTGTTTAGGTTGGAGGGAATGGCTGGGGCCACAGGTAATGACAACACTCCCAGGTATCTAAAGCAAAGACTGACAGACACCTGTCCAGATTGGTTTATAGACAATCTCAACCTTCATGGGGCAGAGGACATAGTTTGGAGGCCACTTCCAGGTCCATTTCTCCAAGCTGATGATTACTTTATACACAATAGTGACAAGACGCAAAATTCTGCACTATTTTCCATCCTCTTAGCCCTGCTGAGGCCCTGCCAGCAAAGTGCAAGCTGGATTCACACATCGTTAGTGAAACTGTCCTCTACAAGCCCCCACCTGCTGTATGAGCAAGTCAGTTATACCACAGAAAGTCCCTTGCACATCCCTATAAAGACAAAAAAGACAGCAGCCCCTGAACCGTTCTGCTCAACATACTCAATTATTCAAAGATAATATACCTTCTTTTGCCCCCAAACACGTGAAAGTGCATGGATTATTCCTGGAAACACCCTACCCACCTCCCACCCAGCCCTCCCCACCAGACCCCCCTCGGACACCCGGGTTCCCATGGCTCCAACAAAAGGGACCGAGAGGGATGATCACCACAGGCTACGCGACAGCCCGATGGTTAGGTGAGAGCCTCCTCACGTTGCTCCTTGCATCTGCGAGGGACAGAAGTCCACCACGTTGCATTTTCTCCAAACACTGAAGCAACCAACTCCGTAACAAGCCCTGGCTCGTACGGCAGGAGGCAAAAGAAGTTCCCTTCCCCTCTGTCCCCCTCTGGGAACTACTCAGTGAATACAAACACAGTTTGTAAGTAGTTCCCAACTGTTCCTATTCCCAGAGAGACAAGAGACAACAGATGGGCACAGAGAACTGCCGTGATGAGCACAGCAGGACAATATTTTAAGCATAATAAAGCAGCTGCCACAGAATGCTGGCAAGAGTAGATGGAACACAAAAAGAGTCTTTTCTGACTGTCAGGAGAGCGGTGATTTGGTTGCTCAGTGAAGGTACCTGTGGTGCCTTTCTAGATGCCATGGGTATCCAAAACACCTGCACTGGGTCAGCAGTGGGCCACCCTCCGGGAGGACCAGACGGATGCAGGATGGGATGCCCCAGACATCAACGTTTTGGCAAATGAATCCCACCTGAGGACTTGGCTCTGATGGCAACTCCATTTGCTCCACAGCTACAGAAGGCTGTACGGGGCAGCATTATCAAGCCAAGCTCTTTTTCACCCTTCCAGGTAGAGGAATATGTTTAGCTGCCACGTGGGAATTTTCTTCCCTTTCAAGTCCTTCATGGTGAATTAAGTTTTTGAATCCCATCCCTGCTGGTCACTTTGCCTTATCAACGCTCTCTTACTGTATCAGAGGGGGCCTGTGCCATTTTTGTGGCTCTACTAAATTACTTTGTTCTGGCATGAATACATTTGCTCCTTGATGTTCTTTTAAAAATGAAAATGGATATGAAAATTTACTCTAAAATGTACACTGCTCATAAAACTATTATCAGGTATTATTAGTGCCTAAAGAGAAGGATTTAATGTATTTGTGAAGCCAGGCTACAGGATCCCTTTATTAAAGGAAGTCTTATGCTTAGGCCTGATTTATGCTGAATAGCAGAGATGAGCCTAAACCAAGCTTGCAGTTCTCCTACAACCTCTTCTGCTAGGGCTTGGCCCGCTGGGAGCAAAGGAGACATCTCACCCATTCGATGTCACTCTAGAAAGAGGGTGCTAGAGATGGACAAGCAGACGTTACAGCTGACAGTATCTGTCAGGCAGGGCTTTGCCTGCATTCATAACTACCAGCACTGGAGGAAATGCACAGGTTCTTCCCCTGTCTGCTGCCTCTCAAGCCCGTGCCACTTGAAAGGCTCAGTGGACATTTCATTAGGAAGAAGCTCTCGTTGCTTAGGGGAGTTCAGATGCACAGATCCCACTGTAAGACGGGGAGAGGTGGATGCTCGCTCCTGTTCAGGCAGCTTCTCTCCAGAGCGTTTCCTATCACAGACATCCCCCTTTCGGTGAGGACTTGCATATAGAGAGGGGAAAAAATCCCCACACATACATCAGAATGTAACCTCAAATGAAAAATCCTATTTTACCCCAGGCTACAAAGGTGAAAGCCACAGATCTTCCTGTCTGCCATGAGCACAGTTACAGGAGTCATGGAAAGAGACTGATGGCTGAAAAACTGAGAGGCACGTTCTGGATCTCTTCAAGGAACTGAAGCCCCTGTCTAACAGTCATCACAGGAGGCTGACTTCTCAGTTTCTCCCTTGTTACTCTCTTTCCTTTGACTCATTATATCACAAGTTCTTTTATTATCACTCATGTGCACAAACACCAGGACTCTGTGGACTTCATAGGACACCAGAGGTGTAGGCACCATCCTCTGAAGAAAGTGAAACAAGACTTCTGCGCGAAGTGATGGCAGAAGCTGCTTTGCTGCAGGGGTGAGGTGACAGGCATCGGAGGTGCTGAGCTTTTAAAGGCAAGGTAAGCGGCACGGCACTGAATGGAGTCTTCATAAATCAAGTGAGGACAGCCCCAACGCTGTGTTATATGCAGAGAGTGGGAAGCAAGAGGAAATAACAACTTTCTGGTGGGTCAGACATAGCGGAGAGGTCTCATATCACAGTGTTCAATCCTCTGTAGAAGGGACTGACCAGGAAAATAACACTGCAACACCACCACCAACGCTAAACATGCACTGATTAAACAAAATGACTGCTAGTCCTTACGCTTCCAGGTAACAGCTACATGATACTATTCACAGATTTCTATCAACAAAGGTTTCAGCTAAAAGCTCTAAACCCAAGGACTTGTGTCTGGAGCTTTTATTACAATGCTATGCAAAATGTATGCAAAGCCTATCTCAAACAGATCTCAAAAGTAATTTTACCTCCATAAAATGAACAGCTAAAGCGCAAAGGCTTCCCAAGCCATGGAAATACTGGCACCAGGCACTCCTCTAAATATTTATATAACGTGATTACAGCCATTTTGCAAAATCCTTCACAAAGGTATTAAAACATTAAGAGCCGGTCCTAACTCTTAGAGGGAATACCTAACTATTATGAAAATTTCCCTTTTCAGTAAAACCTGGGAACCTTTTTCTTTGCTTTATTCCTACTATAAAAATCATTTAAAGCCCATTTAACAAGGGTCACCCAGGTGTGTGAAAGATCCTCAGGATCATGTTTGTTAAACCCATCTTTTCTTGACTGGGCTAACAGGTCTCAGAGGCAGGATTCCCCCTCAGGGTTCCTACAGCCCCTGAATCTTATGGTTTAATCACACTGGAAGATTTTCTCCCCTGTTTACCTGTGTCCTGCTTTTCTTATGGACTCTGTGACATTGTGACATCTAAGGGCGATATTTAGTAGTGAGCTTATCACTGCTTAACTTTATTGGCACTGGCATTAATATGGAAACATGCTTGGCAGCCACGCGTGGTTTTTTAATATTCAACATCAGAGCATTTTGACTGCCTTTCCCATGTGGAAAAGACACATTTCTGAAGGGCAGTCTCACGTCTGATCAGCATCCCGGCACAAACGAGCTCCCAGAGCTTGCTGAGTTACCATGCGACGGCTGAGCTGCAAGCGCGGCACAGGAACGGGCAGTGCACAGTGACCCACAGGAACTTCTCAAGCTGCAAAAACCCGGTAAAACGTCTATTATTGCTATTTTTTTGAGTAACTTCCTATGGTTTTCTGAAAACCAAGTCAAGAATAAATATCTTTGGGGGTGATGGGGCTGGGGAGAATTCAAAACTAAACCAAAACTGAGATACAGGGCAAGGGGGAATGGCTTTAAACTAAAGGAGTGGAGATTTAGATTAGATATTAGAAAGATTCTTTACTGTGAGGGTGGTGAGGCCCTGGCACAGGTTGCCCAAAGAGGTTCTGGAGGCCACATCCCTGGCAGTGCCCAAGGCCAGGCTGGATGGGGCTTTGGGCACGCTGTGCTGGTGAGGGGTGTCCCTGCCCACGGCAGGGGGTTGGAACTAGATGGGCTGTGAGGTTCCTTCTAACCCAAACTGTTCTATGATTTTATGATTCTAAGACTTCTTGTGACTGTGAGAAATAGCTAGAACAACATAAAATTATCCATTTGAAACCCTGTAAAACCAAAGTCACTCAAGTACTTTGAAGAGGACTGCAGAAAGCCTACATGTTTGGGGTTTTTTTAATCCTGCAACCAGATCTTGAAGTTTTGCAGCCCATAATCCCTGTGTCAGATGCTAGAGGCTGGGCTTTATTCTCTGTTACAGGGCAGTGTCAGGCCCAGGTAAAAACCACGGCTAAACTTCACCTACACAAGTGAAACTCCAATGCGTTTCCCTCCAGAAAACACAAATCCTTCAGAAGCACGTGCTTACCTTACTTTTTCAAACATTTGAAGCGTTTAATGGGGTTACCTGGTAGTATATATCTTGGTCTATCATTCAAAGCAAAAACTATCAACCCTGTCAGAGTTGAAGTGTTAAGAATTCTTAACAACTTCCCCCAAAGACACAGCAGAAGTGCTGTAAGTGCTGTCCAGATCCTGCATGTGGTTTTGGGTTTTTTTTTTAACTCATTTGAACAGCTCTTCATGCATTTCCGCTGATATCACCAAATGAGAAATGCTGCAGGAATGATGACTCACTGCAAACCTCTAGGCTGATCACTGTCCCGTGAATAACCCTAATTGTTCTAACACTTTTTCTACCATATTTTTAGTAGAGTTGAGTAAATACGGATCTGACGAGTTTATTTAGAAACTAATCTGCAAAAATTGCAGGTTTGAATAGGGCATGATAGCCCTCCACTGAACAGATTCCCATAGACTACAACCTCATGGACGTCCCTTGTGAAAGCAATCAACCTTGTCAAAGCTAGATCTCTGGAATTAAGCCCTATGCCATGCAGATCAGAGAACTAATCAAGATAAACACACATTATCACGATGAAAATAATGACTATCACTGGAGCCCTACTTATGAGACTTTTACATGTGGAGTTAAAATGCAGTGCCAATAAAAAAGGCAGAAGCGGAAAGATTAAGCAAATGGTGTTTCATTTTCACAAAAGTCCCTGCTCTGACTGATGACACACCTACCCAGCCCAACTGCAACACCGCTGAGAAGCACCTGATTCAGGAACACAGCACACCCCCCACTGGCTGAAGCCACTGCAGTCTTTATCCACTGAATAAGCAGCACCAACCATACCAAAACTGAACCTGAACTCCCAACACAGAACAACCCATCTAAGTACGTGTGTAAGTTTCAAGCTGCGAGAAGCTCTGGGGCAGCCACCGGTGATCTTGGGTTGTGGACTGCTCTATCTCTGAGCATCAGAGAAGAAACAAACAGTCACAGAATCATAGAATCACAGAATCCCAGACTGGTTTGGGTTGGAAGGGACCTCCCAGCCCACCCAGCCCTACCCCCTGCCATGGGCAGGGACACCCCCCACCAGCCCAGGCTGCCCAAAGCCCCATCCAACCTGGCCTTGGGCACTGCCAGGGAGCCAGGGGCAGCCACAGCTCCTCGGGGCACCCTGTGCCAGGGCCTCAGCACCCTCCCAGGGAAGGATTGCTGCCTCCCAGCTCAGCTCCAGCTCCCCTCCTGCAGCTTCAGGCCCTTCCCCTTGGCTTGGCCCCCCCTGCCCTGCAACCAGCCCCTCTCCAGCTTTCCTGGAGCACCTTTAGGGACTGGAAGGACAGCTTCATGTCCTTCTCGTATTGAGGACCCCAGAGCTGGACATGGTACTCTGGGGGCGTCTCACCAGAGCGGAGCAGAGGGGCAGACTCCTCTCTCTCAGTCATGCTGCTTTGGATGCACCCCAGGATATGGTTGGCTTTCTGGGCTGCAAGTGCACACTGCCAGGTCATGTTGAGGTTTTATTCAATCAACACCCCAAGTCCTCTTCAGTCCTAACTCCCTCTCATTTCTCTGCTCAGAATAACTTTGCTCCCACTGCTCACCTTTAGATCTGTGAGTGGCACAAGCGCTGTGACGCAGCAAGAAGCCTTAACACTTTGCTCGCCTCTTGGCTACTTCTTTACATCCTGAATGTGTTCCACCAGTCAGCCTCCACTGAGTGACTTGTGTTACTTCAGAAATGAAGGGGCCATCATATTTTCATCAATGTACTAAACATTCAGTGCACAATAAATTACCAACAAGCAAATGGATGACAGGAGCTATAATGAGTGGCCCCTAACCACATTCCTCGCTTCCCTATTGCCTTCCAGGCTCAAATGAGTAATTAAGCAAGCAACTCTTCTCCACCACGTGTAACATCTGCCAACAGTGAGCTGATACAGCCTGGTCTCATCTGGCTGGGCTCAGCTAACCGTTGTTTTACAAGGGTTGTCAACAGAGAACCAGACAGGCATTCAGTTGTAGGAGCAATGCTTTCTGCATCTTACACATGCACATCTCCAACCTGACTTAATGCAAGCTGCAGAGAACCGAGCAGAACTAGGTGAGCACCACGGTATCTGCATGGGCTTCAGTCTGTCCTGAAAGGCAAAAGAACTAAAACTTTTGCTTCAGCTAAAGCAGCTGAAGAGTCAGTTAACAATAAGTTGCAGTTCCGATGAAGTGAAAGCTGCTCTGATCCTTGGCAGCACTACACGCCAGAGCCCAGAGCTGTCCTTGCCCTCCTGTTTCCCAACTCTTTGCATGGTGCAACCAGAGCTGAGACCTTGGGCCAAATTCCTTAAAATTCTCAGTGTTCAGGGATTTTTAATTCATGATTTTGCTTCTTTGCTCAAGTGTTTTAAATTTATGCTGAAGAGACAATTCCTGAGTGGTCACAGCCCTTTATGATGCCGTGAATTCCCAAGTATCAGTGTACATGGATGGAAACCTTCAAGATTGTCTACTGCAGCTGGACACCTTGCGAGACCAGAAATTACTGGGTTGCTTTTTATGGAACAGAACTGCACCTTGGAGTTGTGAAAATGCAGTGCTGCTTCCTGGGATGTAACGCCTCAAATTGCTCCAGGGGAGGTTTAGGTTGGATATTAGGAAAAATTTCTTCACTGAAAGAGTGGTCAGGCCTTGGAACAGGCTGCCCAGGGAGGTGGTGGAGTCACCATTCCTGGAGGTGTTCAAAAAGCATGTACACGTGGCACTCTGGGACATGGGTTAGTAGACATGGTGGTGTTGGGTTGACGGTTGGACTTGATGATCCTAGAGGCCTCTTCCAACCTTAAAGATTCTATGGTTCTATGAATACTGATTATTGTTTGTATTTACAGATAATTCCGACATCTGCTTCCTCTCTATGTGAGCAGACTCCCTTTGAATGAAACCCCATTCTCCGCAGTGCCAGGCCTGATGATCTACGTGCTCCTGCTGTTTTTCTACACTTTGTGCAGACACTGCAGTAAGTCTGATCCAAATCATACTGGTAGAAAATATTCTCCACCAATTAACTGGAGATCTACAATACTTTCACGTTATTTAATTATGGGTGGGGAGGTTACCTGCACATTATTAAGCCCTCACCCTACAAGAAGTTCAACATAGGAGGTAACAACTTCATTTTAAAAATACGCTTCGTACCATACGTGCACATGTACATGAACAACAACAAGTCCAGGGGAAGAACTGCTAAACTTAAAAGAATCTAGCAAAACCCTGAAAACCCACCTAAGTACAGACTGTATTATGCATGGACTGATTTCTTGGATTGCAGTGAGTGACTCCAGAAAGAAAAAATACCTTTTCATTCATTCTGCAATACTACTTGAAAAACATACACGCTTCCATGCAGAGACCCACAGCCGAACAGGACATTTATTTCAGAGTACTTGTAGACTTGCTTTATGTAGTGTGAATCTTAAACAGTAAGAAGAATGGCAAGGCGAGAAATGTAAGCGAGGTATTATTCAACTCACCCACCCCTCGAAAGCAGCTCTTAAAAAATAAGTTTTATATGGTGTAAATTACTGCACAAACCTTAACATAGTAGAATCACATCCAGGCAATCTCTGGACCCAATTCCCTCTTTCTCACTTAATCTGAACTAGATGACAAGTAAATCCACTGCAGCACAATGAGTTACATCAGAAAATGGTACAAGACGAGAATCAAGTTGTGTGAATCATCTGAGAATATTCTGCCCTTCCACAGCTTATCAAGGAGCTGCACAACCTGAAATACAGCGTCCAGTGCTCTTAAGTACGGTAAGCCCTTTTATGCTCCTGAGGCAATAAAGGGAACCACACAAGACAAACGAGATGCAACTCAGGCTCTTATCAAGATTATGACCCAAAATTAATCTATTAAAAAGTGTCATGTGAAAATCACTTTGTCATCAATAGCATTTTATAACAGAAGGTCTGGCAGATGGAAAAGTTCAGAACCAGTTTAATCAGCAACGTGCCCGCTCTCAGTTTTATCTTCCCAGGTATCAACCTGCATTCGAGAGGGGTTACATTCGTTCAAACACACACAGTTTAATGATCAACTCATTGGTCTGCCTCTTCTAAAATGAAGAGGAGTATAAATAGAACAAATTCTTCAAGCCAGAACAGTCACACAGCAAAAACTGTTAGCAGAAAAAGTCTCTACATCCTGAACAACCAAAGAGCATCAGGAGAAGAAAACATGAGAATCATCCTAGTCTTTCTACTCCTTGCCCCACTTGCTCTTTCAGCTAAAGCTGAGAAGGATTATTCCTTCTTTGATGCTGCTGCACCTCCCGAGACAAAGTCAAGATTTGCCATGTTAGATGATGTACGAATCTTAGCCAACGGACTCCTCCAGCTTGGGCACGGTCTTAAAGACTTTGTCCATAAGACAAAGGGGCAGATGAATGACATCTTTCAAAAACTTTACATTTTTGATAGGTCCTTTTACGAGCTCTCACTGCAAACTAGTGAAATCAAAGAAGAAGAAGAACAGCTCAGACAAACTACAGCCAGACTGCAAATCAACAACGAAGAGATAAAGAACCTCTCACAGGAGATGAATTCAAAGATTGAAGATCTCATACAAAACAAAATCCAGCTGCAAGAGAAAGTATGGGGACTGGAAGACAAAGTCACTAAACTGGCTGTTATCCAGCCTTCCACGCAAGAGACAAAAGAAATTTCTTCACTCAAAGTAAGTAGACTTGTGAAAGCCCCTGATACACAAAGCCAAAGTAAATTGTAATGATAATATCAGTAGTTACGCAATAGAAGCTTGTTTACCCTTCCTGTTCAGTGTACTACCACTGCGTATTTTAAGAAATAAATCACTGAGATAATCCTAAAATAATCACTGTCTTAATCTGACATATCGCTTATTTTGTTGCAAAATTTCCCAGTGATGTTCAGTGAGAAAACTGTGAAATTATAAGGCTTTGTATCTTTTCCAGTTGTTTTTTTTTTTTTTGCAAATCAGTTTTAAGAAATTCTGTAATAATAATGGTAAAATTTTTTTGCAATCAGGAAAACGATGTGATTACCAAGCCCATAGGCTTGTGTGTCATCATCTCATTACAAAGCAATGCGCTAGGAACTGCCTGCTCAGTATAAACCCAGGAAGTTTAAACCTTTAAAGAGGGACATCTGTAGTACTTAGATGACCTCCAGGACCAAAGAACCTCGCAAGTGTTACTAGACTGAATGTCAACACATGCGAGTATTTAGGTGGGTATAAGGCTTCCTATGGAAAAGGAAGTGTTAACTGTATTTTGCAGAAGCATAAAAAGGCTAAGCACCTTGTCTGAGAAAATACTGGGTCTTTGTGTCAAAGCAGAAAGATGAATCCAGATCTCCCAAATCACCCTACCACCCCAGATGCTGGGAATTGTTCCCTTTTTTTGATCAGTGGCATACATCTAGTTTGAATCAATGGCCAACTTCACAGAACATAAATGGTTCTGGACGTGAAAATGGAAGGAAAATAGCAACAACAAAAAAGGTCTACAGAGCTGCCAGTGGTTTGTCTCAAAACATAGTAGGTGTTCAGAGGCAAAGAAATCTGTCCCTTCAGAGCCAAAGCAGGCAACCCTTCGGAAAAGGGCAATGTTAAATGGCTTGTGGTTCTCAAAACGGGTCCCACTGCAAGAGAATGGAGGCATTGCCACAGTGAAGGTCTGCTGCTTCTAACCACAGCCCTCCTCCCTCCCTTCCTGTCCTCAGGCTTTCGTGGAGCAGCAGGACAACCACATCAAGCAACTTCTCAAAATCGTAGAGGACCAGCACATGCAACTCGACAGACAGCACAATCAAATACAGGAGCTGGAGGACAAGGTACAGCAGCCATCACCATTTCTCCATTCAGAATCTGTCACCTCCCATAACAATGGAGGAGTCAGTGGCCCAACCATTCACTTGGGCCAGCCATCCCTCTCATTCGGTTTGGGGGTGTAGAGGAGTCAAAACAAACAGTTTTGACTGCAAATGGGTAACCTGTGGGGTGAGAGACTGCTGTGCTGCCAGGCAAGGGGCTACGGCGATGGCACACAATGACCAAGAACACAGCTTTGAAATGCGGTCTGTCGACACCAGGCTGCTGTAGTTTCTGACTGCTAATTTTCTTTTTTTTTCCCTCTTATTATCGATCATATTATTGTTCTACCCATGGTCTTCTAAGTATTATTACTTTCTAGCTCCTTTTTCTTCTCCAGTATTCACTCCAACAGGGAACCATGTTCTGCAGTTCAACATGCGTCACCCTAACGCTGGGTATAACTGACATGCTCATATTTAATTTATTCCTAAGAGGAGGCTATAAAAGGAAAATGCATTTCAGCCTTAGGAACTGTGGGTTCTGAGCTCTTCAGATGTTGGTATTATTTGTCTAAGTGATGTCACCTGAGGAAATAAGTTAAATCTGTTTGCCCATTAAGGTGAACCTCGTGAGAACGGGACATTTACTCGCCTCATGAATCCTACCTTGTTTGAGCAGAGGCACAGCTGACATTCAGGCAGCCGAAAGCCACCAGTGCGGTTCTAAAGTTATTTTTATGTTGTAAATTGGGTATTCTAAAGGATTACACTCACAAGAGAAATTATTCTCTGCATGACATTGTTCTGCTTGATACATGAATCTCATCATTTCAGAGCCTTGGGAAATTAACAGCCTGTAATTACGGTTCTTTCAGCTGAACCACATAGAGCTCCAGGAACTCGCAGAGAACTCCTTCACGGGGGAGCAAACAGAACCGGAGGCCGTCCCCTTTCGCGTGCGCAACGCCACGGCTGTGACATACCAAACCGATGGTGAGACCTTACCTCATGACATGACTACGCAATACATTGCATCCACAGTATTCTCTGAGAGCGCTTTGCGTTGGTTTTTAACAGTCAAATACTACACGCAAAACACTCATGTTATATACAGCGCTGTGGGAAACAGCTAAAGCTCATGCTTCGGAAAAAATGTCATCATCCACTGACCATCCAAATGTCACGCACCCACTATAGGGGCACCTGTCTGTGCGGTGACACTCAGAAACAACATTGAATAACGCAGCACTCCTGTCCTCAGCCTCCATTCACCCCCTGTAACGCGTGCTGTCACCATCCTTTTACTGGCACTTCTGGCGCTGCCGATGCCTGTCTGGGAAAGCACGAACAGAGAACTAATTTACTTCACGCTGGCTAATTCTAAGATTTGGAAGAGCTTTCTTCGAAGTTGAGGCGGCAATGGGAATGGTATTTACTGGGCACTTCACAAAGGGTAGGAAAGGCCATTTGCCAGAGTCTAGTCTTAAGCCTTACAAACTTCCCAAAATTATCTCAATTGAAACCTTGCCTAACTTAAAAAATATAGGCGGTCCAACCGACGTACAACTGGGCAGCTGTACTACCAAGCCCAAAGCAATTTGTCTGTTTCATGACATTTATTGTAAAATTAAATCACCAAAGAGATTGTTCTAGTGGTTTTTTGGCTCTCTCTCATATAGAAATCCAAGTTACAAAGCTGGATTAAAACTTACCACGTCCAAACCAGGATTTGTAATTGCCTGCTCTTTGCTCTCCTAGGTGCCGCTCCTGACTGCACTGCTCTTTACAACAGTGGCGTGCGGGCCAGTGGTGTTTACGCTATCAAGCCCAACGGCTCAGAAGCTTTCGATGTCTACTGTGAAATGAAATTTGGTAAGACAGCTCTGCTAGCAACAGTCTAATTTTCATATAAGCAGTTTCTTACAAAGAAAAAAACGGTTCTATCCCAAACTACACAAAATCTTATCAGGATTTATGTGTCCTCTTGACTTCTCTTGCTGTCCTGTCTGTGCTCTGAATTCAGGCTTCCCACATCCTGAAGTCTACTTACTGCTTTCGTTCTTTACTCACCTCTTGTTTATAATGAGGAAAGGACTTTCCATCATGTGACACAAATTAAGTACACTAAAAAACCAAGCCCCTTTAGCTATAGATAATGAAAATGGCTATTATAAATGCCATTATATTGCAGCCATTAATAGCTTTTCCAAATAAAAACAAGAACTAAATAGTAAACATCCTTGTAAAATTTTGTTTCACTAACAGGGGTTATGGCTTGAGACTTAGATATTCCAAACTAACCCAGAGTCCTGGAGACAGGATTCCTGCATCATGTGTGGGCGAGTCAGTTGCTATGTAATGTCATGGACCAGGACACACAGCACCTGCCCAAGCCCCCCCTTTGTGAGAACCCCATTTGTTTGTTTGGCTGGTTCACTGTTCCCTGTTTCTTTCACCCTGCATCCTGCGGTGCTGCTCTGTGCGTGTCCTGCCCAGCTTCCCCACACGGTCCCTTTGCCACGGTTACCGGAGAGCCCGGGAACATGCTGATGCAAACATGGCAGGGCCATATCATTTGTTTGGATGTGTAAACGGAACGGCATGGGGTTGCCCTGTGCAGAAAGCTCGTTTGCTGACATTTGTTGCAACTGGTAAAATGAGGTTGTCATGACCTGGTCAAGAAAGACCCCACTGGCAGCCCTGGTGTGGACACGGCCTCCAGCATTTCACAGCTGCTGTGGAGTTGTGCTCCCAGCAGTCGAGCACTATCAGTAGAGGGAGTCTGACAGTCTGATCAAATGTCTGGAACGTTTCATATCTCTTCTTTATCATTTTCTCTATGTTTGTGTTTCTCAGCCCTCATAAACAAATGAAACCCAGTTAAGCTAGGTTAACAAAATAAGTCCAGAGTCACCACAAGTGTGCCAGAGGACACTCGAACGGCCTCGTGTTCCGTTCAGCTGCGCTCACTTGGATTTCTTTCATGAAGATCTAGGCTAACTCATTCTACCTCCAAACGTCCAAGAGCACGCTCATGGGCAGTCAAAAAGGCCAAGGATGAGTCAAGCATCTGCTCTGTGTAGAGCCGAGAGGCTTTCCAGCTCAGGACACGTACACTCGGGTCTGTTGCAAAATGAAGTGTAAGAGGGATTCGATGCAAACCCTTTTCTTCTTTGCCATGGTAGAGAGCGAGTTCGCCTACGGGCAGCCACAGCAGCCCGGTCCGTAGGTCTGCAGCTGATGTCTCAGCTACTCCCCATCTTCTCTCTAGTGCTTTAAACATGCCAGGCTTGTGACTTACTTCCCCTTCGCCTTTGCAGGCACTTCCTGGACTGTAATCCAGAACAGAGTGGATGGATCACTAGATTTCAACCAAACCTGGGATGCCTACACAAATGGGTTTGGTGACCTCAAAGGTAAAAATGCCTTTTTTTTGGTGTCTTTTCTTTGTATCAGTTGATTTGAGAAGATGAATTTTCTTACTGAAAGGTGTTTACATGAGAGCAGACAAAACCTGCAGTCAAATCTCAACAGCTTACCTAATTAGTAGACCAGAAAGTGTTTACCAGAAAACATGACTCAGGAAAATTCTCAGACACACCTTCAAATGTGTGCTTAGAAACTGAACTAAGGCCAAAATGCTTTGAATGCTATTGTAATTATCAAGATTTTATTACTTATAAAAGTACATCCCAAAGCATTTAAAATATACAACAACGCAAAACCTCCCCAAGTTGCTGTAGCTATTTTCCCTCAAACTTTCTGCAATCCTGTTTCCCTTCAAACCACCACACCACTTCTCCCAACCTCCGGAGAGCCCGAGGCTGCGTGTGCTCCCCTGCGCAATCACTGCCGGCTTCTCCGCGCAGCGGCCAATGCCCTCCGTGGCTGGATAGGGTGAGGAAACACCCACGTTCCCCTGTTAATCATCAACTACACAGAGTCTGCAGCACCAAGTGCTGCCCAACAGCCTCCCCACCCAGAGTATTTTCCCTATTTTTCTTGTAAAGTGAGATGAGTTTACTTTTGTTTAGAAAAAGGCTGAGAGAGTTGGGCTTGTTCAGCCTGGAGAAGAGAAGGCTCCGGGGAGACCTTCGAGCACCTTCCAGCCACTGCAGGGGCTCCAGGAAAGCCGGAAAGGGGCTGGTTCCAGGGCAGGGAGGGCCACGCCAAGGGGAATGGATTTAAACAAAAAGAGGGGAGATTTAGATTAGATATTAGGAAGAAATCCTTCCCTGGGAGGGTGCTGAGGCCCTGGCACAGGGTGCCCCGAGAAGCTGTGGCTGCCCCTGGCTCCCTGGCAGTGCCCAAGGCCAGGCTGGATGGGGCTTTGGGCAGCCTGGGCTGGTGGGGGGTGTCCCTGCCCATGGCAGGGGGTGGGAACTGCGTTATCTTTGAGGTCCCTTCCAACCCAAACCATTCCATGATTCTATGAAATATTTTGACTTACTAGGCACAGAACAGATCAAAACCTCCCCAAAGTGGGCAGAAATACTGACTTACTTCCACCTCTTTTACAACAAAGCGTTGCTGTATCTCCAACTTCCCCGCATTGGGGGACAGTCGGTAGCTGACCAGCGAGGCCGACTTTTACCTGCGCAGTTTCTCTGACCACACTGAATGCTGCAGCTGCGCCTTGAACGGTCTCCACTCCCCCATGTACTAACCCAACATGAAGCCACATCTTTTCAGTGTCAGAGATTTCAGAGGATCATATCGCTCTCCGCTGCGTCCTGCTCAGTTCCGTGACACATACTCTAAGGTGATAAAAGTACAACAGGCCACTGCTCCTTACGTGTAAATCGGGGGAGTGTTTTACTCAACCATCTTCTCTTCGATTGCTTTAAATGCCACCTGCACGTACGGCACTCACATTCAGCTACACTGTTCCTGCATGTGGCAGTTACCCCCTGCGCACTGACAGCAGCAGCATTGATAGTAAGCTACTTAATGAATATAATTTCTGAAGTTAATTAAACCAATTATCAACAATTCTAGCAAAAGAAAAATGCTCAAGTTAAATTCACTCTGCACACAAGGGTATTGAAACCTCAGTTCAGTTCTGCAGCTCCTTCCTTAAAAAACACAACAATTGCAATTAGGTTTTATGTATGTCATTTGCTTCATTTGTCAGTCAGTTCCAATTATGCATGTTTTAAATGCCTTGAGCTCCCTCTCAGAGTTTCACAAGAGGTGGAAAAGTTAAGAGAGAAGCTCCAGTTCATTTATATCTCTTGCTTTTATTGATCACCAGTGTGCAATTAAGAAGAGGTAAACAAAAAGAATGTAGCAAGAGACCTCTGAAAAGATCAACAGTCCCCAAGACTCATATTATTGATTTAATTAAAGCAATGAATAAATCCTTTTAAATACTATATTTTCACACATACTACCCACAGGTTATCTGTAAAAACAAATTCAATAGCAGCATGAGCAATACGGGATTTTAGGGGAAGTTTATCACATAACCCGTTCCCCACTCTGCCTGGTGACTTCTGTCCCCTAACGCCCACCTCTGACATCTCTTGATTCTGACGTTGCTCAGCTTATTTGAACACATTTTCAAATACTGATATTTTAAAGGTGAATGAGCTATATGAGGTACGGGTTAGAGACCTGAAAAACACGGTAAGTGTGCTCACGCCTAGTTCCATATTAACAGCATCTATCTGCTACGACTTTGCAGAGGAATTCTGGCTCGGCCTGAACAAGACCTATTCCATTACTGAACAAGGGGACTACATCTTACGGATCGAGTTGCAGGACTGGAAAGATAATCAACGTTATGTTGAGTACGCATTCAGCTTGGGAGGCCCGGAAACAGACTACACTCTCCAGCTTTCACGGATCTCCGGGAGCATCCCCAATGCGCTGCCGGAGCAGACAGAATTGAGGTTCTCAACTGCAGATCATGACACGGACATAATAAATGACCTCAGCTGTCCAGAAAACTACCTAGGTATCAGTACGGCGGGTATATAACGTGGGAGTTTGTTCTGTGAAGGATGGTAGTATGCTTTAGTGGGTAGTTACTGATACCAGCCTGGGGTTAGATACAGAGGTGAGAGGGTAGCAGCACCTTTCTCCTTGCAGGAGAGGGCAGATGATGTTTTTTGTTGGCAGGTAACAGGGCGCTGCAACGAGGCACCATCTTTCTATTTTACAGATAGGTAAAAGTAAAACATAGTGAGGCTGTGCAAATGACCAACATCAGAAACAGAACTAGCGGCACGGGTTGAAACAAAACCCCAGGATGAGATTCTGAGCTAGGAAATAAAGGGCAGTTCGTCCTCTGAGACCTGCTCCAGTGGGGCAGCCCAAGGTTGGATTGTTTAATCCCTCCTTGAAAAAGAAAAGACAAACGACCCCATTTTGACCACAAACCAGAAGTTAAGAACGATGGTGATTTTCCATTCAAAGGCAGATTTTAGCTGTTTGTCAAGTATTCATGCTGTAATCACTCTCAAAAGAGCAAGAGAGATGCAAGGCTGAAGGCCTATTTCTCCTTAAAGATAATTTGGTTAAAAGATTGCTAATTCTTTGATTTTATGAAGCTTTTATGTTTTGCCAGTTTATAGGAAAAAGCAAACAACTGAAAAAGCAATTAATGGTTAAACCACAGGATACAGAATTGCCCCCCAGACACCTGCTTCATGCAACAAACACTTCGTATGTCAATCTAGGCTTGAAAATCGTTACTGTCTGAAACAGTGCTGAGAGTGTTACTCAGCTCCCGTGACCACAAAGCAGATGGCCAATGTCTTCCAAAGTGCTAAACTTTCATTTTCAGCACAGAGTCACCGCCAGTCCTTAGCAATCTAAGCTCATGGTTAAGGACACCAGCCAATGAAAAAGAGAATGTCTTTGCTAAACGCTCTTCAGCCTGCTGTAGATGCCAAGATTTAACTATTTGTACCTGAGAAAAATATCAGCAAATCACAAAGTCAGTTGTAGAGGGTCATGAGAAACATGAAAGAGTGGAGATTACTTCTTAAGCGGGAGCATTTGTGCATGCAGTTTTCTATGCACCACTACTTTTACATGAAGCAGACAGTAACGGGGAGCACAACTCCTTTGTATGGGCCCTCAACCTGCAAGTGTAAGCGGGTAGACGTACAAGCACCATTTCATTTGGGTGTACTGGGTAGTAGCCACTTGTGTTGGTCTAAAGAAGATTCATGTTGCCAACAGCAGCTGTCTACTCAAGAGACCGAGCACAAAATGCTAGGGTACAACTGACAGCAACTGATCAACTGACATTACAATATTTCTCCTTAGGAGGCTGGTGGCACAGTGAATGTGAGGAAACCAATCTTAATGGGAAATATGTCACACCAAGGTCAAGAGGAAGACTAGACAGAAGAAAAGGCTTATACTGGAAGCCTAAGAAAGGAAGATACTACTTGCTCAGGTCAACCAAAATAATGATCCACCCAACAGATTTAAAAAGTTTTGACTGAGCGCTCAACCCGACGCGCTTTAATTCTGGACAACATCAAAGAAGTTCATGTTATGTTTAATGACAGATGCATGTCTAAATCCATACACTGTATGGTATCTTCTCCAATACATAAACCTGAGGCATTTGTGATGGTCTTACAGTATGTTTGGTGAGTATTCTCATTCGCCCAAGCCCCAGTATCAATGTGCTGTGGCTTTCGTGGAGCTTTCAGCTCCCCAGGATGAAACTCTAATGCTGAAGAACCAACCGCCTATTCATGTATTAGGTAATACCGGTTCGAGGAATGGGTATTCAAGTTGTTGTATTCGTCTCTGTGTTGTGTAGTAGGGAACATGGAATGTGTTTCAGTAAACAAAGGGCTGGCAAAATGCTGCAGCAGGTATTTAGGTGTTAATCTACAGGGAGAAAAAATTTTGTTTCCTAAAGTGCCTAATATGATGTTTGGTTCATGTTATTGTTGTGGAATGTTTCTACAGGCATATGAAAGATGGGCAAATCCCCATCTTAGGGTTCTGTGTACTTCCAGACGCATTTTCAGCAGCATAGCTCAGGCCAGTCGTCGCTGCGTCACTGTCCTCGTGCAGCTACAGACGCGTACATACATGTGAAACAAGCCACAGCACAGATACCTTTTAGGTACCACACTTGGAAGAATAACTTAAGAACTAAGCTTTCTCACTGAAAGATAAGAGCTAAGCTTCAAAGCTTACCGAAGTAAATAAGAGATCTTTTCTTCCCATTTGAAATGGATTCAGAGCCATCCCTTTGTGACCTTTTAGTACAGCTAACAAATTAAACCAAAGACTAAGTGAGCCCATGACAAAACAGCTTTCAAACAGAGAGCAGGTGCCCATTGGAGGCAACTCCAATGGAGTCAGCGGTACCAGCCAACAAACCCTGTAGGCACAACCTACGTGACAGCGTTGGTCCCGCTCCTGAGAACACACTCACGTTTGTTTAACTTCAGCTGCAGAACGCCGTGAGGCAGAAGGACTATTGACGTGCTTGTGGACGGCCAGCCGTGGAAGCGTTGACTGACAAAGACCCCAATTCTGCAGTTACATTGAGTCATATTGACTTGCATATCTCATCTAACCCTTGTACAGTACGGACTTTTATCTCAACACTTGCAACCACACAGAAAATGTTTTTAAATTGTGATTTGTCAAAGTGAAACAACTGCTAACAGAGTGTGCTAATTACACAGAAACCGCAAAAATACTTTGACTCTTCATGGATTTATTACAAAGAAGAGATCACACAGTGCTGCTTCTTTGTACTGACGTACTGTAATGTTTAATTACCTGTCCAACCTCTAAAAATAAACAAATAAATAAGTAAATTAAACTTTTTAGAAGATATGAGATGTGGAACTTGACTAAACTCTTTCTTGTAAGCTTTGGTTTATAAAATCCTGGTTTATATTCCTCTAACTTTTACAACAAGAAGTAACTGATTTGGTGAGTGCATTGGTGAAATTACGCCACTGAAGATGGCAATTCCACTCAGAGGTATCACGTCCTCAAAGGTACTGCGAAAAGGCTTCAAATGAATAGCTGTACATACTGAAATCTGCTCCCTGCTGAGGCTTAGTTACAGAAAGGTTACTGTCTTCCAAGATACTTTAGGAAAATTTCTTATCTTCCAGATCTTCAGAAGACTTTTTTAAAGTATTGTAAACAAAGAAATTGCTTTTAAGTCAAAATGGAAATATGAACGAAGAGATTATACATTTTCTTCATTTTTATGAAAAAAGTCACTGAAAGTGTCAGAAAGTAATAGAAACAGCAAGCAAAAGATGACTAAAGCACACAAAGAACAAAAACTCCATAAAACTGAAAAGAATTCAACTAAATTTCACTCCAAATTTTGGGAAATGGAGAAACTTCTCTCATGTTCCTGTTCACAGCCAAGTTTCATGCAAATATGTTTGTCCCCTCCCATTTGTGTATTTTCTGCTGCGTCAGTCTGGACCCTTTTTGTGCCTCTGGCACAGCAGATTTACTGAGACAGCAAGTTTTACAACGTACCAGGTGATAAGGTAGGAATTTCTAGATTTGCCAGTCTCAGGTCCCAAAATGTGAAACGTATTTCAAAACTCTAACCTGTATGTGGTATTTGGAACGTAGACATCCCTGGCAGGAAACTCCAGGATTTCTCTTGTAGGTCTAACTCTGCTGTCTGGGTAAAGTTTGACTTGCAGCAGCTCTGGAGTTAGGCAGTAATGTGGATTCTCTGGAGCTGGAGATATGTCTATCTTTAATTGAGCTGCAAGAAGAAAAAAATTTCATTACAATAAACAGAAGTTAAATATAAATTAAAAAGCATATTCATGCTTTGTTTCTTCAGGTTAATATCCTATATATTAATTTCTTAAATAAAGAAATTATAAATTAAAGCCAAGGTGGATCTGTTAAAACAAAGAACAGTGAATCGAACTGGTACCTAGGGCAACTGGGCACCAGACAATAAATCCACCAGAGACAATCTATCCTAACAAGTCCCAAATGCTGTTCTCATAGGCACGTTGGGGAAATACGGTAATAATGCCACTGGGAGGCCCAACTACTGTTAAAAACAGTGTTCAAAGTCTCACCAGGAATTTTGCCTATCAAACCAGAAGGATACATGAGGAGCTGCTGAAAGCTAATCCGCACCAAGCTTATGGAGTATTTTCCTTAGCTGACAGTACCGACAGCACACTTCTTGGTGGGTGGGACTGAGGCTGGAATGACTGTAAACATTTGGAAGACAGGAGAAATAATATCGAGTGACTAAGGTGAAACATAAGAAAGAGCGAACGACTTGCATTAAGGAGAAGCCAAACATACAAACATTAAAAAAAAACCCCAAAAACTGGCATGGATTGATTCTGTAGAAAAGGGCTGGGTGACAGCAGCAACAGTAAGCCAACGTCCAGAAGAAACCTACAACCATTCTAAGATACATTAGTGCAGCGTCATGTGTAAGACACTGGAGACAAATTTGTCTGCTTTCCTTGGCGTGAGGTCTTAGGAGGAGCAGCATACCCACCTCAGAGCACCATGCTCAAAGAAACGCATAGACAGGTTAAAGAAACTCTAGCAGAGAGTAACAGGCAATTTTTAAATCACAGCCTTTGAGGAAGGGTTGAAAAAAACACCCCTGAGATTGGTTAGGCTACAAAACGGAGGTGAGTAAGACTGAATAACAGTATTCAAGTAGTGGCAAGGTTGTGATAACTGCCCTGAGGGCATGACAGACCATCATCAGATTCATTTGCAGCAGGATAATTTTGCAAAGTTTTCTTAATACCTAACCTCACGACAAGGACAGCGGAGTGCTAGGAGAGATGATCTAAGGAAGCCATAGGATTGCTGTCGCTGGAGATTTTTAAGAACAGGTTAAGTAAATATTGTCAGGAATAGCACAGGTCAGGGACCAGTGATGTTTCACTGCTGGTATGCCAGCATTTTTATTTCCCTTTCTCAAACAGAGGTGGAGTCGTTCCTATTAACCAAATGGGAGCCAGGAGAGAGATCTCCTCTCAGTTAGAGAGATATTTTGCTCAGGAAAACAGAGGTTCCTCAGCCCCTGCTGAGTTAAGGCTTTTGGGGTTTGCATCTTCTTCTCACAGACACTACTCGGTGTGACAGGAGCTGCATGTGCACATGCACCAGTGAAAAACCCGTCAAAATGCCATCTTCAGTGCTTGTGGTCTACCTGGGATCACTGTCAATGACTTCTTAGGGTGTCTTCACCTGCTCACTTGAAAGAACTGGCTGGCAATTGGGAAGGACTTAACCAAATACCTTAACACATTGTCGTGGTTCAGCCCCAGCCGGCAGCCGAGCCCCACGCAGCCGCTCGCTCACCGCCCCGGCAGCAAAACACGGGGCAGAATGAGGCAACAAAAAGGCTAATGGCTTCGAGTTGAGATAACGGCCGTTTAATGGGCCGACAAAGGGAGAGGGGAAATGACAATAGGGCTGCAATAATTATCCCGGGATGTAAACAGCCGCGATAACAAACGCAGTACTTTACCGACCGACGACCCGACAGACCAGACGGACCAGAGGCGCAGCCCGCAGTGAGACCGTCCCGGAGCAGCCCCGGGCCCCTCCCGGCCAGTCCCTTTATAGGGGCGTGACGTCACGTGGTGCGGAATAGCGGCCGGCCCGGCCCGGCTCACCTGGCCCGGGCCTGAGCATTAACCCCGGCCTGGCCAGAGCCAGGACACACATGTGAGCCAAAAAGATCTTGTTCGATACCTGTGATAGGTCTCAATCTGCGTAACACTGATGACGGTCTTCTCATGTCAGCAAGGAACTTGTACAAATCTTCATCACTCAGGCGATCACCCTCCTGTTGGACGTTGGGAAGAAAATGGTTATCTACACAACCCTTCAGGGTTGCGAGAGAATGAATAAGCCATCCAGTACTATAGTCTCTTTCCTCTGACATCAGAAGGTGCCTTCCTAGGACAAGGCGTTAAGATTAACATGCTAAATTACAGTTCATTTCTCCATCCTTTTTCCTTCCTTCTTTTCTTATTAATCATCATGACAGCTGCAGGAACTTCTCATTGAAAACCTTTTCTCTCCCCATCAATATTATCTTTTTCAAAACTGAGAATGGCTGTTAAAAGATTTCCCCAAAATATCCAATTTTTAGCAAGTATAATAGTTTGAAAAAGTATCCGTCATTCAGGTAGCGATGCTCGTTCCTTCTCCTCTGCCTTTTCTTTGGTATGAGTCTAAGAGAGTCTCACTTTTCAGGAGAAGTGTTAAGAAATGGCTGGAAATGGAAGGAGGCTGTTATCAGTCTTCCTCGTGTCACATTTCAGTAGCTCAGAATTTCATTAGAAAATGTGACTCTGCCACACTCTAACTATCCAAAAGCAGAAGATATCTGATAATAAAGGTAATAAAGGACACTATGAAAAAAGAAGCAAATGGAAGGACAAAAAATGCTGGGTGGTATTCACTTAATTGTACTTAACAGGGGAAAAGGAAAGGAAGATAAAAGTAAGATACAGGAGAATTAGAAACTTAAAATCTTAAATCAACGCTCAGCAATTTTGAAAGGATAAATGAATAAAACGAGCTGTTTCAAAGTTGTCCAGTGAAAACAACCTTGACAAAGTAAATAAAGATATGCTTTTGTAAATCATTACTAACTTAGTGAACTGTGTATATTACAAAGAGGGCTGCAGAACACCGTCAGTGGAATGGCTGCATTAGCAGTCCTGTAATACGTTTTTTTCTTACTTTCTACATCTTGGGTGATTATGTTACAGAACTGGATTTCATTAACCCCCCAAGCAGGAGAAACTTCCTGCACTGTTCTGTGGCACTGAGACCCCGGAGATCCCATTCCCAGAGCCCACTCACAGTCATACTGAGTTTCAGGAAAGCACGGAGCACCAGAGGCACAAGTCACCCTCTGCTGCCATGGTTTGCACCGTGATAACTTCATGCCCATGATGACATTTCTCTTTATTTACCCTACTATATTTAAGAGCAGACTTTGGATGGCTACCCACAGTGAAAGTGGCACGCAACCAAAACAATCAGGGTGGGAAAAAAAAAATAAAAGAGCTTAACCAGCTTTCAAAATATAGTATCTACATTTTCGTATTTCCAATAATTGAGAAATCAGTCCAAAAGATACCTGATTGCTCACTATTCAATCCCTTTTTATACACAAAGGTGACATTCAAGTAACAATTTTCCTGAAGCAGATGTGGCATTAAGCAAATCTTAGCAAAAATTAATGGACTGAAACCACTGTCTAAGCTTAACTAAAGATTTTCTTCTGCTTAATCATGTTTTCTGCTTCTCAGGAAAATCCCAAGGTCTGGCTAAGAAGAGCTGCCACTCAGTAAAGGAGCACCAGAAGTGAAACACTTTGTTTTCCCAGGCATCCCTGGATGTGTCCAGGGAACTGACGTCAACCTCAAGTCTCATTGATGAACCTGGCTCTGAGCCTGCTGATGTTTCAATGCAATTCTCTTATCACCTGATAAAACCAAAGGAGTCAGCTGAGCATCATGATAAAGGCCATGTAACTCCTATCTGGAATACTTTTTGGCACCTACTAACCCAAAGAAGTTATCCTTAGTTTTTGTGAACTTGCTTCTATGAGTATTTTTCTAAATATGTTGACCAGTGATTTTTCCAACGCACGTTAGAAAAATGTGGAGCAAAATAAACTGATAATCTCCTGGGGAGATCCAGTTCTGTTAGTTAGAGTTGTTAGGTCACTATGCCAGAATGGCACTTCATCATTCCAGTCAAAATCAGCTAATAATTTCAAATTCCATACTGTAATTATTCACAGTAAACTTACTGAAAGAATCCACCAAGCAACTGCACAATTAAGCACCTGATATAATAAACCCACTGCATGTTGTTCAGCGATATCCTGTGATGAGGGAACAGGCACTACATGCATGGAAAGCATTACAAATTAATCACTTGGGTCTAAACCGACTTCATGTGATCAAATCACCCTGCTCAAAGAGCAACCCTGTAACTAGACAGCTTCATACAATACCTGTTTAAAGAAGTTTGTCACTGTCAGAGTAGCTGGTCTAAAACTGGTCAAATTGCAAGCCTCGTCCCCACTTGTGGTTCTCTCTAGCGATCGCCTCCCGACAATACTGGAATTCCGCCTCTCCGACCACGATCCTTTACGTTCTTCAAAAAATAAATAATAAAAAGGGGAAGGAATTTTAAAGAAAAAAAGAAGAAAAACAATTGTCCAAGCCTACTTTTGTTTGAGCCAGGATTTTCTACACAAGAAGATAGCTGCTGCTGTTGGAAATTATGCACTAAGTGTGATAGAAGAGGTGGTTATGCTAAGACAATCACACTCCTGAGGCATCAGGAGGCTATGAAGCACAGCTGACTACTCCTGCTCCTCTCACAGCAACCTCACCCCAGTGCCTTACTGCTATTATAAAAGTCTCTATCATGTGGAGATTTATGCATTTCTCTTGCTCTGAAAGATGATAAAGTTGGCAGTTCTGGGGATGCTGAAGAGCAGTTTCAGATGAGCTGTGTGGTTCACAAAGATTAATCCACTCCTTTGGAAAATGTTCATCAGCCTGTAACACTCTCCCAGTCTTAGAAGCCTGGTTTTAAATAACAGATGGTTTGCTTATAAAATCCTTGAAAGATAAATCCATTTGTCATCATGGACTTTTTTGTTTTATTTCAACCATGACCCAAGACTAACAGAAGGCTCAAGGAAGGGGGAGGAAGGCGATAAAAGGAGCAATGGCAGCTACAGGGTATGAATCAAGGCTTGGGTAAACTGGATTTGTCCACATGCCCTGGTGCAGATGCCAGATACTGTACCTCCCGTGCCAACTTCTACTTCTGTGGAATCTCTTTCCAAACTTCCAGCGCTGCTCACAATGTTCATTAAATGAATGGCTGTCCAGGCAAAAGGCATTCGGTACTTGCCTAGTCTTTGGCAAAACTGTTCCGCCTGGCATTTCAGTTTCTCCAACTTTTCCTTATTCTGTGAAGAAAATGTTCAATCCCAAAGATTAAGAGGAGAGGAATAGGAACAAAGGTTCATTTAGCAAAATCAGTAAGTCACGATGGTAACTTTTCTAACTTGCAATGATTTTGTGCTTCAATAGCACCTTCTAGAGGAGGATCCTTCCGTGCTTGGCCATCAGGCTTCTGCTTCACGAACTGCCACCAGGCCAAGGGTACCAGACACAGGACAGCCTGAGGGTCAGAGCAGCTGGCTGCATGCTCTTAAACCTCCCAAAAAACCTGTAAAAGCCCCATGAGCCTGCCTGCCTGCTGCCCTTTCAAGAGAAGCTGAATTTTACTCTCTGAAGTCCAAAATGACCTTGCTTAATGTGATTTTAAGCAGCAGGTGCTTAAAAAAAAAAAGGTGATCATCTGGAGTTGCATGGGAAACTGAAAACATTCCTCATGTAAGCAGTATTATACTCCTTTCATTGAGGGGAAAAAAGGAGTAAGAGAGGATTTTTCCATAATTCTGCATATTAAAGAGCAATTTTTTGCTTTAACAAGGCTGTTACCTACTAAGAAGTCACCAGACAGAGTGCTGGATGACAACAGAGAGTGCTCTGCTGTTCACATTCTTCAAGCTCAGGACATGCTAATGCACCTTGCTGGGAAGGAGATCCTGAAGAAAATCACCTTTTCACCTACATTCCCAAGCACCTTGCAAATCAAATTCCAAAATTTCACTTAGGCACATGTCAACTTATTGATCACAGGGAAAACGTTTTTTTACTTTTGTTATCTATATACCTGAGGTGAAAGATACCCAGTTTTCATAGTGTGGTGCAGTGATATAAAGACAGAGACAAGACAAAAAACGTGAACTTCTTCAGCTAAAAATATATTAGAACTTTAGGAAGGTAAAACTTTGTTAGAGTTTGACCAAAACTAGCAAATGAACATCCCAGCTCCTTTCAAAAAAGCACAATGGGAAGCCTCTTAATCACAGGAAGAGCCGGGATTTCTTCGTTCCTTCAGTCCTCACTGTTAGCTTTTAACGTTCACTTGGCTCAACCCAGTTGTACATTAAATTAGGAACCACTTCTCAGGCTCAAAAGCATTGTTTCACATTCGACGTACACAAGGTTTCCTTTCCAAGCTCTCTTGTACATCATGCAAACTGCAGTTATAAAACAATATACTTAGCTCAAGTAACAATAAAAGCAGTGATTTGCTGTTCTATAGCCAGGTTGCACTGGAGAAAAACAAATAGCAGCCAGTGGAGGAAAAGACTGAGGAAAGGTCATAGTCCAGGTGCACCCAAATTCTGCAGGTGCTACCAGCATTCCTGTTTGTTCCTCAGCCCACCAAACCTGCAGTTCCCACCCAGACTCTGGTACACTTAAACGAGCAACCAGCTTTCAACTGCAATATGGGATTCTTCTCCGTGGGGGAAACCTCTGCTTTCAGTCCTGAGCAAGGGGCTTCTACAGCAAGGAGACAGGCTGCATTTGAACCCGTGTGGGAAAGAGAAAGATCGGTCAAACTGGGCAGGTCCAGGCCATCCACTGCACTTTAGAGGACAACGCCCAAACTGCTGAAGGCAGGAACTAAAGGAACACTGTTAATGGAAAAAACCAAACACTAGAGTATAACATTTTAAATCCACTCTTACTATACATAAGAAGGATGGCTTTATGCCGCTACTGAGTGTGGCCTCTCCTCAGAATATTAGGAAAAAGAAAAATCAGCAGAAAATAGCAGGAAAAAAAGAACCAGAAATGCACTGCAATTCAAAACCGGGCCTGACGAAGAATCTCCTGTTAACGTATTTCATCCACTTCATAACCCTTCCAGAGGAAGGCAGAGGTACCGTGACGGGGTTAAGCTGCAGAAGCAATGGAAAAGTTGAAATCTTACTGCAAATTCACATCAAAGGCTGCCTTCACTTGACCCAGCTATAAGCAGCTGATCCTTTGGGACAGGGAATCACAGATGACTGAGCTTGATGGTAACCACCCGTCTCCCCTGGCAGCTACAAAAACTGATGACCTTTAACTACTCTCCCCCAACATGGCATCAAGATTCAAGGGTCTTTGACTCTTCTCTGGCCTTCAGAATTTAATTAGATTCTTAATTAAAAATGGATCCTTTTAACAACAGGAACAGTATCAATGGCTGTTAAGTCCAAGGTAAAAGAAAATAATGTTTAATTTGTTACTAACAAAACACCTTAAAGTGCCCATAACCAAATTTAATCAAAACATCAAAAAAAAATTCTTACCTTAGCTGCATCAGATTCTTTAAAAATCATATAAGGCTCTGCACACTCCCCAATATCTCCCTGCTGCAATACTTTTTCCAGCTGAGAGGGGAAAATGAACCATTATAAGGACATGTATCCAGCAAGCATTGTTAAATTAAACAAACACTAGGAAGCAAAAACACTCATTCAGAAGAGTTAAAGCTTGATTTCCCTTTGTGAGTCAGGGAACAAGCACCGCGCTCCAGTTGTTAGAGCCATTAAGTTCCCAGATCTCCAGCTATAACTGAATCACGCATGTAAAATATAGGTTCAAAGGGAACATACGCCACCTCACTTCGGTTTGATCTGTTCTAGAGCCACTTTCAGCTCAGTTTTTAGGGTCTTAAAGACAGCTTACGCTAACTGTCTTCAGCACCGTCATTTTCAGAATTCTGTTCTCACTTCTGTTCTCCATTTTAAGGACCTATTGCAGCAGCACAAGAGGGTGACTCAGACGCGCTCTGCTAAAACGAGCACTATTTTAAATCAGTGTGTTTTCAAATCAAAATACGAAATAATCAAACACTTAAAATTAGCCAAAGAGTAGATATTTGCTTCCAATATCTCCAAGTAATTCGACGTCTCTTGAACACCAAACTGCTTAACACTCAGCTTCTAATAGAAATATCTCCCCTATCACAGGCACAAAGACTGTTTCTTTCAGAAGCACCCTGGCCCTCCCTCCCACGCCTGCTCTTGTGCACATACTGTTACTAGATTAGAATATCGTCAAACTTCTCCCATGCTTATAAAGTGCCATTCATACTTGTCTATTAGCAGAACTCCAAAAGGCTACCACAACATAAAGAGCAAAGCTACTTTCCACCAGACCTTGCACTCCCTGGTGAGTTTATACTAGCAATACCAGCTGTCAAGAAGTGGTTTCCCAGGGAGTAATCACAGAATGGTTTGGGTGGGAAGGGACCTCCCACCCAGTGCCACCCCCTGCCATGGGCAGGGACACCCCCCACCAGCCCAGGCTGCCCAAAGCCCCATCCAACCTGGCCTTGGACACTGCCAGGGAGCCAGGGGCAGCCACAGCTTCTCGGGGCACCCTGTGCCAGGGCCTCAGCACCCTCCCAGGGAAGGATTTCTGCCTAATATCTATTCTATTCTATTCTATTCTAAATCTCCTCTCTTTTAGTTTAAACCCATTCCCCCTTGTCTTATCACTCCCTGCCCTTGCAAACAGTCAGGTGCGCTATGCATGTGTCTTACTTATCCCTGGCTATATCCTTTTCATCATCAAATCCCAAAATGACCTCAGCCACCAGCTCTTCTTGGATCACTGGTTTTACAAGCACTAACGTGCAGGCACAAGCTCTTTCGGACAGATCCCCGTCTCGTAAATACGGGGCTCTCTCTTCCTCCTATCTCATAAAAATCAGAAGAGTGAATATGTGTGCACAGGCAGAACGTGATTTTTAGAAGGAATTCAGAGAATCTTACCAAAAATTGGAGATCAGAATACGCTCCAATGCTACTGAAAGCCTTATTCTCACCTGGGACTGTTTTGTCACGCCACAAAGCCTTAATTCAGTTTCAAAAGCTTATTCCTCACGTTAGAAGCAGTTCAGGAAGAATATGCACAACACGCAGCCCTTAGCTGGCAGGCGATGTAACCACTGCCTGTGAACTGAACTCCCCTTTTTATAATAGGATGATTTTTATGCAGAGACCAGCAAAAAAAAAAGGGATTCAAATGCCAATCTGAACTAGTAACATTTGTCCCCTCATTGAGTCAAATGAAAGAAGAGAAAGTAACTTTTATCTTTGTATCCTTTATTCCAGGAGTGACCAATGTGGCATTTTATTTCCATTACGGATCTCGCTCTCCTAGCAATTTCAAGTCTTAAAGACAATTGAAAATCTGGCTGAAGGGCATACATAATTTTTGAAACGAGATTCAGATCAACACATATTTTTAAATCACTCACTCCTCTATCACCTAAAGGAGTCAGCGCATTTTTTCATATGAAAACCAAAGTCAAGCCCCAAAAGCTGCTCTGTATCAAGCAAACCTTTGTGCTCTTTTCAGTTTTACAGTAATACAACAACGCGTAGCTCCACTGAACTGTTTCTGTTCCCAAAGAACTTAATGTACTGACATGAAACAGAATTCGGTGGTGCCGGTGTTCATGTCTTTGAGAACAGAAATCGGCTCTCCAAATGTAAATAAGAAGTCAACTGGTCAGCCAGACTTGTTTATATTTTATTTTACCTAGAAAACAAGAGATGGGAATAATTTAAATTTCTCTGGTGTTTCTTACCTTTATTACCAGAAAGACATCTTGAGAGGGATAAGTGATAGAAAAGATGGCAGATCTGGCCAGCGTGGATATAGCAGCAGGGGGGACGTGTGGACGAAGCATTCCCTTCATTTGTTCAGAGTTTAAATCAAAGTAGAAATTTTCTGAAATCTAAGGAAGAAGTTGGGTAGCTTCAAGCATTAATTGTATTTTTTATTTTTGGTAAACTCTTCATAAACACAACAGTTTCAAAACACAAACAAAAAAAATCCTACAAACACGGCCTTCTCTCAAGCCATGTATAAAAAGCGGGGGGAAAAAAGACCTTTTCACCAAGGAATCAGAAAAGGACAGTGGGAAAGGAGAAAGGAAATGGAGCAAACAATACTCACTACCTATAACACTTCCTCCAGCTCCTGTAGGGTATGTAGTTCCACCACAGGACTGGGAATTACTATCTGAACTGAAAACATCCAAGTATCAAAATAGAAAATGATCTTGAAGATCATTCACAGAAAAAGAAAAAAATAACACATCTTGAATGACAGACGGTGAGCTTTCTACGCTCAAACACCGAATCCTCGACTGTATCAAGGTTTCAAAGCCACAATGAATGTGAGCTGGTTATCAACACCAGAGGTCACTAAAGAACTTGCTACGTTAGAGGGAAAAAAACGGAGTAATGAGATGATAAAATTGGCTTATGAAATGTGATTTAAATATTAAACAAAGTTCACATAATATTCCACATACTCTTATCTACATAACTTAAAACTCAATGCATTAAATTCAAGTCTTAAAGAGATAAATGTCAAAATGCATATTTTTAACATTTTTCTCTCTACTACTGCTAATATCTTGAATTAGGAAAACTAGGAGACTCTTCAAATATTAAATACAGAGCATAAATAGGGGAATAACTGTATTTTGCATTTCCTATAACTTAGATCTTGAAAATACTCCTCAGTTTTGTTTTGATTTTAGCAATTTTAGCATGTATGACTTTCATGTGCATTATTAAAACGTTACTTGGACACATACCAATGCTGAATGATGAAAAAGAGATTAAGGAAGTCATAAAAACTTAATCTAAATAAAAGGTTTCAGTTACTTAAGTTCTCTCTGGGGAAGAGACTTCGGAAAGCCAAGATTGGACAATATATATATTCTGATTTCAGGCACTCACATATTCGATAATATTTTTAGAAAAGTGGTTATACTTCAACTGCTTTACTAAGCAGAATAAGGGCACACAAGATGGTTCATGAAATGCCTTCATCATTCTTCCAACCACTAGTATGTCACTGTCTTCATAAAGGTTTGTTTCCAGAATTAATTCCTTCCTTCCTTTTTTTAAATACAGGTTTGTAATGCTTCAGCGGAAAACTCATCACTCAAGTAATTAAAAACCTACCTTTTTCTTTTCTTTAACATCATACAAAGCCAAACTTGCAAAAATGGGCTCAATTTCTATCTCAAATCTTGAAAGAAAGAAACAGAAAATCAGTTGACTTGCATTTTGTAAGAAAGAATAACCTACCCTCTCCCCAAATCCTTCCTGGGTGATGGCCGAGATGTCAGGACCAGCTGAGCCAACCTAAGGACTTGCTCCTGCTGGAAAGGGATCTTGTTCCCCAGTTCCCCCACAACTCCTCTCCTGTCCCGCATCCTCTGCATCGCCTCTGGTTGCCTCCACCAAAACACGCATCGGTGCTACCTGGACCTTCTAAAAGCCTTTTCAATTCATTGACCCAACAGAAAGGTTGGGATTAGGGTCACAGGACATAAAGCATACTTCTATAAATGCTTTTATCTTCTTCAGGTGTCGTTTAAAAGCTAAGCAAAGCAACCTAATAGCTTCCCTAAGGGGAGAGGAATTACTGGGATAGCTGGACCACTTAGCTTCTCTGATGACCTCTGATGACCTTGAGAAGCTGCCCTGTGTGCTCATTTACTATGCTGGCCTGTTGATATGGCTAAATGGCCAACCGCTCCTCTCAGCATTACTGACCAGTAAGTTCCTTCCTCCGCAGCGCCGGTGAATAAACTGACCTACCAAATAGAGCTAAGCTTATTGTTGAATCACCTGGGAAGTCACAGAAATTAAAAAACAAAAAGAACCACCAACATTCAAAACCTGTCCCTACAGCAAAGCGAGCAGGGGCTGAAATGCCATTCTCCTGTCTGCACAGCCTCCCCATGAAATGGAAGCCCAATCCACGGTGGGACACCCCCATGCACCCAGTCCTTGCACAAAACTCTCACCTTTTCAGCCTGGATTTCTGTCAACAGGGAGAACGTACAGGGTGGCATCATCAAACGGGTATTTTCTCTAGTTTTGCAACAAAGGCGAGATTAACCTGCAAATGACCCTGCTTAGGTCAGCTTAGCCGTCTCCCTGGGGGGCAGACTACCTACTACTATTTGTGCCACTAAGATAGCACGATCTTGGATGCTCCCTGTTAAAACCGTTTAGTTTCAGAGATTACTGCGGTACACAAACAAGCACGTACTTGGGCAGATTTGCTACAAATTTACTACCCAGCAAGAGATGCTTAAATAGCAGAAATCATTAATTTCCAGCATCTAACTTATTTATGCGAAAGACACCATCCTTTGGAGAGGAAGCTCCACTGCTACTGTATATTATGTTGTTCCAGTTCATAAAAGGCTGCAAAATCAGTTCATCTCTATGGCTATATTAGGTCCTGGAGTACTCTACGAGCAGGAGATATGTCCCACACATATATCTCAGTTATGAGCCGCAATGTAGTCTAACTGGAGCTCTCTAATAAGAAGGGTTGACCTAACTGAGGACACAGAAGATGAATACAGCAGTGTGGAAAATCAGTTTTGTACTTTATTTCTCCAAGGGAATAACAGTAAAATTTTACCTTGTGTTATTAGACAAGAGTTATAGGCAATGAACCAGCTGCAGGTAACCCTATATTCAGGAGCTCCACTTCATTAAACTTGTTTAACAGGTTTCTATTCCTCCAGTTAATGCTTGCTAAGTATATAAAGTCTTCACTCTTAAAGGGACACAGTCAAGGTTGTCGAGTCTAAACTTCAGCAAACCTTTGGTTGTCTTATGTTTTAAAGGCTTAAGTGTTTTTAATATCTTTTTTTTTTCCCCCTCTTTAACATCCTTGTTACAGAGCTGAACACCAGTGACTGGCCAACTTCAGAGCCCTGAACGAGCAGAGTGAAGCATGCGTGCTAGTGACATGGAACAGCTTGCAGCCACAGACTGGCTGAAAAGCAAGGCGGAGAAAAGCCTTGAAAATAAAACTGCCTGATGCACAGTACTGTGTAACACATCCTTTAGAGAACTAATGTTTAAACCTATGACCAAACAGTGTTACATCCCTTCAAGGGTAGTAAACAAGGCAGCAGAGTTATTCTAGATGCACACGGATACAACAGCAGATTTAAATTCTGAATTCCTGTAAAGCAGCTGTCTGTCGGAGTGATACTTACTTAAGGGACAAACACTTCACCAGGAGTCTTTGGCCAAAGTGTTCTTTGGGTACTTCAGGGACACTAAGTCGTTCTATAGGCTCCTCCTGAAATTCATCACGGGAACAGCAATTTAGAGACATGACACTTCTACAAACCACTAATACCATTACGAAGCAAACTGTGTCTCACTCTTTTTTCTTTTCCTAAGACAATAACATCAATTTAATCTGAGGCTTACCAGCATGTTGCATTCATCAGCAGCAATAAATATGCTAAATTAAATCCCTTTAATGCTTCTACATTATTCAGGACTGCATAACCAGAAAGGAAAACCAATCTTCACAAAGTAGTATCTGTGGCAAGACAGTATTCTAAAAAACATGCGACCCGCAAAATAGCGAAGGTTCTCATGGATATTAAACACAGGTGATCTTAACTCCTTTGAATCTGTAGCAGACTGGTGACATTCCCTGCATCCTTCACTTCTTTAGTCTCACCCACATGTATATAAAAATACCTCATCTGGAGCTGGATGTAGTGCAAAAAGCTCCTTATGCCTACTGGACTTTCTCTGATCTTCATTGTGGTGGTCAATGTCTTCATTTGGGGTTCGGTCCAGTAGGTTTGGGAGAAGGGCATCTGGGAGGGAGTTCTTCAGATCAAAAATACTGCATGCCCAGCTGCCCCGGGGAGTGTCGTCGATCGACATTGAACGCCGCTTAAGGTCATCCTGAGATTCAACAAATTAAAAGCAACTTATAATGGGAAAGGGACTGCACTTTTAAAACGCGACTATAAATTAGGTTTTATGGCGCAAGGTTTTAAAGGTACATTACTTGTTCATCCTGGTAACTGTTGCCATCTGGAGCTTCATCAGACTCAAAGATCTGTTTGGGGAGTCCCTTTTGTCTCTCCTTCTGTTTGTCTAAGGTGTTGGGATTAAATCCAGTTCCCAGCTTGTGATATCTGAAAACAAAGTATTTCAAATGCATCCTTAGCATCCTTTTTGACCCCAAACCCAGAAGGAAGATTACAGAACAAACTCAGTATTGTCAGTGCGGGTCCTCTCAAAGAATAAACTGCTCTCTGCAAACGGTATTTCCAGTCACCTTCCACTCTAGCTGGGTAATAATCCAACAACTAGTATTCCGGTACTACAAGAAGATGCTGTTCAACTAAAAAGCAAACCTGGTCGATGTCAAAAGAAGCAACGTGATTGTGATGCCAAGCTTAAAACAGGCGAAGAACATGGGGATGGAAGGCCAGCGGTTCTGCTGGAGCAAGAACTGATTTGGAGCAGACACTATCAACAGCTTTAAAATCAAACCACAAACTTCAGGTAGGACTGCACGAAATGCAGAAGTCCTGAGTATCTCTGGAAAACATCATGACTTTCTGACCCCAACTAAAATGAGCATCTTTTTAAGCCGAATTGGGTCCTTCAGTGCTTTCCAGGGTGTAAGAGCGCTTGCTAGTAAACAGTCTGTCTTCTGTCGCTGACAAGATCAGATCTCTTTGACTAGCAAGTTTTTGGATACCAAATGGCACTACGTCTATATTTACACACGCATATGGCCAGAGCCACAGCCTCCTTACAATACGCTACGCACTCTAAGTCAGCTCCCAAAGTAGTGCTGGGGTCACATCCAGGATTGTTCTTATCCTGCCCTGTTACTAAAGTTACCAGAAAAGGATGCACAGACATGTGAAAAACACGGATGTGCCAGCGGTGAATAATGAAAGGGAGGGGAAAAGGGAGGAAAGCGTTTTCCTCGCTAGGTTACATTTCCTGAGAGCGGAACTTTCTGTACAATCCTCACCTGGATGTCTGCATTCCAATCACAGCCACACCAACACACATAAATGCATTCTAAACCAGACCTGAGTTCAGAAACGTTGCCACCATCAGTTTAGCAAACAGAAATTACGCCGTAAGGTTGAAATAAGAACATGCTATCATTTTTTTCAGGCCAGTGAAGAAAACTTATTTGCCTTTTCCAATACCATTAAAGTA
>VWZZ01001268.1:242629-268075 GCA_013399095.1 Psophia crepitans | reverse complement strand
AAAGTAATCACTGAATGGTTGGATTTGTCTGCCCCAAAAAACATTTTGGTTACAAAGACCTGTACTCAGAGATTCTCTTTAGCTTGGAGAAGAGGAGGCTGAGGGGTGACTTCATCAATGTTTATAAATATGTTAAGGGTGAGCGTCGGGAAGATGGAGCCAGGCTCTTCTCAGTGTCATTAAGTGATAGGACAAGGGGCAAGCTGGAGCATAGGAGGTTCCGGGTTAATGTAAGGAAAAACTTTTTCACTGTGAGGGTGACAGAGCACTGGAACAGGCTGCCCAGAGAGGTTGTGGAGTCTCCTTCTATGAGACATTCAAAACCCGACTGGACACGTTCCTGTATGACGTACTCTAGGTGGTCCTGCCCTGGCAGGGGGGTTGGACTAGATGATCCCTTCCAACCTCTAACATTCTGTGATTCTGTGATTGAAATAAAGAGTATTTCCCCTGAGGTGGGGGAGAGAGAAGGATGGCACATCAGAAGCCATGCTCTTCTAAAGCTAGAAGAGCTGGATTTTGTGCCCCCAGAGCTAGCCAAAGCACTTGTACCCATCCAACAGGATCAATTAAGAGAAACCTGTTACCATCCTTACTTGAAAAACAATTCTATCCTTTCCAGTCAGGCTTTTGGGCTCTTCCCCTGCTCCAGCAGTAACCCTTCTATCCCTACCCACTCCACCACTGTGACTCTACCCAAGTAAAAACTGCTATGAACGTCCATGGAAGTGCCTCTTCCTCTCTGAAGGGGCAAGAAAACCTTTGACTGTAGTTCAACAACCACCTAGCGCACCTTCAACCCATTCAGGCAACTCCCATGTCTTCAGCTCCCTGTCTTCCTGACACAGAACGCAACCTGCAGCAGATCTGCGCAAGACAGAAAGCTCTACTGCCTCCAACTGAATCTCCCCAGTGCAGGAATCACAGCGGCTGAGAAACCAAGAGGTGTGCTGGCTGCGGGGGTCACACTGTCCAAGCCGACTGTGCTGTCTGGACTCTGCCCACAAAGGGCGGGAGGTAACAAAGCATATCTCTCTCTCTCGAGTTTCTTTCTGGGTTGGGTTTCTGGGGTTGGTTTTCTTTTGGTATGACATTTTTATTGGGTCATCTTAGCATGGCAAAGCATATCTTCAGCATCCCCTGAAGTGGTTCTCTGAACAACATTAAACCAGTGAATTGTAGCAACCGACACAAGGGCAGAGCTGTAGCTGTAGTCAAGTCATTTGTAGGTGATGCACATCACATGGATCGCTTACTCCTTGACAGTAGCTCTTGAAGTCATCAGACTTTCAATCAACCGAGAGAGAGTACGTTCCAAGTAAAGCTATTCAGAAACCTTCCTGCTAATCTGCATAAATTAATCAATGCATGTACATTCTCTAAACTGTTAGCTCATTAGGTAAATGTTGTGATAGTCCAAATATTAACAATTATTTGTTTAAATTATGTACTTTCTCAAAGCCGCTTTGGGAACAAGCGAATGCTGCAGAGGGCACCTATCTGTTAGGTGGTTGTGCCTGCACATAAATCTTACATCGTTACGAAATTAATGCAACTTCTCTCTAAAATGAGCTAAAAAACTATGGAACAAAGAACGAAACAAATGCTGAAAGTAATTTTACTTGTTCGCATCCCCTAATTTCTCTCCCATTCTGAAGCAGCAACTGTTAACTAAAATGGCCTAGATTCTCAAAAATGCCCCAAGGGGTTTTGACATCCGAGATCTAATTTTCGAAACACAAAGCATCATTTCAGCTAAACACAAAGCATCAGTTCAGCTGAGCTGGGCAACTAAAAGCCAGGGCAGATGGAATCAGTAGCCAGGACAGTAATTTTTGAGCCTCCTCGTACCAGCTTGCTGTCCTGCAAAAATTTAAATATGAAATCAAGCTGACAAATACCACAGGGGAACTCACTTTCTGTTCACAATCGCCCAGTCTTCCGTGTAACTTCTTACACAGTCCCTCACATGAGGGTCCATCTCACTGTTAAAAGAATAAAAACAGACACCTTCAAAATCACAGACATGATAATGACTTCTTAAACATACACGCTTCCCCTGAGGTTTGTATTTGCTCTTTCAGGCATTTACGGACAAAAATTTCAGGCTTCAGCCTTGCAGATCACTCAACAATTAATTCTCTGGAGCAAGATGTCACTCCGTCACCTCCTACCTCTCTTCAGGCACAGCCGACACAAGCGTCCGACATTCTCGGGGGGTGTACACAACCTCGATGTCATCGGGAGGAAACTCAAGCAAGTCTCTCAAGGGTCCGGACTCCACCGCAATTGGGTGTGTAATAAGGTAATCCTCCAATTCAACCGGGTCCACTGCTTCTGTAAGAGGTACCTGGGAAAAGACAAGCAGTGGAAGGGTCTTAAAACAAGGTGAAAGAAACAAGAAAAAACCACACGCATGGATTCTACTTCGGTTTTTAAACCAACTCTTCTGCCTCGTTGAGGAAACTTGATCTAGTATCAGACAATAATTAACCCCAGTGATGTTAACCTTAGCTAATATACACCACAAAGCTATTCTTCATCTCTTACCTTTTGTCTGGTATTTCTCTGAATATTTCTATGATGCACACCATCATCAGCTAAATAAACACAAATAATAAAAAAAAGGATTTTCATCTATTTTCAAGAAATTCATCCGTCTGCATCAAAAGAAAATTTTGCCCTTTATTTCCCACGTGTATGACTTCAGATTTGTTTTCACCATGCTCTGACAGAAAAGGAAACCTTCACCCTGACCCAAGGTGGGAGAACCCTTTCACGCTCAGGCACGGCCCCCAGACAGCAATCCAGAGCAGGGGCTGATTTACCAGAGGCTGAGGAAGCCACAGAGCTCCAAAGACTAACATCGCTTTGAATTAAACCACTTCTCTGGGGAACATGAAACACAATGTTCGCCTACCACAGGTGGAAGTTTGACCACCTCCCCCCCGATATCAGGGCCTTTAGTGGCACGATGACCTGGCCCACGCCAGGAAGGGACACTGCTCTAAATAAAACGGATACTTAAAAAGGGTCTTTACTGGGCACAAAGCTTGTACCCGAACCACAAGGAATCACTGAACGAACACACGTGCAGGAAAACAGCAGATTTCACTGGCAGTATTGATCTCACCATACTGAAAAAAAGTGAGCTTCTTTTAGATACGCGAAACAAAAAAGTTGCATAAACTGGACACATATTCACATTGCATAACTGTGTACTTTTACATATGTATATTATATAAATATCTATATTTATATAACGATATGAGATCATTATGCTATGAGGCTGTACTTAAACACAGACATTAAGAAAATGAAATGCTAAAAACAAGTTTTGAGGAACCTGTCTCTACAGCAACTGACAGATTTCCTAGAATTCCCTGGCACATCCAGTGAGGCTGAGTGGTTCGAGTTAAAAAAAAAAAACCACATCAAAATTCAGCGATTTTTCTCTATTACTTCCTCTTTCCTGTCATCCAGATGATTTCTGTGGGACAGGGAACTATCCTGTACCTTGTCTTCTGCTGGCATAGACTTTAACAAGAATGCTTACTACGTAAGTTTTAAACGTGCTTCTCAAAAAAATTCCTATACCAATCACAATTCCCAAGTTTTAGTTCTATTGCCAAAAAGTTCTGAAATGAATCGACTTTTTATCCAAGGGAAAAAAAATTTGGCTACCATAGAGGGTATTGAAAGAATCTCTCCTATTGCAGCCAACTCCAATGAATACTGCAATTTTCTTAAAAAACAGAAGGGAAATCCTTCAGCAGAAAAACGGCATGACTCCAACCAAGTCAGGCGAGGTGGACCAGACGACTTTATGCCAGATAAGAATCTGGTCCACCAAAAATACATGATGTCTTGAAACTCCGTATTTAGTTCTGCAATTTAGGTAGAGATACAAATTCATTTCTGTGTACAGAAAAGCACCATCATCATCATCACCTATTCAACTCTGACCCCATAACCTTTTTTTCTTTCCCCTTCTAATCCTGAACTCTTGAAATGAACTTCATGGACGTGATTCGGAGAACTTTCGAGAATACAAACCAGATACTTTTCACCGTTTTCATCACTGCAAAACTCACCATGAGCAGGACGTGTCACTGCTCCTTCCCACGTTACAGCTAACATGTCATCACCTCACACTATCTGTTTCTTACAGACAGACAGACCAGCTCCGTTTGGCACTAGTTAACGACAAAACGTACAGCAGTGAACTGTGACGGTTCGTTATTGAGGACTTGCTAGAAGTGCATGTTTTCTCGGAAGAGCTGCCGCATACTACTACTGCTACTTTGCGCCGAAAAATCCATAAACCTCAAAACCAAAGAAGGGTAAGAACCCAGAAATGGAGACTCCTTGCAAATGAAGATAAAAACCAACAAAACCACTGGGCGAAAGCCACAGAGGCATTGGGTACCAGAGGTGCTGGGAAAAGGTCCCCTCATGGCCAGTCCCCAATCCACACAGCGACGCAGCTCTGCGCTGGACACAGAGAGCAACGTCACTGAAAGGCCAGGGGGTTAAGGTACTCTCGGACAGTGGCTTAAAGCTGCTTAACTGACCCTATTTTTAAGCCCTAACATTTTAAGACTTACTTTTACTCCTCCTGCTGACCTCCCACCCACACTGGCAGCTCCAAAGTGGAGGCACCTCCCAGTGCATTTGCTGAGCGAAACTGAGCTGACCGTGCGAGTGTTGCGTTTCAGTCCGCGTGAACTCATTTACCTGCACACCTCCCCAGGATAACAGAGAGGAGCCTTTTCCTCATTCCCTCTGGACCTTTTTAACCCCTTCATCCTGATAAACATTAAAATATCACAACAGACACGGAAAAAACTCTATATTAATGCAAATTTGACGGCGATAGGCAGGACCGAGTGGAGACCGCCACTGCCCCAAACATACCGTGTTTCCCCATTCCTGGCATTTTGCATCTCAAATGTCACTTGTCCAAAAGACCACTGTAATGTGTTGGACAAAAAATGAAGGAACTGGCTATGTTAGAAAAGCCGGAATCCCGCCGGGCGGGCAGCACAGACGGGGCTGCCCAACACCAGCTCTGCGCTCCGGGGGTTTCCGAGCCCTTCGTACGTCTCAGGCTCAGGCCCGAGGTTGCACTTCACAATTTTCCAGTGTGTCTCTTCAGATAACTATTGTACCATGAAGATGTAAACAAACATAAAAGTCAAACCCAGAAGCCTGTATTAGACTCGCCATCTGTGCAGCCAGAAATACTGTCTAGCACCTGAGTAAACAGGCCAAACATAAATTCATGGTTATGAAGAGGAACTACTTCGTGTCAGACTATTGGCAGATAAAAGGCAAGCACATTATTTTAAGCTTTAGATATTTGTGGGGGAAGAAGTGATGAAAGAGGAGGAGGAAATAAGGATGAACAAATGCACCAAAAGGAAAATGAACCCAAATGGTGTCCCAGTGACTGAACTGAGCCACGGCAGCTCCTCTCAGGGCTCTCACTGCTGTCGGTTTAACCTCTCCTCCGTCCTGCATCCCTCTGAAGTTGTGGATGAGACCAGGAACAGACACAGTATACAAGGGGCTATTCCCGTGCTATCTGCAACCTGGCCAAAGTCACCCGGAATTGCCATATGAATCTATCAGATCGAATGTGAACACGGAAGGAGCTGGACAAGCTCAGATTAAGACCAAGGTGTCAAACCACATCATCCCAGCCTCACCGCTGACAGAGGAGCAGAACCTGCTCCATCATCTCGCCTCCAAGTCTCCAGGCCCATCTACTTCCTGGTGGCATTGGGAAAGATAACGAGGCACCCAACAGCCGACTCCCATGGCCTACTAGGGTTCTGAGACTTAGTTTACAGAAGTTTCACCCTTATCCTTATGCACGACTGTGACATACAACTGACCTCCAGGTTATCACACGAGCAGCAAGTCCCACTCTCAGCTGCATATTAAAAGGTTTTGAAATCTGCTGCAGCAGAAACGGGAGCGGAGCTGAGCAGCTATAAAGCTGTCCTCTTCCACGGTCCTGCTTGCTGGTAGGCTGCACCTTGCTAACAACACACAATCTTCACCCTGCTTCCAGGAACGGCCTTTTTGATTCCTCCCCACAGCTCCAAGGAAGCAATGGCAGGTGCCTTCTCCACGCCACACAGCTGGGTTTTTTTCATCGGAGTTCCAAAGACAGCAGGACAAGTATTTGCAAACCTGCAGTCCACCTACCAACCGGGCAATAAACCCGGCGGGGGAATGTTGGAGCATTACTGTAAGACATCATTGAGAGGGTATCTGTTTCTTCCAACAAGAGTGTACAAAGACCCACCGCAAATGGCAGCTGTAGAGCTTAGACCATCTTCCCAGCCAGGACTATGGAACAGTCTGAATTAATGGCAAATACACACTAAAAATAGGGAAGCCTGCTCTCGGAATCACAATTGCCATCTTTTAAAAAAATACTCCTTGATTTTGTATGACCTGTCATTACAGATCAAATTTGGGGCAGTCTTTCAGACAATTCTGGAGCAGTTTTCACTCAGTCTCTGTCCCCAAGGTCAGAACCGGCCATCTCACATGGGGCAGGCGCTGTTCTGCTGCTATTAAAATGAGCAGGACTTCTTCGGGAGAAAGGAGCGGCTGGGTATGAGTAAGAGGGGCATAACCTGCTCCCTGCCAACGTAAACACCAAACACAACGTGCTGATACCCTGAAAGTACAGAATAAATCCAACAGGACTCTCTTCTTCAGACCTACACAGCCCGATTACCCTCAATCAAACACATCGCTTGCAAATAACGATTCGGTATATGTATGTCCTCAGCCTGACCGCAGGCACACTCTATCAGCTTAACTAAGACACCAGCCTGACTGATTTGCTTAAACAAACTATTTAACACACACATTCCATAGGTGAAACTGTGCTGTGCAGTTATGGCTCTCAGCAGTTGCATTACGAAACCCTATTTCAAAGGTTTACAACTCTCCTGCAACGGGGACAGTCAAGCTTTCTTCTTTAAGGCTGTGTTATTCTTCACCGTTATATCCCCTTAAAAGCTTGAAAATAAAACTTCGTTTCCTATCGACTTTGTCCTTCTCCAGACAGCAAACATTGTATTTTGCTGTCGTTTTAGAGCACCGCTAGCCGAAACATGTCTCTCTCCTATTTATTTCCGTCTTTTGAGCACCTATATGTATCACGGAGGGAAAGCTACACCCGGGGCACCGCGCTGCGAAACTCACGGCTTATTCCACACCACCAAGGAAGCAAAAAATAAAATGCAAAGGGCAGATTTGTATTAGACCCGCTCCCTGTGGCATTCCGGCCAACAGACGACCACAAGCAGGTCCCTCGTGCGCAGAGCAGACCCCTCGGACAAGCAGGACTCGCCACGTGTCCCAGTGAGCAGGGGTTTGCGGAGCGGCGGTGCAGGGAAGGTGGCAGCAGCGGAGCTCAGAGGGAGCTCAGCAAGCGGAAGCGTGCAGGGCAAGGTGATTCAAAAGGCAGAGGGGCGCCTCACTAACAAGGGCAACGGGGACACTTGCCATAGATGCGCTTTGCCATCACGCTCAAGGAATGGCCAAAGGATAAGCGTTGAATTAACATGCCATTTAATGATCCATTAGGACATGCCCTTGCCTGAACAGCCTCCTCCTCCAGTTTGCTGCCTTATCGAACCAGTTACATCTATGCTGGTACCTAAAGCGCTGCTCTCCTGGGCTCTGTACGGAGGCTCAGAAAGGGATCACGGCAGCAACTAGGGCAGAAAAAGGGACAATCACTACCTCCATCTCACAGATACTGACTGAAGCACAGAAGTGCTGTGCAGATCACCGCTGCATGCCCTGATGTCCACAGGCATTCAGATTTTTGCCTGAAGGACCTTAACCTATCCTTTCCCTACACAAACAGCTGGGCAGAGGGGATATTTCTAGATCCTGTTCCAGAAATGTGTTGCCCAACTCTCGTATGTTGTACTGAGCATCACAAGGCGTCTTATGAGACGCCTGAAGCAACGCACTCAGATCCCAGCCGTGATTTTGCAGACTTGCAGGTAGCGTATGTCAGGGCACCCACGAAAAGCACCGTGTCCCTCACATTTCCTTCTCCCTCCCTCACCTCTGCCCTCACAAGATGCTTATTCTCACGGGGAGCCACAACGGCGTTTTAAAGGGTTACGATGTGATGGCTTGGCAGGATGCATCTGGCGGAACAAGGACTTGACCCCAAGTTGCTCGTGGGCCAACCCAAGACCAATTTTCCCTTTATCTGAAATGAGACGCGTAATTCCCAAGGGCAGAGAGACAGTCTCTGTGAGGATCACAGTACAATTTGGGGCCCTGTAAAAAGGACAATGGCAAAGACTGGAAGGTTATACCTCCTGCCTCCTGTGTGGGAGTAAAACTCCCTGCAGGATAAGATAAGGGACCTTGAAAAATTAACCTTGCAGAGGTCTCATCACAGGGAGGATCCTGACTGCTGTTTTTACTTGGCAGCTATGCACTTCTTCAAAATCAGGGTGATATTTCTTGCCAATTTTGAAAGTAGGACAAAGTTCCATCTTAACTTCAATACCTCCTTAAATATTAAACAATTTATAATGTGCAAAAACTGTAACAGATTGCACTGAAGCTTCAAATTCTAAATTAATACCAACTTCCCACCCACTGCCTCCCTGGGCAAAATCTTGGAAGGACAGAAGAAGCAGATTAACATTTCAAAGCTGAGCCCCAGCCTTCTCTCAGCTATCGCTAGGTCTCCAGGGCAAACAGTCACTTCCCTTGTTGAGCATTCAGGAATGCAGATCGCCTCTTCTCGCTGTGGCAGAACCCAGTCACCCTTAAAGGGATACTGGTATCTCAGGGAACTGCAACAGGACTCAAATGTGATGTACCGTAAATCTGAGAATACAGGAAATGTAACTCACTAAAAAAAAGAAATCACAGGCAAGTTAAAGAAGGTAATGGTTTAAAGAAATATGTTTGCCAAACGGAGGCACCAGGTTTATTTTTAAGCACGAACTACAGGCCACAGTCACTCTAAGGGGTTTTGAAACATGAGCAGTGCGATATTAACCACTGACGACGCTCAAGTAATTAAAAAACATGGTTTACTTGCATAAATTACATTTTCTTTCACATAAACACTTACTCCAAAACTGGGTCATCACCGGATCCAAATTCCAAGAATCACACATTCATCTACTGCCATGACAGCATTTCAGCAAACCCGTAGCCCTGATTTCACAAGCCTGGTGACTGGTGAGCACGGAGAACTTCTGCATTTAATTTTTTGTGTGCATTTATAACACATGGAAATGTTCAAATGAACCAAGGAGATTCCTAGGCTATCTCTGCTTTTCATCAACCACAGACAGCTACCAACCCTCAACAAGGGTGACACCTCCCCAGCCATAAAGTGCAGTCATTATCTCCACGTACATGCGTACTGCCTCTGGAATGCAGTTCCGTATCTCCTGCTTTGCTCTAGCTGTTATTACTTCTTCTGCATGGTGTTTTGAAAGACGTAATTACTACAGAGCGTAGCTGATAGAAGTCTTTCATTTCAAATTGTAAACGTGCCTCAAAAACTTCTGTAGGCACTCTCTATTAAGACAAAAATTGCTTTAGAAATAGTCTGAAACCACCATTTTTAAGATCTGAGAATATTTGGTATTAAGTTCTGGATTCTTCTTACAGACAGGCCCGATGATCTGCAACGTGTGTCAAATTCATGCAATACCACAGTGCCTGAAGTGGAAAAAGCCTCTAATGAAAGGAAATATTTGTAAATATACCTACCTAAAGAGGGATCCCACATGTAACGAGTAACAGCCAGTCACAAAGCCGGGGAGATGTTTTATGCACAAATATTACTAGGTTATTTGCTATTATAACTGGTTGCTAATGTAAGAAGCCATTTGGGTATAGAAATATTAATATTAATCAGAGATTAATTAGTTATCTGGCAATATTAAAGCAATTTCTTACCAAACCCAGAAAGACACAAGTTATGCCTCCAGGGATGGGTAAAAAGAAAGCCAGTATCTTCTCTGATGACTAAGAATCATGTAATTTTACCAAGAGAGTATTTGAAGAAGACAAAGACTTTGATACAGAAAACACGAGTGCTGAGGCTGATCTGAAAGAGCTACCCTCTGATAAACTGCACCAAAACTGAGAGCGCAGAGACTGAGACAACAACATCAAAGCTCCATTATTAAAGAAATGACAAAGCCAAACAGTCTGACCAGAGACTGCAGAAAAATCACAGACTTCCCACTTTTGGCAGAAACACTACATCAGACCAGCGGAGATGGATCCCTCCGGACCCTTAGGGTTCACACAGGCAAACCACGGTGGCTCTGAGCTGTACAAGCTGAACCGTGGTAACCATGAACGTGCACGCTCTTCTGAGTTGAAAATGCTTGGCACAGTCACATCTCAATTATGGGTGGACAATTTATCCAGCGTGTGGATTAACCAGAGGCACAGGAAAATGTCAGAGCTGAGGTCGCGTAGAGCTGCCTATACTATTTAGCTCAGGAGCAGTGCAAGAGAACAGCTGAAGGGGTTTATGTACGTGCCCAGGTGAAGAAATTACTGCGCCTGCCACACTCACGGGGAGCAAAGCTTCACCTAACAAACCACGCAGGTCTGGACCACCTTTGGGCCCAGACAGTCCCAGTGTCTCAGCTCTGTGTGCCTGAGCAGCCCTGCCTGGAGACGCCGGCAACGCACCCCAGCGCCCAGCTAAGCCGTGCAGCAGCACGGCATCGCGGAGCAAGGCCCAACCCGCCGACCGAAGCTCTGGGGACCACAGCGGACTTTCACCCTCCAGCGTCCTCGCCTGCTCTTCAGAGCTGGCTCTGCAGAGCCGCCCCAGTGCCCCCGCACAGCGACAGCACTGCCCAGGCCGGTGAAGGCAGCCGAGGAGGAGGAGTAGGCAGCTGTAATGCAGCACCGTGAAGCTGCAGTCTTCCAGTCCACTGCTGCTCGCTGGGACTGGGGCAGCACTGGCGTGAAAGACTCTGTCAGCAGACCAACAGGGACTTAGACTCAACATGTTCCCAGTGCAATCTGGATCCAACATTGAGATTTTATTTGCAGTTTAGGATATTAGCCGCATTTCTACTAACCATCGGTTTGTTTATGCATGTTATTCCTGAAAAGGATATGTCACAACTAACTTTAACGAACAAAGAGTAGGACTTCATGACAGTTTTAGATTCTGAGTATTTATTAACAGGCCTGTCTGTAATGCTTCGTTTAAGTAACTAAATTTACTTGGTATAACAGCATCTAGTTAAGATTAGTTATCTCTGCTAACGTATAAACAGTATAACACAGACTCAACAACCTTTCAATGGATACCAGACTCACGAACTTAACATCTAAAATGCTCCTGACCTCTGCAACGGGACTCACTACGGATTTTAGAAACAGTATGTAGCCGGTTTAATTTACTAAAGAAAGCACCTGCACCAGAGCAGAGTTAACTGCGAGTAACCCCTACTGGGAGGAGGCAGGGAAGAGGATGTGGATGCCTCTCCCATCCTCCCCTGTCTGATGAGGACAGACCATCCAGCGAGGTAGGGCAAAACCTCCAGGAAATACATATGATGGGAGTCACCATTAAGCCTTAGTCAGCTTTGAGAGAGCATTAAGACTTGGCTCGTTTTCCTTTTCATTTTAGTGATATTGGTGATAAAATTACTTGGCTCTGAACACTTCAAAACGCCCTTTTCTATGCCATATAGGGTACTGACATGTTTTCCATTCATTTGCACAAATTATCTGTTCTTATTCTTTTAAATGATGCTAAAATAAACAATGAAAATATACAAAGGAACCTATGGTCTCTTATTGAATAACTAGATACTATCTTTGAATACACAACCAAAGTCTGGCATCCAACAAATCCAAGACAAAGCTTCAATTCGCCCACATAATTCTGTGATAATGCCCATAAACCCAGCAGTGCTTTACAAAGATATGTAAATGTCAGCACCTTTGTTTTACATGGAGGAAAGGGAGCACTGAGAGCAGACATGGTCAGATCACATCATGTCCAAGAATCCAGACCCCTTTATTCCCAGACTAATTAGCATCTCTTATAACAGTGTTACTCCTCATCCTATGCCTGTAACACACACCCTAGGACAGGAAATATTACCTCTAATTCTTTGGAAATAGCTGTGATTTTTCTGTAAAACAACTGAGTATACATTTATTCTGCTAATTTAAAAGTTCTGTGAAATGCTGCTCTTCAAATTAAAATATACATCCAATGATTTAAAAAAAAAAACTAAGATAATTTTCTTCGCTTAGGAAAAAAAATACCAAGTTTTGGACAACAACCAAAAACATTTCAACGACTACCTCTGGCACTCTGAAGTATTCAGAAATCCAAGATTTTATAAGTCTTTATGTAATTTGAAAAATACAGGTATCATTAAGCAACGGAAGTTGCTGAATGTAGAACAAGACACAGAAACACCCGGGCTACAAGTGAAGAGAGGTACAGACACCTAGTGATTATTTCTTGTCCGTTGATAACATCACCTGCCCTCATAAAAGGGCAGTGCACACAGAGGAAAAAAACAGACTATGAGTCCATTTGCAAATAGAAACCAAAAGTCTGCCCTTCCTGCCCCAGAGCAGCGTTAACAAGCAGCCATTAAACAGCAAACGGAGGCACACACACCGAGACTGAGAAAGCTTTCGGTCTCTTCAGCACTAACTCATGCCAGTCTGACGATCCACAATCCAGCTTCATCCAGGTAAAACTACTGCAGAAGTCCCCAGGGAGGAATCGGGCCCCTGCCACACCACAACGTGCAGCAATGACCGGTGCAACAGGGGGGAGCAGGCAGTTAACAAGCACCATGGCACAAGGAGTTGCTCAACAGAAAAAATAAACTTGGAAAGAAAAGAAAGTGGTTAGTCACGAGGGATTATAATAGTCCATAGTAAACAGTCCGATTCATCAAACAGCAAACCAAATACCCCATCCTGCAAGATGCTGGGGAATTCTTTGGAAGGAAGCGCAAGCTCTCTGCTTGCAGAGTGTTCAATCAGCGAGTTCGGTGGTGAGAAGCGCCAGCTCCCACGAGGGAATATTGAACCTCTCGATGCACTGAAGATGAGCACAGCACATGGCTGACAACCAGAAAGCAAACAGCAAGGTGCAAACAAACGCACACTCGATTTACCAGCGGGTTTAGAGAGACTTGCAAAAGTAACTTCAAAAAATAGCATCTCCTTCATCCTACTCTAAGACCTTACCAGCTGCTACTTCTCAGTAACAAATTGTCAGCGCCTTCTGTTCTGGATTTCAAAAATAAATGCTCAGTGCCGAAGGACTGCATCCTGCGAGCAGTCCCAGTTCAGCACGTTAGGTTATACAGGAAAAGCCTCTGAAGGCTTTGGACCTGCGGTTTGAGGAATGTGCAATTAAAATCAGCTGCTCCCGAAGTGGCAGAAGGGTGGAGGCTGACAAGAATAAACTGCAAGCTCCTGTACTGTCATCTGACAGCAGTGTCTTCTCCCCAGCTCTACCAGATACTGAATTAGAAACAGTTCTGGCAGCGTTTTGTCTGCTGCTCGTGAAGCAAAAGGGAAGAGACTTGCTAAAATTCAGCTGACAGGTTTTTGCGTTTGTCCTGGGTTCAGCCCCACGCAAGTCTGTTGAGTGTGAAAAGTCCCTGCGCCGGCTTCAGTCAACAAGAAACAAAAGGCCCAACCAAGCACAGAGCTGAGGGCCCTTCATTCACAAAAGTACACATTTCTCCATAAAAACGTCCCCATTGGACTGCGTGTGATACGAGTCTCAGCCGACTTACCATAAGCAGCTACTGTTGGCAACTGTCAACAGAGAATCAGTGCTGACCTTATCTGGATCATAATTATCTATGGAAGCGCTCAACATGACGAGCATGATGCACTGGATAGGACAGACCATTATCTGCATTATCATTAAACTCACCGAGTTCCGTGCTGCACACTCAACAGTGCAACTCGCTGCCATTGTGGAGCTACTCACTCCAAACTCAATCACACGGCATTATTAAAATATCCATAAATTTTAGCACAGATTTCCTACTGAAACCCACACTACATGCCCTGCTCGAGGCTTTCAAACCAGCACGGCTACACAAAACTGCCATTCAGACTCAGGGCCTTCTATTTCTTCTTTGTGAAAGTGGAAGAACACACAAACTTTTCCAGAACAAGCAGCTATTTCAGCTTCACAGCAGTAACGCTTTCTCTGGGCATCATGTTTGTTATCAAACCAGGATGGGCAGGCACAGCAGATTCTGACAGATGCCTTAGGGGGAGAAATTAACCCAAAATTCAGTACAAGCAAACCCCCTGCCATATCATGCGGCCTCAGGATACGGACTCATGACTTAACTAAATATACTTTTCCTACAGACTATCTCCTACAAACTATCGCTCCGTGTTAATCATGCTTCTGAAGAGCATCTCTGCTCAGCACAGAATTTAACATGACAAACTAGGAGCTCATCACATCAACCATCACACAATGCGGTTTGATAGGAAAGGTTCAGAGCCTGCTTTCCGTTAGCGTGACCTTTTCCAGGATTCTCACAGATTTTTGCACATATTTACTAGAAAACACAACAGCAGCAAGATAATGAGAGATATCAGCACTGAAGGCAGGGCTGACAATACTGTGACCAACAAATCTGATGCTGCAGTAAGAATTAGGTGTGAACACCAACCGGACTGAAGCTTTGAGCAGGCACACTTTGATGATGGCAGAAAAACCTTAGCAATAGGAAGAAGAAGAGACAATCCAGAGCAAAAGGAGGTGACAGAAGGAAAAACAGTTATCAAAACCACAGCTGGCTGAGGAACAGCTCGGAAAGGTACACAGAGGAGATCTTGCTTTATGAAAGCAATGGGGAGTTGGAAGGCAATTCAGCCAACTTGTTCGAAGATGAAACCGCGTGTGAGACAAGTGAGGCACAGAAGCTTGCGGGACGGACGTCCAGTGGGCCCTTCAAAGGCAGGCGTCTGTTCCTCAGCTATCCATTGCTGCAGGGAAGTGGATTCAATGACCCTGAGTGCTCCATCCAGCGTACACAGCTAATAGCAGGGGTCCCTCCCTATTGCCTAATACTGGATTATGCAAAACACCAGACAGAACTGCCAAGTCAGGGCTTTGCATTATCATTCCACACCCCTACAGAGATTGCTGCGATAAAGCATTAGCCCTGGACACACCGCTCTCATTAACCCCTCCTCCTTCGTGCTCACTCACCATTAAGGCTGGGCACACAGCTGACAAAGCCAGCTTTCTGGTCTCCTTGTACTCGCACAGCTGATGCAAAGGGAAACGACAGGAATTCCAGCCCTCTTCAATCCCCAGTGACTCTGGCACAGCCGGATATCCTTAAAGATGAATTTTCAGCCTGCAGCGAAGTCATTCTTCTAAGCTAGGGGTCAGCTTAGTCTTGGAGATCCCTTTTGAGATGATACTAGCTCCAAGGACACATCTGTGCACTGTGTGAGAGAGCTTTAACGCGTTACGCTGGACGCAGAGCAGTGCATGAACTCTACAGGAAACTCTACAGAGGAAACTCTCCAGGACCCTACTCCAAAACAAGAGAAGAACTCTTGTAGAGTCAGAACATTTGTACAGACTATCAAATTCAGGGCACATTTCCAGTACCGACTGACCTAATCAACTCTCTTTTAAGAAAACAAGACGCTACAATACTTGTTTTCTAAGTTGACCGCTGTAAAAGAAACTGCTATGACCCGCAGCAACAACCAAATCAAAGGAACGCTTCCAAAGATACTGTTCCAGTCTGAAAAAGTTTACTGAACTCCTGAAGTTTTTACCACCACGCTGAATAAATTTGGAAGGTTACTGGTAGGCAACGCAAGAAAATCTGACTTCAGAGAGCGTGATTCTGACAACTTGGCCTACATTTCAGCCATTCTTTAAAGCGGACTGTAAACACGTAAGTAAATACACATTTCTGAGGAATAACCACATTCAAATTTCACAATAACATTTAAAATATCTCTGAAGAGCAGATGAGGTTTGTAACAGCCACTGTGGTCCCACTCTCAAGAGTGACAAGAAACACAAGAAAACAGCTACCCGAAGTGCATGAGCTTGCAGAGACCTCTTCATGGGGAGAACCACACATGCACACAGAATTTAGTGCTCAGTCCAGGTTGCTCTGGGATAAAACAACTAAGATTCAGTCAAGGGAGCCCCTGTGTCCTACACAGATCCTGCAGAAACATCAAGTCCCAGCCACGCCAACTGGTTTGCAGGATAGAGACCTCCAAAATTAGCGGGTTTTACATGGAATTTTTTCCTCAGTGTTACCAGAGCTGCTTAGGTCAACAACCTGTCAGCATGGGAACAAGCACCACAATGTCTTTCCAAATGGTAATCAAGATAACTACGTACACCTTCTCCAATCTTCCATGTTCCAGGCGTTACTTACAGTTGTATGATGAGAGACGCTGCCTCCGATATTGAGGTTTTTGAGAAGCTGGGGAGACCCTCCATACTGCCCTGAGATCTGCTTTCTGACTTCGGCAGCTACCGTCCTGAAAAGAGACAGGGACAACGTTATGTCTGTAAAAGAATTACAACAAAGATGATACATATCAAACATGCTTTAGGTGGCTGTTGCAAGGAAACCAAATACTTGGTGCGGTCGCGGGAATAAGAGTGTCCAGTGAGAACAAACCTTGTGTATTAAACTCCTGGAGAACCACAAAATTCTCGCAAGGCTGCATATACACATTCTTAACAGCAATCACAGGTTTTTTCCTTTTGTGAACTCCTCTTTTGTGCACATTTGTGGCAATAAAATGCACGTGACACCGAGCACAAATACCCTTGTTCCCGGCGGGCTCTTTCCAGTTCCTACCCAGGAAAGCTCAGCCCCAGCACTCTCTGCACCCCTCAGCAGTTCCCAGCCTGGTCACACCCCTGCTCCCGTGCTCTTCTCTCTTTTTCATCCCTTTCCTACTTTTCCTTTCTGCAGTCAGAGAAATGAGGACTGGCAGCTACTTTCCACCCAACATTCAACCCCTCGGACACCTAGCTCGGGGGCAGAAATGCAGTCCCAGCGGGCTGGGCTGAAACGTCTGGGGAACACCACACGGGGAACAACCGGCCGGGTCAGAACAAAGAACTGTTTCCTCTTCCACGTAGGTAGGTAGTGGTGGGACCATGAGGACTAGCAGAGGGGACATGCAGCGCACTGGCTAGCAGGGCAGAATGCCTTATGGTCTCTGCCAGAGAGAAATCCTACCACTGGGCACCTCTTCCCACCGTGAAGGAAAAGCGCAGATCAATCCTTCCGTGCCCGGAGAGTAAAATCCACACCGCGCCCCTCTGGGGGTTTCTGTTTTCCCCAATAAGCCACGTTGGCACCGGTAAGCCTGAAAACACACCAGTTAGGTAAACCCCCCCAGGGGACACCTCTGCAAGGGAAGAGCGCACCAGAGAGGGAAGTGCCGACAGCCAAGGCCTGCCTTAACAAGCAGCCATGGGTGAAGCCCCCACACAGCCACGCACAGCGCTCCGTCCTGTAACCCGGCAGGAAGGTCCAGCTCAGCTCGGCAGCAGAGCTGGGATAGCCACGTTATCCAGTATGGTGGAAATGGTTTTGTTTCAAAAGCCAACTCAAAGCCCAGATTCTTCCCAGGGAAAAATGTGTTGTTGAAAAGCTGCTGACCAGCTCTGGTCTACACGACCTCACCAGGAGTCCCTGTCCAATTTGCCAGGGTGGTCCCTGCTCCCAAATGTCATTCACCGCACCGCAGCACCGCGGTCTCCTCTGTCTCCCAGAACAAAGTCCCAGCTCCAAAGAGACAACAACCAGTGTGTAACATAGATGAAGAGGCTGCAAGGACATGGGACTGGCCAGGGTGATTTTCCTTCTGCTGTATCAGCGATCTTTGCGGGAACAGCCTCATGGCTAACAGATTCCCTCCTCATCTGACTCAGGGGAAGGTGCTGCGTATCAGCATGGTGCACGAGCTGCTAACACCCTGCCAGGTAAAGATGGTTAAGCCTCACCTGAGCAAAACATTGACATCAGGGTGGGCGCCTACCTTGGGGACTGCTGTGGCAGTGAACACTGGTGGGCAGGAACGGGGGCAAGCGGAGGCAACTGATGTCAATGGAAGAGAAGAGAACTCTGAAAAGGGAACTAGGTGGGACAACCAAGCCTACCATGGAGAGCAGATGTTTCCTCAGGCCAGAGGATGGGAGTAAGATCAGCTAGAAGAAGCATTAGTTGGTAAAAGTGGGCTGCAGAAGTGGGGGGAGGGGGGGAAAGGTTTTATGTATTCTGGCTGCAAGAAATCATTTGCTCCATGTTTGCCTTTATCCACAGGAGAGACTGCCTTCACTTCTGGAGGGTGGCTTCCGAAAGCAGACCAAACAGCTCCTGCTGGGGACGGACAACATTCAGGCTGTCTGATCACCCTCGGAAGAACCACCTTCCCTGCTCCCACCATGTGCAGGCATACACTCACAGGCACGCACGCGTGAGAACACACCACGCACGCTGCTAGCATTTATAGGAAAATTTGGTGCGTATTAAAATGGCTGCTTGGCATGGAAAAACACTACGCATCTGTGGCTGATGAGATTTAAAAGCCTGCCCCCGGGTTGCAGAGGATTTCTGCTTTAAACCCCGTCTCCTGCTCGGTGCATGTTTTGCGCAGTTCCTGACGATACACAGAAGAGAGCCCTTCACCGCACGGCTGGCAGGAAAAATCGGAACCCACGTTTCGCCATGCAGCACAACACAGGAAAAACTAAAAATCTTTCCCCGTTTTCAAGGGACATTGTTTCCAGTGGAAAGTACAGTCAGAGGAGGAAATGTGTCCTCAGCTGTGAAACCAGCCGATGCCTAGCCACGGTACTCGGCGCTGCTCCTCCCGCGTGCAGTGGCTCCTTACGAACCTGAGACGTGCTTGGTGAGAGACCCCTGAGGAGTTCTCAGTCCTTTTTCTTCTACGCGTTGGCTCGGCTGGGTGGCTCTGCGGCGGCTGGGAGCTGTGCTGTATGTGGAGCACAGCCTGTCAATACACCCTTAACTCCAGCCAGGACTGTGCTTTACCCCAACGTGAAGCAGAAGCAAGCTCGGCTGCAATTATGGCGTTGCTTAGGGGCACTCTTGGCTTGCATGGATGCCATCACCTCGCCTGACAGCATCCCCGCTGAAAAGGTCATTTGATGCAACAGAGAAAGAAATGTGGTGTAATGAAAGGGTGGCACTGATCAGCACCGCTTCTGACCATGTGCTGTACATCGATGGCTGCTCCATGTTGCTGCCCCATTCATAACCTCACTGGATATTAACAACTCCCCTGAAGCATGATTACAGAAAGTCAGAACTAAACAACTTCCAATCAGTTTGACCAAGACAACATCATTACTTTCAAGTCTTAAGTGGTCCTACCTCTCCAGCTGTCACAATTACCCATCAAACCTCTCCCCACATGAAGTAACTGGCTACTGCCTACACCTCGAAATTCCTGAGTGGAGTCTGCAGGACTTACTACTGCTTACTCCAAGGCTGCAGTCTAATTCACAGCTCTTGTTGGCCACCTTTCTGTATCACTGCATTCACAGATGTATTGAAAACCATTTTCCCTACTGGAAAGCATCATGTTTCTGACATTCAGAAAGCATCTTCTAAAGTAATCTGATCACCAAGTGTATTTATGGGTAACCTATAGCCACTGGATTTTGTGCCAACATCATCAGGTTCAGTAGCCCTCCTCCCACTCCTTCCTACTTGCAAGGTATTCACAAAAATTAGCTGTATCCCCTCCAGGCCTTCCTTCTGCGAAGCCAGGCAAAGTCAGATCCTGCAACAGGCTTTCCACTCCTTGATCACCCTGATGGCTCTTCTCCAAATTTGTTCCAGTTGGCAATCATACCTTGTAACACACTGTGTCTCATCCTGATTGCTCACTCCAGATAAGGCATGACCAGGGCTTTGCAGAACCAGCTGAGTATTTTCCGATTAAGAAAACAGCTCAGCTGACTACTTTTAGGTTGGCTTTCTCGCTGCTTCATCGCCGAGGTTCAGAGTTTCCCTAAAACTCATAACACACTTGCCTTCTCCATTTCCAAAAGCTGCTCGTCCGTGACAAATGCCATCTATTCGTGACTAGCAAGCTCATGTTGTATTATAACCCTGAACACTCTTTCTAACTAGAAGCTATGCTTCCTAAACCAACTTAGGTTAAAAAGCGTATTACACCAAGCCCAACCAGAAAGGAGAAATAAATCTCAAAATAGTCTCCAAACAAAAAAAGACAAATCTCTTTGGCAGAGAAGAGCCATTACAGCTTTTGATAATTAGAAGGACAAATAAAAAATTGCCTCTTTAGTAACTACCTTATATTCAACATGTAACTTGGGATCCTTAGACAAACATGCCAGTTAATTACAGCCCACAGCCTCATGAATGTCTATGTTCAATGTACATCTTCCCTGGTCACTTCCTTTCTGACCTTCTTCACTGGTTAATTATTGTGTGTGCATGTGGTTCACACAGGGGGAAAAAAAAAAGACAAAGGAGAGGAAAAAAAAATCCCCTGGAACTGGCTTCTAAAGCAAAACAAGACTGGTCATTCTCAAAGTACTCCGAGCGGCAAATAACAAAACGAAACCATTTGTTTGCACTTCCATGTTTCTTTACTACACTCAAAATTTCTGTTTCTATGTGGCCTACCCAGTCAAAACAAAAAATTGTTCCTTTTATTTTTTTTATTATTTTTTTTAGCTTAAGCAGCATACTGGAAAAAACAGTTCTTCTTTTGCCTTCCCAAAACCAGGCTCACCAAGACCTGTGCCGTTATGCCAAGCAAGGTTAAGACCTGTTGTGGGTCAGGATGCAGTCATCTAGATCATCTGCTGCAGCGATTTGAGGAAGTCTCTCTTTTCCATAGCCCTCCCCATTCTGAAAGAGCAAGGCGAATTGTTTGTTTCTCCCCATCCCGCTAATTACCAAACAGTTACTCCTGCCTGCTGCTCATCTTGTGTGTCAAGTGCAGTGACTACATTCAGCGAGCCTCTGCCTCTTGAGAAAGACAGCCTGGTACAGTGAGGCATCTGCGCCAATGCATAGCAAAGCTGCTTGTTCTCTCAGCAGCACAGAAAACCAGAAAACTGTATTTACATCGTTTACTTCTTAAAGCGAAAAGATCCCCCTTTGTGCAGCTGGCTCACTCGCGCACAACTCTGCAGGCGGCTGGAGGCATCCATCCCACTATGCTCCCTACGCTTGGGTCTGAATCCCCAAGGGCAAACGGCACTGGCCAGTGGCACCCGTCTTGCTGCTGCCGTTGAGATGTCCTGTCCCTCTGTCCCTACGTGCTCTGCCTGGGCTCTCCTGCCCGCAGAACGGGTGGCTCCATCCAGGCTTGAACCACAGCGTTGAGTCACCAGGCGCGCGTCGCGGTGGATGAGGGAACCTGCTCGAGGGGGAGCTCTGGCCTTGAGCTACCCTGCCAGTCCAGCCGTGCCCTGGATGCAGCCTTCCTCCTAAACCCGAGGTCCTGCTTCCTTCCGAGTCAGCTCCTTCCTCTTTGAGTGAAATGGGTTTGATTTACAACCCAAAGCTGAGGAAATACCCAGCCTGATCCTGACCGCTGCAGGGTAAAGTGTGGGTTCTTAAATTAACACGGGAGATGAGCAACAACATGTTCCCTTTTTCCTTAGCATTGATTAAAACAGAAATACCATACAACGCTGCCTGTGGTGCTCTTCTGATAATATTTGATTATGAAGTCTGAAAGCATCCCCCCCAGGCTGCAGCAAAGGGAACGAGCTCCCGAGATACCTTACTGTGAAAATCACCACAGGACTGGATTCTTCAGGAGATCAAAGTCACATCTCACGTTAAAAAAACCCAACCCAACAAGGAAGCCTTGCACAAAAAAAGCAACGCTGTAGTGGAGCCCAAGAGATGAACTGTTCTCCCTGCCTCCTTGCGTGCTTTAAGCGGTCAGAGACATTCCCAGAGCACTGCCGACTGCCGCATGAGACATCCACAGCGGCCGAACAGGGGCAGATAACGGGACTTTTGGTGAACTGAAAAAAAAATAAATCCGCTCTGAAGCTTCTGTGAAAAGTACTTCCAATTATCCGTGATAGCGTTTCGACAATGCAAACGGCACCTGGATGTGGGAAAAGACTAGGCTGCGACGAACACCCTGCTGCGACCACTGCACCTCTGGCCTGATCCGGTGCTCGTGGAAGCCAGTGACAGCTTCGCTACCCATTTCTGTGGGCGCAGGTTTCACAGCACCCCTGTTTACCCTGAGGCAGGGCAAAGGCGGCTGTCAGCCTCCCTGACACATCGTTCAGGCGATGTAAAAGGGCTCTAAATGAACGCGAATGTAAATTTAGTCTTCCCCAGTCACCTTTTACAGTACCCGATCAGTGCAAAGGGAGCTCCAGCAGAAATAAGACGCTAGCTCTGAACACAGTGAACACAAGTGTTTTCCCCCGATTCAGAACCACAAAGACAAGGAGCTGTGATTACTCCAGAAAGCTGTCCATATGCAATGTAAGAGCCCTGGATGACGGGGAATTTCCAAATCACTGAATGTCTGAGAGCAGGGTCGCCCCCTTTCAGCCAGGGCTCTGCTGGAGAACGCCCAGCCCCAGACGGCATGCTCCATGGCACCACGAGGTTCCTGCTCACACAGAAGCACCTCCGAAGAAGGGGCTGGACCCACGAGGGTGAAAACAACTTTCCTCAGACTCCATCAAGAGCTGGGGACAGGAAAACTGAAAATTCTCAGCACAACAGTAAAGAGTAGTGGTAAAAATCACACTCTGGGCCTTGTGTGAGGCTGAAACGCACAGCAAAGCAGAGGGTAAGGCAGGTACGTCATTCCAAGTCAGAAGGATCACCTTGAACTGTGGGAGCAGCAAAGGAAGAGCAAAACGCTCTCCAAGGAAAGACACTTTCAAAATGGTGATGGTCTCACCAAACAAGCCATTCTGGATTCCCTGGATAACCCAACCTCAGGATGGTCCAGGAGCACGAGGCACTGAGTCAGGGGCTCACATGAAAGCCTACACGAGTTTGCCTGAATTGTGTGTGCTGTGTGATGTTTAAAGGGTGACTTTTTTCTTTTTCTGTATTTGAACTCTGAAAAACCTGCACACTTTTTCCTCTGCCTTCCTTCAGAGGTTCCTCCAGAACACCATATCAACTGTTTGCCTTTTATTGAGACATCTTAATGAGCGGACTTCACCTCTGCCGGTGTGGATCCTGCCCTCCGCTAACTCTCCTCTAGTCCCCCAAACACCGTAGGAGCTAAACAGGGGTATGAAATAGAAGCTACACCTCTTACACTGAGATGGAAACAGCAGCATATGCGCGGCTACAGAAGTAGTATGATCCAGCAGAAGGATGTGTTCCAATATGGTTTAATAAAGAAAATTATTACCAATATATTTCCAATTAAAAATTAACAATTTCAGGCAAGATTTCAGGTATTATTAACCAGTACAGTAACTTTAACTTGGCAGTTTCTTCTGATGGAGTCAACAAGAATTACTAAGTACACGTGACAGCCAAAGTTCAGGCTAAATACCTGCTCCCATTCCAAGCCTTCCAAAAAAAATGCAGCAGGACCTAGCCAGAAAGATGCCTTGTAACAGTCTTAAAAAGTTATTTCGAACCTGCTGTAGCAGCCACTGATGGCTGCTATCGCCAATATTTACAGATTCCAGGCGCAACGAACAGACACCGCACGGCACCGCTGCTCTGCGTGCGCCCTTGAGGTGCACCGCGCTGGCTGAAGCACAGGCAGATCAGGGCTGCGACGACCACATCTGTGGTCTTTCTAAGAAACGGAACAGCCAAACTCATGTTTCTTTTTCTACCACCACTGCAACCACCAGCTTAGAAGCTTTCATCCGTCTGGTAGGTGGGTCTTAAAGTAATTTACCTCTGTGGATCTGAATTACATCCCACGTGAACTACACGCTATCAGGCAAACCAAGAGCAGCATGGCTATTTCCTGTGAATAAGACAAATGCTGTGGCCACCTCAATGAGTAAGCCAAACCGGAGAGCAGAGTGTGAAAATGTGATGGATCTATTCTTCTTTAAACAATGGAGCTGGGGAGGGCTTCCAGCAGCCACCAACACAGCTCTTGGGACTTCCGTATGCTGCTTGCTTGAATCTCTCATCCTCTGAAAGAGTAACATGCACAGCAGCATACTCCGTGTCAGCGTAAGAAGGGCTGCAGCTCAGCCTGGGCATCTCTGGGTACATCACGTCTTCTGCCCACAAATTTTTGCCTTCACATGCATTGGATGTGCAGTCCACGAACCGAGAACCTTAGATTCCTCAGAAGACAACACTACAATATGGAAGATCCCACAGATAAACACAGCAGACTTATAAATAAGCATAAAAGAGTTGGAGACGCAAAAGCCCCACTCCAGGAGGAGGTGGCCTCGCTGCTGACCTTCTGCAGGCACAGCTGGCATGAACAGTGAGCTCCACAAATGAACCTGACGTGTTGAAAAGACCACCTCTGCCTGTGCACACACCGCTGCCGGTTCGTCAGAAAACACACCGCGCAGATTAGATCAAAAGGTACGGAAAGGTGGCCCATCTGTGCTACTGCCCGGTGAAGTCAGCGCACCCAGCCAGTGCCGGACGCGGGCATAAACACTGAGAGCACCCACAGTGGTCACCCCAGGGCCATTTTGTCTAACTTCCTGCAGGGCTGCAGAACCCTTGCACTCTTAGTCCTTGATCTCATGTGACTATTTCCATGGCTACAATCAAGAACCAGGAAAAGCGGTCTGGCAGCAAATCCTGATCTCCCCATTCCCGAGACCCTGCTCTGTCCCATTAATCCCTGGTTGGCGCCTTCTCCTTTCACCTCCTTTTTCTTTGTCCGTGACCTTTCTCCAGCGCAGCTTCTGTAACTGCAACTGTTTGTACCGACAGTTTTCTCATGCAATGGCATGAAAACGATACTCCTTTCCCTGCTGCCCACCGCCTCCCCAACAGCACCAGCGAAACCATCGGTTCCCACTGTCACCGGTTACCGCCAGGCCACCGGAGCCCGGCTGGTCGGAACTGCAAACAGGAAAGCTGTGGTCCCCACCTAACTGGGAATACAGGTCTGCAGAAACCTGGTATTAGCAGGTACTTTCCTACAAATATTCATCCTTTAAGGCAAAAAAATACAAATAAACCCAAACAAAACTTTGCAGAACAGAAGGACGTTTGACACCGCAGGTCTCGCTGCCATCGCTCGCACGCCCAAGGAGCCGTGCTAACGGTAACCAGCTGCTCCTCACACACAAAAGGAAGGGAACTGTTTTCTCCATTTTGCCGGCAGCCGGGAGGCAAGCGAGCAGGTCTGCCGCCCCGGGGCGCGGGGCCCGCCGCC
>VWZZ01001268.1:180558-230983 GCA_013399095.1 Psophia crepitans | reverse complement strand
CTTTCGCTTCCCGCCGGGAGGCGGTTCGGGATCCGCCGCCCCCCCGGCCGGCCCGTGTGCTGACAGAGCCCGCAGGAGTCTGCGTGAGGGTAGGGAGACCTGCCTCTGCCTCCCGCGGTGGGCAGCTGGGTGGGAACGAGCGAGGGGAGCGGCGGCTTCTCCGCCAGCAGCCCTGGCGTGGCTTTAAATGCAGGATGGGTGAAGTGTCCGGTCTCTGCTACAGGGCTTGGGTTGGTGTTAGTTTTTTTTTAAAAGCTGTTTTTTTCACCTGCCCTTTACAAAGTGTTATTTCTATCGGTCTTAATACCTGTTTACAGCTAGAACGGGGTAACTCCTCACACATTACCTCTCGGCTTGTTCGATGTCAGGGATTCTGTGTGGGTTGTGCTGTGAGTTCAGCTTCTTTCCAGGGAGAAAACAGTGAAGGGTGTCTTCATTTGTGAATTAATTACTGAAGATAGTCACATTTAGACCTCATGCATCCCATTCGGTGCGATCGCATCGGCAGCTTAGGTTGCTTTTCTGTTTTTAGTGAAAACAAACGAATTCTGTTTAGGGAGAGGTGGGTTTTTTCCATCTCTGTTAACAAACAGCCTCCTTGCTGCCGGCATCCCCCCTCCGAGATGGGGAATGGGGGCTCTGAGAGGACAGGACCTCGTTTTTCACTGAGGCGTACCCTGTGTAACACCGTCCTAGTAACGCATGTTCTGGATAACTTCTTAAAGGATACGGCTTCAGTATAAAACCATTAGCTTTAGATTTAATAACGGGGGTTGCGTTGTGCCCCTTGGGCTTGAATCTGTATTCCCTGCGACCTTCCCCGATGCTGTTCCATTAATTTCAGCGGGACTATATGCCTTCTTACATTGATGGGAAGAGCCTGCGTTTTTCCGGTGGAATAAATGTGCCTGTTTTGCGTTAGCATTCTTCTTGGAAGTCCTTTTCACATCTTCAGCATAATGCTAGGGAAGAAAGCTAACTGGATGAAAGAAAAATGTGTAGTGATGACCACTGGCTTTTAAAGGAAAATGAGTTTCTTTCTCATTTCAATAATTTTCCCTTCAGGCCCTTTCAGAACAGTAGAGTTTGTTTCATTTCTAATTTTAGCCAGAGGGAGCTTTTATAGGTATTGGCTTTTAAGGCAGTCAGTGGCCTCGGCATAAATGACTGTCGCTGATTGATCATGTGAGGACAGACTGGACCAAACACACCTCCTGAAGAAGTTCATCTTGCCACCTTTGCCAGCTAGAGTCAGCGATACAGTTGGTCGTGTTCCCCACCCCCACCACCCCCCCCACAAAGAAAAAAGAGGGGAAAAAGGCAGGAAATTAAAAACCAGCCTTAAACTGCCTTTCTCTTCCTTCCCCTACAAAACCCCAGCTTAACACAAGGCTGATCATAGTAGGATTGTAGCCGTTTATTATTTTCACTAGCAAAACCAGTCGGTCTTCCCCCACATTTGTGAGCTTGCATTGCCTCTTCTTCCGTCAAAAAGTTGTTGACAGGCTTTTATGAAATAATACCATGGAATAGCAGAAAAACACGCTAGGGATGGCTCAGGCAGTGGACTGCTGTTTTCCTTGCCCTACCTACAGATCCAGAACCGGTGCATTTGTGTGAGTACCCTCCGGCTCGGAAAACATTGGCACCCCACCATCTTCACACTCTCTTCAATTACACTATCAGTGGTTAGGTTTTACTTAAAATATGCTCTCAGTGAAGAGAAGTAACATGGTTTAGTCTTTGTCCTGCTTTTGATCCCAATCCAATGGAGAATAACACATAAATATAGTTCCAGATTCTCCTTTTAAAGTAAGGTGGCCATGTATAGCATCAGTGATGGTCTGTGCCCCTGGTCCAAGTTTATTAATTAAATGAGATAGTTTACTTCTGTTCACGTCATTGTCCGATGTTATCAGAACTTAACTAAAAATTTGGTGAAGGTTGCAGTGATGTACCACTACTGATCAAGTGTTGATGTCCCACAAGAGCTCCTGTTGAAGCAGGAGCTCTCAGTTTTTCAGCTGTCTGTGCAAGGGTTTGGGCTACCAAATATCATCAAGAAAACCTCCTGTATCAACTATATTAATGTGAACCATTGACAGAATACATGCAGTGAAGGGAGCTCTATTAATTAATAGCAAACTTCTGTGACAAATGGGGCAGGTGGACTACAAAGGGAGCTTGGTCCTATTTTCCCTGATTTCTTAGAAACAGGTATACAGGTGGAATATATTCTTTCTGTATTAATACTGGTTTAGGTTGCTTTTAGGGTGAAGTCCGTCTTGTCTTGCAGTTCAGAAAGAGTCAGTAAAAGCGCATTCATCTCTGATCTTGGAAAATTTATAAGCAGTTTTTACAAAATTAACCTGCACTGCAGTGGGCTTTGCCACCCTTACTCTTGCAGTACACCTGGAATACTGTGGGAAACATGATCAAATCAGAAGAGAGCCGGTTTTTTTTTTCCTTCCTTTTTTTTTTTTTTGCACTGCAAGTGATCATTAGAAGAGGTATAAAGTAAACATGGATTTTATGACAGTATTCTAATAATCTTTTGATGTTACCTTTCTAGTAAGTTAACACTGTACATAATTATGCCACTGTTACTACACGCTTTCAGTGCTGTGCGTTTTCTGCCTTGTGCGCGTACAGCGAAACATCTTGCACTCTTTCAGTTCCTCCAGTGCCTCTAAACTTTGGCTTAGAAGAGGCATGATTAGAAATCTAAAACTAATGCTGTTTTTAAAACCAAGATGTGTTTACTGGTGCTCAGAACCCCTGATGTGGGGGGAAAAAAGTGCTTATTGTATTCTATTCAGCAGAAAAGAATAGCATCTATTCTATTTACTGCAATGCATCGTAGCTCTTCATTTCACTGCCAATTAGAACGAGTGTGCGTGTACGCCAGCGCAGGTTATGTGCTCTAGATCAGTTTGTTGTGCAGCAGAGAGCTGTTGGAGAACATTATATTTTATTTAGCTTTGTGTAGTAATTTTATCGGTGTATATTTGGAATTAAATGTTTTTATTACTTATTCATGGAACACGTGAGTCCTTGGTAGTGGAGGGTTCTGCAAGTTTATTACTGTTTCTGGTCATGTTAGGCTTAAGTACCGAAGTGGGCTGGTGGTAATGCTATACCTTGTGTTCTCAGTGCCTGTGGATATGTTTATATTTTTGTTTTTACAGTAGCAGAATTGAACGTCTTACAAGACAGCGATGGCTTTTCCTCTAGAATTTGAATATGGAGGCCACAGGGACAGATGAAGTAGAAAAGATAAAATCAAAGTTTATGTCTGCATGGCACAACATGAAATACAGTAAGTGAAACAGTGTGTGGTGAGATCCTGTCTCTACTGGAATGAGTGGAACGCTTCTTGTTGACATGAATGGGATCATGATTCAGAAATTTAGCTAATATTAATAATAAAAATGCAGTATAGCCCTTGAAACCATTTTTACTCTGACACTATAAACTGCCTGAGTAAACAAACTTCTTTATCTTTTAATTTTCCAAATACATTTGCACAGTTTCTTTTTAAATTACTGATTTTGAAAACAGTAAATGCATTATATAAACGACACTCAATTTGCATAGACTTTTAAACAGGGATAATATGGAATCATCTGCACAAAGACTTTTTATTTTTAGATGTACTTTTCTGAAAAAATTAGATGGCGAGTGAAATAGATTCTTCACTGGAGTTTATACTTCACACGCTTGAGTAACATACTTTTCCACAGTTGAATTTCAGTAATTTGTTTATAAGCAACCAAATTTTCAAGTGTCTGTCCCTAACCTTTGTATTTTTACTTTCCCTCTAGGACTGAGATTACTCAGATTTCCCACCAGGTTTCTAATAAATTTTGTTAATTCTCATAACTGAGCCTTGGAAATGTCTAGCGAGATGAAAAGATACTTTTCTTCTACTTTTTTTAAGGCTGCCACGTGGCTGCGGGGCAGTAGTAGTCATTATACCCTGTATGTGATAGGAAAAGTTCAAGAAACTCTGTGGATTTAGGATATCAAAGTCCATGGGATTTAGACTTAAGTGATTTAGACTTCAGCTGCTGTCTGGAGACACTGTCAAACCCTAAAAGCTGAATTCTGGGCCTTTGAATTTGTACAGCATGTTATGCCACCCTTTCTGTGCCTGAAAGCTGCAATTTAGTTTCGTGATGAAGTATGTTTGTTTAATCCTACGGGAAAAGCAGTACTCTTCATGCACTTTCACCAGTTACTTGTGAAGCTTATTGTATGTTATTATAGGAGTTGGAAAGCTCACAGAATCAGCCTGTGCAGCGATGAAGTCGCAATAGAGACAAAGCAACTTAAGCTGAGCTTTAGCATGTCTGTATCCTAACAATTTATGCGCAGTAGTACTGTTGTATTAACATTCAAACATGCATATATGGGTAACATCATGGCTTTTCAACTAGAATTCTGTGTTTTGCAGAACTATTAACCTTTTTGTTAATTATGAAAACTAGTAGGTTTTCTCTATATTCCCCTTTCATGGGTTACCTCTGGCTTAACCAGATGCTATTAGAAATTCCTTTTCTGAATACCATAGTCACACATTTGGTGGTGGTTTTTTTCATCTATTTTAGGTTGGGTGTTGAAAACAAAAACTTACTTCAGTAGAAACTCTCCAGTCTTTCTGCTGGGAAAATGTTACCACTTCAAAACTGATGGTATGTACGTAGCACTTAACTCATTCCAGTCTCATTTGGCAGGAGCTCTGTGCATATATTTTTAATCTTCTAGAAAGACCCTCATTAGCAATTACCAAGTTCAAAATGTAACTATGAAAAGCTTAGAAAGCACTGATTTCAATGTCCAATATCACCACTGATGCAGCCCATCCTAGCCTGTTTGATTCAGGTTTTACACTGAAGTCTTATTCTTTCTGGAAATATTAGTGCTGTAATTTGCACTTCATTTACCTGTCAATTTGAGATTTTCTTTCTAAAAAATCCTGGACAAAATAGTGGTAATACCTGCACAAAGAGCCACTACACCAACACCTTTGTTAGAATTTTCCATTGTGCAGTTTTCTAAGAATCTCTATTTGACCATTTATGTTTAGGTGAATTAAGCAAGTTCCTTACTTGCAAGTCAGCGATTCCATTGGCACAGAAACCTTGGCTGCATTTCTTTTTTCTTTTTTTTTTTTTTTTCCTTTTCTCCTAACTGACACATTTCTCTTGTGTTTGCCTTCCAATTTTCCTTTCTTGTATTTGAAGCAATTGTGCCTTTTTGCAAGTTTGCCCTGTCTTTCTAATAGAATAGTTGTATGTTTCTACTTTTCTTCTAATAACAAAAGTGCCTTACAAGTTAGAACTTAAATCCTCTGCTTCACCTTGCAGAATCTGGTGAACTCTCTGCAGATGGGTCCCATTTTGACAAAATCAACACGGAGATTTCAGGAAATGTTGAGGAATTCCGTAAGGATTTTATTTCTAGAATATGGCTGACTTACAGAGAGGAATTTCCTCAGATAAAGGGGTCTGCGTTAACAACAGACTGTGGCTGGGGCTGCACGCTGAGAACTGGTCAAATGCTGCTGGCTCAAGGTCTTATGCTTCATTTCCTTGGTAGAGGTGAGTTACAAGAGATCTCTACATACGGCATGATGAGCGTGGGGGTTCTGCAGAGAGTGTGATGTTCTTTACGTAGCCCAAATCTGAAGTGCAAGCTGGCTTTTGGTTCTGGACTCCTCATTATCTGGCAATCTGGTCTAGTGTAGGGTATCCCTGCCCGTGGCAGGGGGGTTGAACTAGATGGTCCTTGTGGTCCCTTCCAACCCAAACCATTCTGTGATTAATATTGCATTTGTTACATTGCATCAGTGCCGTGATCTAGCGGTTCTTCTCTTCCCTTTCTGCAAAAGGGAATACCTAAGTGTGTCAGAGGAAGATACTAGAAACTCCACAGAAGCTAACTGTGAAGTAATCCACAGAAATTTGTGATCCCCTACCTGGGTATTGTTACTATCCATGTGAGTGTCCAGTTCTCTTGAATCTTGCTCATGTCTTAAACTCAAGGTGTGGAAATGAGTTCCACAGCCCATAGCTGTGGGCTATGGCAGAAGTGATGTTCTTTTATCAGTTTTGAAGTTGTACATTATTCAATTCTTCTAGAATTACTATATTGAGTTAATAGAAAGATTCTAATCTAACTTCAGTACATCATTCTTTGTGTTGAAATTTGCACTATTTCATTTCCTCCCTTCCCCTACGTACTTATGGAGGAACTTCCCTTTTTTTCCCCTGTCATTGTCTATCTCAAAATACTCTCTCGGTCACGGCTGTTTCGAAGAAGTAGCTTTGGGACATTGGGAGCGCTTTCAGCTTCCAAAGGCTAAGCGTGCATGTCTTCCCTGTTCTTCCAAGCCAAGCCATGTCCTGCGTAGAGGTATTTTTGGTTCTCATTGTTAACCACCTTTTCTTTCTGTCCTCAATTTTTTTTTATAATCTGCCACATTGCTCCTTTAGAACCATCGGTCCTGTCCTCTGTCACCATTGCTTGTCAAAATGACCCAAGACGTGGGCCTGAAGCCACCTAGGCATGTTAGTTAGAGAGAATACAGTGTATTGTTTACTCAGCCATTTGCTGGATCCCAGCAGTGCTTCAGCAGAAGATAGTTCTGAAAGCCTGTTCTGATAATACTTTGTACTTACTGTGCAAATATGATGTAAGCTGTGAACACAATCCCAAACAAGCTGCATCACAAAGTCGTCTTTCTTGGCAGTGTCATGACCGAACTGCCAGATTGGCTTGCTGAATGTTCCTTTTGCTGTAGATTTTTAAGTCATAAAACATACATTATCTCTTTCAACTGACTGCAAATATCAAAACATATCAAAAGACTTCTGCTGAGAATACAAATCCCTTAAATAAAACTTTTGTTATAAATACATTTAAAGAAATAAAAAAATCAGATCAGCGAGTAGGAATGCGTAATGACTCATTCTGGAGTAACCCAGAACAAAAAAGCCCCAGGTTTGTATCTTTAAAATCCACAGTTACAAAGAACTCCTTGCGCTGTCCCCCATGCATCCCAATTTGGAAAGTGATTTGGTGATTGCGGAGTGCTAGTGTTTTTGTGGCAATCCAAATGCATAGAAAAATGGAATATGTATGGTCTTTCTGGGCTACTTTTCTCATCACCTAGTCTTCTGACAGCTGGTGAATTATCTTTTGAAAAGCTTTTTATGAGGTCTGGGTAGCTTTTGAAACATATTAAAGTGTTTACATGAAGTTTTTCATCGCTGTTTACTCTTTTCCCAGAGATGTTTTCATTATAGTTTAATGGTATTGTTTCTGTTACAAAGCAAAACTTGACTGCAGTTACTAGCTGGAATACTTACACTTCTATTGCTGTGTGGAATGTTCCAGATAAGTGCTGAATGATGTTGTAACTGAGTTTTTATTTTAAACATTAAGGTGCTGATAAGTTTTACTTTGAAATGCCTGTGCTTTAGACACACCGACTTAAATTTGAACCTCACAGTACAGGAGTAGCAGGGCCAGTGATGATGCTGTATTGAGCTTAGGTGCGCATCTGCATGAGTCTGCAGTGAAAAATTAACACGAGGAGATTTCACAGAGCCTGCCGCTTGTGGTAAGAAGCATTGATGCAGGGTGGCTGTCACACTATAAGAGTGGGTGACATGGATTATGGCTGTTACCAGCAATACTTGTGACATTACTGGAGCCCCAAGTTAGGTGTTAGAATTAAAATATAGTTGCCTCTGTGCTCCCTCTTTGTTCCTCTTTTACACGGATACCTCAGAATTATGAGGAGGGTGCAGTTCTTGCTCTCAGTCAGTATTAGTTTGAAAGGGTTCCTCTTGCTGCGGTAACAACAGCTTGCTGAACCTCCAGGAGCTTACCCACATCTGGCTGAGGGACAGAAGCACCCCCTCTGTAGGGTTTGTAGGGGGTTTTCCTTACTTCTGCATGGGGCAGCCTTCCCCATTGCTGCCTGGGATGTTCACTGCAGACCTTCAGGGTACGCTGTGATCTAACAGTACGTTCTCTGTGTTTCGGAGGTTTCCTCACATGCTCTGTGTTGCAAGTAGTTGTCTGAACTTGTGGGAGAGACTTCCAGTCATCTGACAAGGGAGGCATTGCTCTTCTCTAGATTTGCTGAACCACCGTTCCTGTAAGAGGAGCGCTGTGTAAAGGGTGCGTTGTCAGAGAAACCTTAGCTGGAAATGCAGACTGTAGGGACTGGGCTGAATAATACTTAAACACGTTTGTCTTGTAATCTAGATAAAGAATTGACAAGCTTAGTGAATAAAGAAATTTTGTCTATTTTTCTGCTGATGTGCTTTGACATTTTGCCAAGAAAAATTGTTTGCTTTTACATGAATAATTCTTTGAGTTTGCCTATTTTTTATTTTTTTTAAACAACTGACAAACCAGAAGAATGAAAAACAGTTTTAAAACTCCTTATTTGACTTGGATAAAACTTTTTAGATGAATAGCTAACTTTCATACTTTTAGTGTGTAAGATAGTTCTAACCTGTGCCTTGTCATCTGGTGTATCATGTGGTCTGATGTCCTCTCTGAGACAGCATAAATTGCAAACAAATGTACTGTTGGTAGTATTTTGTTTCACTTGTCATTCAGCAGAAAACAAAAGCAAATCATACTCTACTTGCATTTTTGTTTACATTTTAACGCTGACCTTTGCATCTCGGAACATCAAGTAGGTATTACTGGTTTGGGGAACATGGAGGACAAAGGGACTGCTTGGCCAATTATACCAAATTATACCAAAATATTAAGCCTAATATGTATCTTAAAATTTTGACTGCAGCCTGGGTCTGGCCAGATGCGTTGGACGTTGACAGTTCAGATTCTGAATCATGGACAGCCCATACAGTGAAAAAGCTGACAGCATCATTCGAAGCATCGCTTACAGCAGAAAGAGAACCCAAGATCCTGTCAAATCATCATCAGGGATCAGTAAAGAGAAACTGTGATGACAATGAAATGAGAAATGAAGTTTATCATAGAAAAATAATTTCTTGGTTTGGCGACTCTCCGCTGGCAGCTTTTGGCTTGCACCAGCTAATAGAATATGGAAAGAAGTCTGGAAAAATTGCTGGAGATTGGTATGGGCCTGCAGTTGTTGCACACATTTTAAGGTAAAAACACCTTTATTCTTTGTTGTTACTGTGCCTTACACATTACAGGAGAAGCATTTCAGAGTGTCATGAGATTACTTCAGCTTAATTGAGCGTCTAAGTGTTCATTATTGGCTTTGTAAAATGTCCATATTAGTAGCAATTCAAGAGATTTTTCAGAGACAGGAGAGGAAGAAGCAGTAGGTGCAGGAACTAACTCTGAGCTTTTGCTCAATCTTATTTCAGGAAAAAAATTACTTTCCTATTTTCCTGTACTTGGGGCAGTAGAAGTCTCAAGTATCTCTCCCAAACCTAGGCTTTTAAGTAGAGCTGCATTTAGTGAAACGTTCTAAAAACTAACCACTCTTTCAACCTTGGAACATGCATAACATTATAGATTTTTTTTTTTTTTATACTGTAACCTGGGGGCTGTAATGTACTGATAGTGTAATGAAATGTCAGAGCTAAAATTGATGTTTTCAGCATTTCTTTGCACACATCAAATTCTTGTGAAACTGTAAATGTATGGGACTATTAATATTATAATTATATCACAGTAAAAGTAAAGGGTCTGTGACATTCAGTGTGGCTAAAAAAAAAGTCGAAAGTCAAATTTCTCCATACTGTGCGCCTTAATATGCCATTTCTTTGAATATTACCAATTTTTTTTGTTTTGGTGAGCTTTTTTGTAGCTTTATATGCTTATGTTCTTAGCAGATTCCAGTTTATCTATAAACTGAATCACTAATTAAAGTCATTTAAGCAGCAGAAGCCAAAGTTCATTTGTTTATCTAAACATATATGTGAATAGAAGACAGATACTTAGTATAAAAGTGCATTAATCTTAAGTGAACCTATACTGAAAGAATCAGGTTTGTATGTGTGCATACATGCAAATGCATAGAGTGATGTGAGAGGTTAGCATGATGTTCGTGTTTTCTTCAATTTTTTTTTTTAATGCTAGAAACTGTCAGAATTCTTTTTGCTTGCTTGAAATTGCTATAGCCTGTTTACCTAATGGGAGCAGCTGGGAATTTGGCCCAGAATTCCATTGAACACAAACCCACCGGTGATTTCCAACACTGCAAAGATTTCCTTTCCTAGATCTCAGTTCTCTTACAGCAGTACTAACAATGTATAGCGCTCTCATAACTTGAGAACGACTGTATTAAACGATTCCTCAAAATATATTGTGAGATAAAGGGATAGTGACCATTTAATGCAAGTGTATATCGAACTCAAAGGCCAATCTTCTATTTTGAACAGTTTAATTTCTTTACAAGTGTTGTCCGTGATTGATGATCACACTTCAGACCATCGACATACATTTTGTTACTAGTTTTTAGATCCATTACTCATACTCTTTTGAGAGTAGCCTAATATTGAAGTTATCTTTTTGAAAGTTTCAGTGAAAACTTACAGCTTTTTATGTGCTAGCCTTTATTTCCATAGACATGAGGTACTAATTTGTGGCTAGTTGTGTGAACTGAGATCAACTAAAGAGATCCATCGAATTGAAAATAATATTTCTGTCAGCATATTTAGCCTTTATTATCCCAATATATGTGACAGAAAATTGTTATAAACAGAAATAAATTAGGTAGTGAATATGAATTTCATTGTAAGTTAACGTGTTTCTTTAGGGGGTTTTTTGTGTGTGTGGTTTTCATTGTTTTCTAAATAGCCAGACATCATCATTTTTGCTTGGAAAAAACATGTTGCCATGTACACTGGATCTTGGCATCCGGTGTTCAAAAACAAACACAAAACCCCTATCTTCCCAGCTGTAATTTTTAGGAATAGAAGTTGTCTTTAATTGAGAAGAGGGGAAAAAAAAAAGACCCAACAAAACCCCCCACAACAAACAATTAAAACCAACCTGTTTCTAAAAATCAAATAATTTGTTTGTTTCCTGTTAATTTCTTTAAAATCAGAGATGAGTTAAATAGTTTTGTGTTTGCACTTAGAAAAGCTGTTGAAGAAGCAAGAGACCCTGAGCTACAAGGAGTAACAGTCTATGTTGCTCAGGATTGTACAGGTAAATGTTGTGATTATGTAGACTTTTGCAAATATTCTAGATGCTTTTTATGCCTTTCAGGAAGCACTTAACATCAGAGCTCTAAAGGAAAAAAATAAACTCAAAAATAAATCCATAAAATTGAGGTTATGTAGCCAAAAGGGTTCTTGGTATATGCCATCACAACTGGAAAGCTTCGTATGTTGCTTGTTTGGTATCTTACAGTGGAAGAGAGTGGAATTCCAAATCCAGCAAGACAACTTTTTCTTACAGTCTGTCTGTTGTAACTTTTTATTTTGGATTTAAATCAGTTAATAATCCTTTTTGTACTTGCTTCAGTGTTGTTTTAGCAATAAGCTAGTAAGAACGTCTGTATCTGATTAAAAAGAACCCCCCAAAATCAACCAAACAACTGAAAAAATACTTCAGATCAGTTAGAGTAGTTTTGTTACATTTTTGTCTTTTGCATCACAGGATTCTCTTTTGGCCATTTTTCTAGAGCAAAAAAAAAAAAAAAATCACTGCACCAGTGTTTTAGATTAGGGAGAAGTTATTTTCCCTTGGAGCTCAAAGATGCAAGCAGAATAGCGAGCCAGAGTCAGTGGTTACCTTTCTTCTGCTCCAGCGTGGCATTTTGAATAATCGATAACTGGCAGAGGAGCTTAGGGCTCTGGATGTTCAGGAGCAGAAAATGATGATGAGATAAACTAAACCCGTGGTGAAACTTTACGCTCATGACTATAGTCTTTCAGATCTAAGCACAATGTATTACTTCAGTAGCCACATTGAGCTGCCAGAGATGTTAGTTATGTCATAACTGATCCTGGGAAGGGTCAGATGAGACCGACATCCCTGGGTAGTCAATCAAGCTGGTTTTAAGAGATACTATTCAATCATATGCTACAAACCAGTTTCACCTGACTTAGAATGACAGTGGAAACTTTTAAAGTTCTGTTAATTTTTTGTTTCCTTGTTCTGGTGATGATTTTTTGCATCTCTTGTATTTTGGAGGGAATAAGCAGTAATACTGCATTAAGTTTTTTCACTCACTCTCAGTGACTGTTATGCTAACTTCAGACAGCGAACTTGAGTACTTATTAAAATCAAATATTGTCCTTTTTTCCCCCTTTAACATGTAGATGTTTCTGTTTGTTGTAGGCTTTCAAGTTTTAAATTACTCCTTTTAATAGAAGTTTATGTCAAGTGAATATTTATTGGTTTTCTCCTAACTCACCCCTCCTGTATTTTCCTGACAATGTATTTTATCTCAGCAGCAGCCCATTGCCATTCTACAAAATACTGCTGAGGATAAGGAGACATAACGCGGTTTTTATCAGTCACTCAAGAGTTATGGGTCAGGAGGACAATAATATTTTGCAGGACTGTAGTTTTAGTTTGTCACACCAGGTGATGACATGTTGTAGGTGTGCCTTTGTAAAAGCTGGCGGTTGTGTTTTAAATATGAATATTTCCCTCTGTCTCCTTTCAGTCTACAGTTCAGATGTTATTGACAGACAGTGTTCTTTTATGGACTCTGGAAAAGCAGACACAAAAGCTGTAATTATATTAGTTCCTGTGAGACTTGGTGGAGAGAGAACAAACATGGACTACTTAGAGTTTGTAAAGGTATGAAATGAGAGTTCAATCATTTTTCAAATAGTAGCACTAGGCGATATGAAAAGCGACTTCATGATGGTAATCTTCTACCTATTAAATGTGTGGCGGTGATTTTACAGTTGAAGGTTGTAAAGTTTGACTTTACAGATTTTAAATTTCCCTATTACAAGATCAGACATAATTGCAGAGCACATGATGTCCCTTGGTAAAGCAGCGATGACTGTCCTGCTCCTCAAGCAGCTACCTGAGAAGGCATTAATGCAGTGGCTCCAATTACAGATGGTAATTTAGTTACATACGCTATTAGAGTTGTGCAGTATTAAGTATCAGCTAGCGTTTGAAAATGTAAACATACCAAATTCCTTATTGTGTTTCTTAATTTCTTAAAGGTCGAATGGTTTAAGGTGGTTGCTTGTCTGTCTTTCCCATTTTCTTTTGTCATTTTCTTCCCCTTAAGAGATGGTTTAGAATTTTTTTATATCTTTAGTCACTCCTTCAAGTATGTTTTCACTATCTGGACATAAGCATGAATATTTCTAACGACAGTGATGCAGGAGGAGCAAGCAGTTACCACAAATAAAAGCGAGCTGGAAAAAAGTAGAACTCAAGGAGAAAGCAGAGAGGAGGAAAGTCTATGCAGTCTTTTTCTTTTGCTAGAGCAAATTTTTTGGGGGGGTGGGGGTGGTGTTCTGGTTTGGGTTTTTTTTCCCCCCAGCAAAGGTTCTTCTTATGGTACTAACCCCTGAAGATGTACTGTAATCCTGCCTCTTCAGCACAAGAATACTTCTCTTAGGGAAGAGATTGTTCTCTGAGCCCTGCTGATTTATCGTTTTCCATGTTGCTGTTTATCTGTCTTTATATTCCTGTTCAAATTTTTAAAGTACCACAATTTAGTAGCATGTACAAAATCTGAGAGCCTGTTACATCTTTTTTTTTTTGTGACTGTGTCTTCTCTGTAAAATTTTAGGAAATGTGTTTGTTTTTTAATGGCATGGGGAGACAGAGTGATAAAGCCTTTTAAATGCTGAACTAATAAATTGGGGTTTTTTTCCTGACTCTTTTCCTTATATTTTCAGACAGTTGGTTTTGGAAAGTTTTAGTTCTTAGCTGTGTCAGAATGAGTCAGTAAATATAAGCCTGTGGCCGCAGACACAATCTACAGCAACTGACTTTACTGTCAGTGTTAACTGCAAAAGAGCCTTTGAATGGGTCATGTCCAGGAAGACACACGGTGCCTTTGTTTGTCAGCTAACAGGCGCTTCTGCAACTTTCATAAGGCTTTCTCAGCAAAAGAAAAGTGACTCCAGTTCTGTAACACTGGCTTTATTACTGACAGATACCTGTGGCCAGTTTTACCCTGCAGAGGCTTTCTCAATTTAGCTCTCAAACCCACTCTTTTGCCAGAGTAAAATATGTTTGTGTGGCACCGTTTCATAGCACCGTCACGTTACCTGAGCTCGTTTTGTACAACTGGCTTTACCGGGGTGATGGCTGCTGCTCGCTTTCCAAGCCTGGTACTGCCTTTTGCAGTCCGTTATCATGGAGAACGTGATGAGAGGGCTTTCAATTGCACGTATTAGTCACTCCAGTCTCTGGCTTGACTGTTCACAAGAAGTGACTAAATTTCTTGGGCTCTGGATTTAAGTTAAAAGTGCAGATTCTAGAATGTGGTATGAGAGGTAATTTTTACAAAGGATTTTATATTTATGGATGAAAATTGATAAATTTTTTATAATTCACTTTCACAAGGGAATTCCCGTAGATTAAACAGTTATTCATTACTCGAAGTAGCTTTGCTCCCTGTTTCACCACCAGAGGATGTGTCCTCCTTAGTTAGCGGTTTCAGCCTTTGCCTCTGATCTGCCTAAATGTTCTGTAATGCTCAGCTATTGAGGAACGTTGTCTAAACAAGCCTTTTCATCCATGTTTTAAATAAGCAGCGCTTTTTCTTAACCCATACAAACCATACTGACTTTCTTAGCATCTCAGGTTGAGGAGTACAGCAGTTTTTGTTATGTTACTTGACCGTTGTCTAAGCAGAGAAAATCTTACCGCAAGCAGCTTTGGTGTTATTAGTACATGAAATATCAATCATTTTGTTGAGAGAGATTTTTTTTGTACTTGTACAATAATAATGCAGTGGTTATACTTTTACTGGTTGAGCTCTTAGAGGAGAGGATATAGATATGACTGCCAGCTAATGGAGATTTCACTTCAGCTCAGCTGAGAGTCTTCTGGATTGCTGTCCCAGTTTGGGTCAGTGTCCAAGTTTTTTGACCCAACACTTGTCTAGTGCCACAAGAAAACCGCTGTGATTTATGGCCATTTAAAGGCTGTTCAGTTTTCAGAGTATTTAATGGTCTTGGGCTTCAGTTGCATTAGAACAGTTGGGCTCAGCTTTCCGAAGTGCTCAGTGTTGGCAAAATTCAGCTCCCACTGGAGTTGGTGGGATAACTAATACAGAACTGTGCAAAGCCAAGACTGAATGCTCACAAAAATCCTAATGAGCCCAAGCAGGAATGTGTTGAAGGGAGAAGGAGGAAAGTCCTCCATGCCTTCTTTCCTTCCTCTGCTACGTGGCACTTTTAACAGGCCAATGATCAAGGGGGATTCTGTTGGTGTTTGTTGCCTGTGACTGCACCCAGAGCTTGTGGGTGATAGAGGAGATGCAGTTGAACTACTGCGATGTTCTTACCTTGGCAAAACTGTGTGTGTACAGGTAAACAGCACTAGAAGGTTTATCCATAAAATCAACGTTTTATTAGGTACTGCTAATTCTGCTCGGTTCGTGTGCTGGCGCAGCCGTGTGGGTTACAGACCCCAGCGCCTTTCAACCTGAATGAACAGAAATACGCTGGCAGTGCTGGTGTGTCTGTAGCCTGAAGCTGATGTCCCAGCTCTTTCTGTCCTTAGTGGCTCATAGCTTTGCCATGGGTGGAGGAGTATATTTCTCTCCTTACACCTCCAGACTGAAACGATTCCTGTATTTCACCCCACGTCCCTCTTTAAATCCCATTAGGTGTATTTGTAATGTCTCTCTCAAAGTTGATGGTTCTGATTCCTCTACCCTCACAGTCATCATCCAGTGAGATTTATGGGACTGGTCTCTTGTGTGTCTGTCTCTCCCCCTATATTTTGGGCTGCTGTTTTTAGAGCTGTATCTTGTAATTACTCTTGCTTCAACTGGCATTTCTCCCTATGATGTAAAAGTTCATATTCTGGACAGACCTTTACATTTGAATGCAAAAAGAAGCAGCCCCCAGGGCCACCTAAATGTAGGTAACTCTGTGAATCTGAATACTTTGATACCTTTTGACCTAAGCAACCTGTGCTCAACTAGTCTGACATTGTTTTGTGTCCTCCCCAAAACGATACTGCCAATTATCTCAATGCATGGGCACCTCATGAGAAGGGAGGGCTTTCTCTGGATTATCCGGTGCTACATTTTCTCTTTGGTCAGTTGTAAGCTTCTACAAATTGAGTCAAGCTCCAGAAAATCATGCAGTCAGTCTTTAAAAAAAACAAACCTATCTAAAAACAGTAAAGAAAGAGCAAAGATTTTAATTCGATTTAATGCTTACTCTGTTTAACACTGTCCTAATTATTTAATGTTCTTGTTTTAGGGAATTTTAAGCCTGGAGTATTGTGTTGGTATTATTGGTGGCAAACCCAAGCAGTCATATTACTTTGCTGGATTTCAAGGTTAGTGTTTTAATATGTTATGTCTTTTCAATATTTTCCTTTAAGAGTTAGGAAGTTAATATCAAACCAGTGGGAAATAGCATGATTAAAATAGCAAAATGAGTACCTTATTAATTCATCATATCTACCAAAGTCCAGTCATTTGTCATTTACCCCATATAGTAATTGGATTCTGTAAAATGTACATTTAATTTCTGTTGTTGCATCAACAAGGCATAATTTATCTGTTTCACCAAACTTCAGGAGCGTTTGCTGTTGCTGTCTGGCAGTTCTTATTTACATATTTACTTTTTCCTAGTTTAAGTGGTGTTAGTTGATGCTTAAATGACAAGCAATATATTCCTCCTGTCAGGATGAAGTAGCACAATACATTTTTCATATGCAAACTCCAGAATATAATTGTGTGTTTGTAAAAGTAATTTTATCACCAAAAATTAAATGACAGTCTCATCACTTTATAAAAATTCTGCTTATACAAGCATATTTGATTATGCAAAAGTTAATCTGTCCTGCAAAAACCTCTGCTTCAGTCAATGAATATCAGCCTGGCAAGCAGTTACTCGCTGGCTTTTTTTTTTTTTCAGCTGTTCTGCATAGAAATTGGATTGTAAGCAGTGTAATAATAAGGTGTTTTTTGAATTACTTGTCTTCTGTTTTGTCCTTGTAGATGACAGTTTGATTTACATGGATCCTCATTACTGCCAATCTTTTGTAGATGTCAGCATAAAGGATTTCCCTCTTGAGGTAGTATGGATATAGACCTGGCACTGTTTTCTTCCCATATGAATCAAACACTAATTATTTAGAGATGTTCTAGCTAGCTGCATCTTTATGGGTTTACAGTTACATGTTATTTATCAAAGTTCTGCCCTTCTTTATAGGCCTATAATCAACAAAAATGACCAGAGGTTAAAAACTCAATATGGGGGTTTAATTCTTACTTCATTAATCTTTGTCTGTTTATTTTTAATGATCAGAAAACATCAAAAATAGATGATCACTTCATTAAGTAATTTTCCATCAAAGAAAATAGACGATATTTGGAGTACTTAAACCTGAATTATTTCAATTTGGTTTTGTTAGTTTGTCTTTTTGGTCAATTTTATTTTATTTTAAATTCAAGTTGCAATGAACATCATGGGGAGAATTGCTGTAGTATTCAGTAATAGGAGCCTGTTGTCAGGTTGGAACCAGAGTTCCTGTAGGTTTACCTGCAGCTGCTTTATCCAGGAATTCGCGATACACTTCTGTATTGGAGTAGGTTACGTTTGCCATGTACCTTTTGCCCCTGGCAACTCTGCAGGTCACTATTTTAGCTTCATCCAAGTGGAAATTTTTGAGGCTTATCAATCAGGTTTGTGGTTGACTGGATGGATTTTAGTCAAGTCTTCTGAACTCTTTCTTCTAATGAGTTTTATTATTATTTTTAATCAAGCTATTTTTATGGAATAGTAGTTTCCAAGAAACTAACAGGTCTGAAAGCATAGGTGCAGTGTTTGCTTGTTCTTACTCTGCTGACCCCTTTCTCGGCTGTGACTTTCTGGGGACATCTCGATGTAGTGAATACATCTCTTCAGGCTATGCCTAGGTCTTAAAAATCACGTTCAGTTTTTCTGTTGTTGTTTTTTAAACAATGGTGTTTTCCCTTTTCTTTAACCTCTTGCCAAACAACTTGCATGTAAAATAGAGCTAGAGGAGGTTATTGAAGAATGCAATTTACAAGTACCATGGGAAAACATTATCAGTCGCAGAAGTCACAGTAGAAATACTCGGTGCCATCCACACAAACACTCCTTGATCTTCTGTCCAACTTCAGCGTGAACTTGCAGCCCCCTCGGAGCGACTCTGCATTCAGCGTAGGACTCTGGGGGTGCATCCACTGCTTAGGACAGCACCAGCTGCTCTAGAACAGAGTTGGTTGTTAGTAGCGGTTCCTCATGCCACTGTGTTCTGTGAAGTTAAGTGCTGCTAAGCACTGAAGCACAGCTCCAGAAACAATATACCCCATTTAAATAAGGAAGAGGAATATGTGTTTTTCTCCACCACCCTTAAATACTAGCTACTTAATGTAGAATTCTTAAAGGTTTGCAGGAAAGTCCTGTAAGCAGTGGAAGTGGGTCATATGTGACTCTTATTAAAACTCACACCTGAGGAACTGAATAGGTGATCTTCAACTGACCGTTTACACTTAGAATGTAAGTTAAATGGTGTGTGATGAAGTTACAGATCTTCCTGGCTTCTGTTTGTATAGCAGTGAAGAGTTAGACTGAGAACAGTGAACTGCAACGGTCCTGTCTACTGTTACAGTGAAAAGAAAGATCTGTTAACATACATAGAAGTAGATCACAACACCTTAATCAAAGTACCATCAAATAGTATTTAGGAAGAGTACTTGTACGTATTGAAGGACTTACACAGGGCTGAAGTCAAATCCTAGGGCCAACTCAAAGCAGACACTACATATTTTTCAGTCGTTGTGCTTAACAAGATGCTTCAATTAGTGTGACATATATCTATTGAGGGGTGTCCCTGCCCATGGCAGGAATTGGAACTAGATGATCTTTGAGGTCCCTCCCAACCCAAACCAGTCTGGGATTCTGTATAGAAGTAGAATATTCTCTAGAAAATTAGAAGGTTCAGAATTAAAAAAGGAACATAGCAGGAAAATGTGCTGGAAAATACCCTAGACAGGAACTTTCTGCATTTTTAGAGATGCCTTTAGATTTACTGTGTTGAGATATTTGGAAGAAGAATTGGTGAGTCCTAGCTCTGCTTATTTGTATTGTGGCAGCAGCCAGAGATTACAACCAAGATCCTTGCCTCTTTATGCTAATAACTGTAGTAAAATACAGCGTCTTCTCTGAAGATTTTACAGTTTAATTGGGTAAACCAGACAAAAGGTGGGAAGGGCACAAAGAAGCAGAGCTGAAGGGACTTCCTTAAGGTCACACTGCAGCTCGGTGGCCAAGCTACAAAAAATACACATCTTTTTGGTTTCTGTTCCCATGACTAATCCTCCAGATTGTGCTGCAGACGGGCATTAATATGAATTTCCAAATAATAATAAGGCTTTAAAATATATTTTGAAGGTACGCGAGCTGCCAGCTTGGGTTGATCGCATCCTAATGCTTTTCTGCAGAAGGAAAATATATTGCAATTTAATGCTTAGTGCATTTAATAGTATTATATCTTTGTCCAGAAATGTCAAAAGTAAACAGAAATTGCTTTCTCAGTGCAGATAGTTGCTTGTTAGATTTATCTGTAGGGAGTATTTTCAAAATTGACAAATTGTCCAGAATAAGTTGGAAATCAATCCACTCTGTATTGGCTTCCAGAATCCATTTGTTTGGAGGAGTGAAGAAAAAAAGAAAAAAAGCCTACCCACTTCTCTTTGTTGTACGGTGATTTGTGTAGCATTACGACTACTGCCCTGAACTGAACAGTGCAGCACAGCCGAGGGTACGGTGGTGGTGCTGAAACGCGCTCTGCGTGAGGCAGGATTCGATGTAGGTGTTTGATGACTCAGGAATGAATATTCAAAATACAATTTCTGCATATAAAATTTGGACAGAATTAGGAGGGGAAAAAACCCCAGTGACTAAAATCCATCTTGTGGAAATAGTGCTTCTCATTTTTGCTTATATTTTTAGCAGAGGTTTAATAAACATCTCTCTTAGGTTTGTAATCAGGAGTAAAGAACAATATACTTCAATATGTAAAGCTATTACACTGACAGATGCTCTCAGATTAGGTAACTAATCGCTGTCGTTGACTTTTCTGACTGGCAAAAAAAAATTAACACCAAAAATAAAAGATAAAATGAGTTTCTAGTATACAGACTGCTTGGTGTCAGCTGTCGGGGCTCGCTGCTGCTGTAGTCAAATTGGATTGTAACAGTTGTTAGTTTTCCTTTGTAGATGGTAAGGAATCTCCTGCGTTGCTCTGTCCTGGTGCTGTGCTGACCAGCGCTGCGCAGAAGAGCTGCGAGCTGTGCTCAGCTTACACGGAAATGCGAAAGGAAATAGCGCAGGCTGTTCACTGGAGAATATTGATCACTGGGGGAAGTTTGTGAAAAACAAAATCTGCGGTTTAGTACAGCGGTATCTCCGTTGCAGTGTGGTGCGGACATGGTGTGTTCGCCTTGGTTACTGAGCAGCTGTAGCAGCATTGCTGGTGATTTAGTAGAGGTGGGATGATGGGGTAGTCCTGCGTGTTAAAGCAAAATGAAGAGGACTACCTTGGAGAGACCGTCTGTAGCGACCAAGTAATTTCAGCCACTACACACTGAGCTTCACCAGAGCTACAGTTCCTGTAATAAATAAGCACAGAATCAGGGTAGATAGCATATACTTCTTTTCTCTCATAAATGGCGAATGAGGAGTGTGGGGAAGGGGGTTTTGTGTTTGTTTTTTCTTACAGCATGGCTGCTGATAGCATCAGTTCAAAGCACTGTCAGAGCATCATCTGTCATGGAAAGAGATTTCACATTAGGAAAAAAACATCTATCAAGCGGGGCATGTTGTTTGTTTTTTTCCTACTTGTGGATTATTATAATACGTTTTTGCTTTTGTGGTTTTTGTGGTGTTTTTAACCCGTTTCATTTACTAAAACAAAATGCATGAGGTTGGTTTATTCCATTATGTCTCTTTTATAGAGGCTGGGGGAGGGAAAGGGGCAATGGGCGGTGGTAGTAAAGCAGTAATTGTAAGACAGTGCAAAAGCTGTTACAAATTCAATTTGCAGAAGAGCATTCACCTCCTCTGCCTTGGGAATATTCATAAAGTACCGCTCGGAGCGGCAGACCTTTGACAGATTTCAAACTAACGTGGTGTTGTGTGCAAGTTTGAATACAGCGTAAACAGCGGGAGGTTTTATACATGTGGAGGAGACTGGAATTACTCAAATGTTTGGGGGGGGTGGGAGAGATTACTTCAAAAGTGTGTGCTGGGTTTTGATTCGAGCGGTACAGGGGATTGTATGTTAAAGCTGTTAGTGGGGAAAGAAGTAAATGCATTGGTCTGTACCATTCTGAGCCTTAACCATGTATTTCATGTTTTTTAATCTTGAAACTTGCAGTCATTCCACTGTCCTTCTCCCAAAAAGATGTCATTCAAAAAAATGGATCCGAGCTGCACAATAGGATTTTATTGTAGAACTGTGCAGGACTTTGAGAAGGCTTCTGAAGAAATAACCAAGGTAGGTGTCGAAGTAACCAAATTGATTCCTCAGCTAGAACGGCGCGTGTGTACTGTGTATGGGTACGGGCAGAGAATCAGCTTTGCCCTTCTAAACAGGCATCATTCGTGGCTTGATATTTCTTGCTGCTTTTAGAATCACGAGAAGTCTGGGTGGTTTTTCATTTCATCGGATTTTACCAATCCGTAAAACCTGGGCTGCATCCCGATGGACTGCGGCCGGGCTGGTGCAGGCGGGCCCACGAGGTGGCACTCTTGAAATGGGAATATTTCTGCGACCAGCCCTGGAGCCGCGGGATGTCCCCTGCCCACCCCAGGAGGAATTTTGAAAAGGCAATCAATCCCTCGGGAGGCATCTTTTTTTTTTTTTTTTTTTTTTTTTTTTTTTTTTTAAATAGAAGTATTTGATCAAGCCAAAATTGTGTATTATTTCTTGTTAGCATAAGTGCTTTTTCTGATGGCATTTAAATGTAAAGCAACGTGTTTATGGTTTGGTAACCACGTTTTGAAGTCTACGGAGCAGGTATCACCCAGCAAATCTGTCTGATCGTGTCCTACTTGAAAAACACTGGTGTAGGTTCATTTAGGTCCAAACGTAATTGACTACTTTTCCTTGATCGTTACGGCGTAGGAGTGCACGAAATACAGCATGATTAGTATGTTGTATTAGCTGTATCAAATAACTGTTTTGTGATTATTTTTTTAAAAAAATAATCTGTGAAATGATGTGGTACTGCAGAAGATGGTCACAATATTAATATTCTAACCAAGGTAGTTATCACAGCACAAAGAATTAATGTTTGTGTACCGTTCTCAGTGTCCTCTTAAGTGGTATTAGTCTGAAGCCAGAAAAGCATTTTTACACTTAATGCTGTATGTAATCTCCAGTAGATATTGATTGATGCTGAAGTTGTGTCTTTGATTCTTGCACAGAGAGGTAGAAAATAGGTTTAAAGTAGAAACTCCTAAGGAATGGATATATGGAAAGTTTAAATAATGACGTTTCTATTCTTCCATGCTTTCCTGTTCTGTCGTGTATAAGAAAGAATGTAATAACATGATAAAAAAAAATCTAATTACAAAATTGGTTGCATTGGAAGTTTTGTTTCTCTTTTTTTCCTTTTTTCAAGTTTGGGATTAAGTATATTTCTTTTTCTGAACATATGTTGTGAAAATGCTCACGGCTGGTTTAAGTCTTGGACCTATTATCCTAGTGTTTTAGATAGAAGTTATTTAATATTAGTGACGTTATTTTATATAAACATATTTCAGGCACAGTCGGTTTGAAAATAGAGGAAAGTTTAGACACAAATACAATGTGAGAAACATTCTGTGATCCTTCAGTCCTCCTTCAGATCCTTTGTCTTTTCCTGCTTTTCCGTTATTTTTCCCTTTGTTTGCAATTTGAGTGTGATACACTGTGCGTTACAGTACCTGAGTTATTCCCAGTGTGCCCTGCAGAGGCTAGACTGAAAAATCCAGGTTCTCACTGCTTTTGGGGGCAATACGAATTGGGAGAAAAAATTTAGCTTTTACTACTTGAGGATAAACCTTAGGAGCCGTATATATTCAGTGACAGAAATTAGGGCATGGAAATCAAGGGCCCAAATGGAGTGATTGCTGAAACTCCATCCAAATCACATCCAGGTTACCCTGTGCTTCTCTACTTACTAGTTAAGCAGCTTTAGTTAAGTAGTTTAATAATACCTGGAATTAAATGGCTGATAAATGAAGATGACCTGGAAACACACCAGACTTGAGAAGGATGGATTTACCGACTGGCTGTAGTCGTCCATCTGTCTTACACTTCCAGCACAAGTGCAGAGCAGGCACAGCAGATCTGTCGGGCTTCTCAACACCACGCTGCCGCGACTTGATGTTGTTACTTACCTTGTGCCAGGCTTGTCTTTCTGCTAAGGGAGTGAATTCTTTCCTTATCAAAACCCAGGACAGCAAATAAGAAATCTGCTTGGGCCACAACTGTGTTTGCCTGTCCGTAGCCCAGGTTCTTAGCAGAAACAAAAAGTTCTCTGAAGAACTGGACCGATTCAGTGTTGAATCTTGCAGTTCAGCACAAAGACTTAATTATTGCAGTGACAGCGGCTGCAATCCCAGTCTAACACTGAAACACTAAAAAATATTGATGTTCGTCAGTAAACGTCTCTGTAGAAATCATCACAGTGGTATCCAAAGAACTTGCAAGTTCTTCAGAGTTCCAGATTCTCTGTGATCACTGAGATGTTGCTTGATAATAATTGCAATAATCTTAACCAAGTTCTGCCCAGCTCTTGTTGAGGCATTTGCCTGTACGTGCAGTTTATGTGCTGTACTTAGTATTTCGTCACCTCCCTCAGTACAGAGAGAGGTGTTACACCTACCTGTAGAGAAGGAAGCTTCAGGGGGAGTTGGAATGTGGACAGCGGCAGCAGAACCGCAGGCGTATTTCTGTCCTGGTTTGCAGGGACCATCTTTGGAGGTGCGGTGGTTGTTCAGTCACCGTGCCTTCTCTAGGTGCGAAGTTGTTCACACAGTATTGGGGTGAGTTTTCTGTTGCAAACTGGCAGTTAGGAGCCAGGTGAAGTCAACCCGTCCACTTCCCAGACCAGCAAACAGCCTTCGTGTGGCTGTCGGTTTCTGTTCCTGCTAGGCCAGCGTGTGTTCCACCCTTAGAGTTGAAAGGGTTTGCATCCAATTATTTCATCTTCTCAAGAAACAAACCATTTCTACATCTTACAAACTTTTTCTTCCTAATGCTCCTTTGTTACTCTTCTTCTGCTTATTACTGTGTGCTTGTCTCTCCTGTATCCCCTTGTTCTTTTACCCACCTTTCACATTACAATAGCCAAATGCAATTAAAATAGACTAGAATAAAGTGGAAAACTTCAGACCACTTTAAAAATCAAGGATTTTATTGGAAGTGCGATTTTTATTTTTTTAACACCCCCCTCACCCCTGACTGTGTATTTTTTAAATAGTTCTTACTGTTTAAAGATCTATTTAGGTTTTTTAGTCTTTTAGATTACTTGTTCTCATGAAGTTGTTTAGTGATTTTTAGTTCCACACAGTGTATACCTCAAGGCTACCGCAGTTCTGCGTGTCACTGCATCACTGTGCTGGTTTTTTCAAAGCAGATAAGAAATTAAAAAAAAAAAAAAAAAAAAAAAAAGCAAATAAAAAAATAAAAAAAAAAAAAAAAAAAATAAATAAATCAGTGAACAATTAAGTGTCCAAAACAGGCTGAAAGGCTGAAATGTCTCTCAGTACTTTGAGGATTTTTACCTGCTCTTAAAGGTATTTTGCTGATCTATTTTAGTATTTCTCATTCCCCACCACCCACTTCTCTACATGTTCAATCTCCTTATTTATAACTGTAGATTTTTGGCACCCGGCTCACCGCAGCCTGTTACTGCCATCAGTCTGGCTTTAGCCACGTGCTTCTAACTGGCTTATTTGCGTAGGTGTATGTGTTTAAACTTCTAATGAAAACATTGGTTACTGTACGTGCTGATTCTACAATAAATGTATCTCCCCAAGATGCGTAGTTGCTGCAGAATTCGTACCTGTGCTTGAGGAGAGCGTTACGGCCACTCGCTATTTTATAGAGGGTTTTTTGTTGTCTTGCACTGAAGCAAACAGCACGTAGAGGTGATCTCTGTGGATTAGGATGCAGGGTTAGGTGTAAAATGAGCAGCTGCCTGAAGAAGAAATGGCATTAAATGTCCATTTAACTGAAGGGCGGGACGTTGAGATTGTGCGATGCTTTTCTTTTAATACGGTGATGATAAAAACCAAGTGCGTTTTTGTACTTTGCAGTCGTCGTCGGACAAACATCACTACTGTATTTCTTTGCTTCAAATTAACGTTTTATCTGGTATGTGTTTTGCATTGTAGATGCTGAAATCTTCATCTAAGGAGAAATATCCCTTGTTTACTTTTGTAAAGGGTCATTCTAGAGACTATGACTTTGCTTCGAGTCCGCTCCATGAAGAAAATGACCTTTTCTCTGAGGATGAAAAGAAAAGATTAAAAAGATTTAGTACAGAGGAGTTTGTCTTGCTTTAAGGACGTTTTACACAAGATTATTGGCAGCTGTCCAGGAGAACACTTGCCTTTTAAAAAATAAGAAAGGTATGTGTCCTCCTGCCCCAAAAAGGCAAGCTTGTGCTGAAATTGGTCTATTTTCATAAAGATGATAACATTTTATATGTTAATAGTCTTAAAATGTCATTTGTAAATGTACTAATTATTTGTGTTCCCTCCTGGTTGGATGAGTTTAACTTCACGTTGCGCTAGTGAAGACAGAAGGCGTTGTTTAGAGCCGGGTGTGCGGCAACGTGCCTGCGGCCTGGGCTTGCCCTCTGAATAAGCTTGGCCAGTCCCTGAAGCCTGCTTAACGTGTGACCCCCGTGTCACGTCAGTCCAGGACAAAACCTGAGCAGCGGCTGCCAGATACGGGTGGGTTTTGTGTCACGGACGCGTATCCCCAGGTTTTGAGACCATGTTATGTCTGTTTGTAAGCAAAATTTGAGTCCTGTGTTCGTGCGGTAAGGGTAGAGCCCTGATCCGTCTCGCTCCGTAAGCCCAAATACGAGTTAGTGCTGTAACCGTGACGCACGTGCTGAGCAGCGCGGCGTAGGAAAGGTAAGTCTGATACATCAGTAGTAATTGTCAGTTGCAATACTGATATAATTATATAGGCTAAATTGTGAGTTAAGATACTATTTAGCAGTATGATTTTATAATGGTTTCTCATTAAGCTTGCTTTGAAGCCTTAATATCGGGAGTGAAGATAAAGTATTACCTTTCCCCACAATTTTTAAAGGTTATACTATTAATATTAACGGCAACCAATCAAAGCAGCTAAAGACAATTATTAGAAGAGAGCGGTGTTTGTTTCCTGTTTCAGCTACTATCATGTTGAGGCTTCTCTCCTGTTAGTGCGGCTTTTAAATCAGAGCGAAGGGGGGAGTAGATGTTAAAAATTCTGGGCTGTGATTATTATTTTTTTTTTTTAATTTTTTTTTGATACATGTTATTACTGTACAAATGATTACTTGATGGTGTGTGTTCTCAGATTGCAAACAAATGTACATAGTTTCATGTTTTAACAAAGTAAATGAAATATTTAATATACTTATTAACACTGCTTGGAAAATAAAAAAGGTGTGAAAACGTTAAATGCATGTGCCTTTTATATTAGTGTTAGATCCTCTAAGAGTGACTATAATCCTGCATCTAAAACAATATTGTAAGGTGTGAATACTCTGTTTATTTGCAATAAAGGCAAATTTTATTGTCATGTTGTAAACCAAATGTTAACCTATTCTAAGTGCCGTTCAGGCACAGAAGGCACAAATGTTGCCGATCCGAATAATAAGCGTCACGTGTATTCATTAAAGCACCTTTTTCCCTTTTATGAGAAAGAAGTGACTAATAGATAGATTTCAGGCAGAACTAGATCAAGCCCATGCATGTGTGTCAGGGCTGGTGTGTGCTTTTGCACGTGTTAATTGAGTTAATATTCCAAAAAGCCAAAATAAGATTGTGTTCACTCGTTTTCAGGGGAAAAAACCCCACAAATCATTTGTCTAAATTAGTAACCTCTGCGCTGCTGAATCCTACTAATAACTGGCATAATATTACTTCTAGATGCTGCACGTATGTGAGGATGTTTGGCCTGATCTCACTTAATATTTTTCATTAATAGCCCAGAAGAGGGAGTAAACAACGTATTTATGGAATTTAGATGTCAAAATGAGGAGAATTGTGAATGTCAGTGAGAGCTAGAAAACAGAAGATTCCCGTTTAGTGAAGCACAAGTTACTGTAGCTTTAGCAAAAATAATGCGAAACCCTTGAGTGGTTCCTTTGGGTAACAGCGGACAGGAAATTAGACACAAAGTTGTAATTTGCTGTCACATTTAAAAAAAAAAATAAAAATAAAAATCCTGTGCTGCATCAGTAAAAGCTGCTGTCACAGAGTGGGGGGATATAGTTGATATAATCTGGTCTCACCAGTGCTCTCCCTCCTGCTTACCTTCCTCGAGGAAGGCATTAGCTAATTAAAAGTGCGCAGAAGATCGGGGCACGCGATGAGGTGTGTGCAGGGGTGGGTTGAAGGAGCACTGAGTACGGGGTTTGTTACTCTGCAGCTGGAGAGAGCAGGGTCAGGGAGGGAGGGCAGCACCACCATTCCTCCTGTGTGCTCTGGTAGGGGGAGAGGAGCTGGGGGGAGTGGTAAAGGACAGACAGACACCTGTGGGAAAGGGGAGGATGCTTAAGGAGAAGCTTCCTGCGGGCATCTGGGGCGCTGTAATATTCCCCCCCGGCAGCACGGAAAGCCTTGCTGCCAGGCTGTTAGAAACCAGGCTGGCCCAAAGCCTGGCAAACGCTGGGAAAGAACAATCTGCGTTCCGTGGGTTAGTTGAATCAATAACGTCTTTTCCATTTACAGCTTCTGTTGTTGTAGTAATAATAATAAAATGTAATAAGCTTCAGAGGCTTTAATGCACAGGAGTCTGCACTATTGGCAGTGGAGTTGAAAGTGGTGCTGAGTTACCTGAAACAAAAGTACATGGCTGTACAGGGGGCTTTTTTCCCCGCTTGTGTGGTATTTTAATTTTTTTGAAATGCAAGTTACTGTACGATGCCAATGGATGTCTCAAGTCATGTAATCAGACCCACGTCTCTTTTGAAAGACTTTATCCACCCTACCCCGCTGCGAACCAGCCTGGCCATGGGGAGGACACCAACGCCGCTCACCCGGTGCGCCTCCGTTTTGAAACGGGCAGGGTGTAAACAGACGGATGTTCTGGAAATGCAGGTGATAAAATGGGTAACGACTCTGCTTGGTGATTGTGTTTTGTCATCAGACTAAACCAAAACTGCTCAGGCCTGATAATTCTGCAAGTTTTCTGTACCCCGTGAGTCGCTCTGTCCCGCTGCGGTGCAGTAGCTTGAGCTGAGATGGAACTAGGGGATGAATCTTCCTTCTCTGGGAGGAGTTCAGGTGCCTCAGAAAACTGCAGAAATGAGCTTCTGGGTGAAAGACCTTTGGTTTGGCGTCCTTGTATGAGAAAAGGTCCAGCGGAAATTTAAGAGCTGTTGCATTTAAGTGTTGGAAAGAAAAATGTAGTTCTGCCGTCCCAGCAGCAAACCTCTGGAAAGTCGAAGCGGTTTCGTTGGTCTCGGTCTTTTTTGCCACTTGTTGATACGGGAATGTAGTGGTTGAAAAACCTTTGCTGAATTTATTTAAATAGTGGAATTATTTTTCCCCCTTTTTGACTAAGGGCAAGAAAGATTTCCGCGCTAGAACAGCAGCTGTGTTTTGGTCCTTCGATCTGTTAGCAAACCCTTTGTTTTACCACAGTGGTATTTTATTTGAAGCCTGCTACAAATAGCTGTTAAAAACTAATGGTTATATTCAGTTTATTTTACATTTCTGTAGAAGGTTTAAGCACAGACAAGCCCATCCGTTGCCTTGGTGCACTTGTGTGTGGTGGTGACACAAGTTAAATTACCAAGTTACTAGAAATTAATGTTTTTCGGTAACTGCAGGGGACTTTAATTGGAAACTATGTTAATCGCATAGTAATTCTCTTTACCTCGTCTGCATTATCTCCTGAAAACTGTGCAATTAGTTTGTGTCATCACTGTTGCTGCTGCTGCCTTCAAACACAAACCAAATGAGCATTAGTTACTCACACACCCAGCAGTGGCCGATTTTCTTAAAGGACTTTCACAAATCACTGGTGATCACTCGCTGGCCTGGTGGAACCAGCCTGCACGTACCACGGAGGGTGGCAACAGCGGCTCTTTTCAAAGTCTGAGCTTTTAATCACCTGATAACCTGTGCTTTTTTTTCTTTTCTGCCATTTCCTTAGAAGAAACACTTCTTTGCGTGTTTATAGTATCTGACATCAGCTTGACACAGCCTCAGGCCGCTGAGCGGTTAGCTGGGGCTCTGCCTTCCCCTTCTGCCAAAGACTGGCCTCATGTTTTCAGACTGATGTGAGGCCTCAGTGTCCTCTTTGACTTGCCTCTGCCTGAGCAGTGGCCCAGACCCCATCCCGCTTTCAGAACTGATGCTGAGGGCGTTGGTGCCTCCCCAGCAGCGCTGGGGCTGGGAGCTGGGGGAACCGTGGTGGCGTTGAGTGGACTCTCCCTGTGACCTGCCACCACCGGCATCTCAAGCCAAACTCGCCACCTTCAAAAATGGCCTTGGCCAGCACCCACCTTTGCTGCAGGTGATCAGGAAAGGCAGCGGCTGATTTCTGACACCTTTCCAGCCCAAAGTCTTAGGCTGGGCTGGAGACTGGTGGAGAAACCCGGTGTGCTGGTTTAACTCTGCGGGGAACAAGCCAGCAGACCCTCAGGAGTGGCTCTTGGGAAAGATGAGGCCAGAAGGCTGGTTTTGCCCTGTAAGGACTCATCAACTGGCAATTTCTAAAGTGGTTGTTTAGGAGAGGGAGTTAGTTACTGACATTAGTAGGGACTACTGACCATGGAGAGAAATGCAATCTGGAGAATCGTAGACCACCTTCCAGAAGGCCTAGAAACGGAGAGATACTCAAGACAGTGACTAAGTTGGTGCCCATCTGTGGCTACCAGCAGAACTGCTGTTGGGGCTGCCTGTCTTTAAAGGCTCATTTTCCCTCTCGGCAGTGCCCTGTGCTTCAGCAGAGCTGTGAAACTGAGGCCGCCCTCATTTGTTACTGATGGTCTCCAAGCAGCTCCGCTCCTGTGGGAACAGCTAGGTGGGAGTCCCCGGAGCACGTCTCCCTTGGCAGCTATATTTTTCCCACATGTTAATGAGATGCCCCTAAAGGACAAGAACATGAGTAGGTGACTAAGGACTACATAAAGGCAGCTGCTGGGTTTCCTTGCAGGTGCGGTGGCAGCTGGTGGTGAGGTGACACCAGGCGTCCCCTCGCCCGACTGCCAAAGGCAATGCTGGCTCCGTGTTCTGAACAAAACCCACTCTTCCCTGGTTCCTGCGCAAGGCGAGACCCTGTGAGTCTGGGTGGGTTTCTGGTGAGCTCGCTGGCTCCCAGAGGAGTCTACGTGACCTTGCACTTTTAAAATGTTGTGGCAAATAGACGGGATTGACACTTGGCATGGTGACGTGCCCTTAGTTAAAGGGTAACAGCAAACAAGTGGTTGCTCTACGTACATCAGCTGGCACTTAAACATCAGGGTCATTTTATCAGGTTCCTTCGCCTGCAAATGGCATGAAAATGCAGTTGGAAAACGGGGAGCGTGGATGTGGAAGAAGGATTTCTGCATCCCCCGCCTCTGCTGAGCTCTGCCTGGCTGGGCAGTGGCCACGGGCAGTGTCTGCCACTGCCTGGTTCTGCTGGAGAGGCAGCAACAGGCCCCAAGCTTGGGGTTTGCCCTTGGCTTACAAAATTTTTACTCTAAGGAAAGTCGTGTGTGTCTTTTTTAATTTAACTTGCTGCTCCAAACCCAGCAGCATTGGTAGTGAGCAGTTCAGTTAGGCACGGGGCAGCCAGAAGGACGCAACAGGGTATTTGGGGAGGCAGGGAAGGGCTCTCCTGCTTGCCATTAATTACAGTAAGGAAACGGGCTCACTCTGGAGACCTGATGTGTTTCCAGAGTTACTGACAATCTCTTAACTGGAATGATGGAATGAAAAGGAGCTGTCAGTGAGTTATGAAAGGTCAATAGTGCTGCAAATGAACACAAACAGCAGATTTGAAATCCAGCCCGCCCCACGTTCTGTTACGCAATGATTTCACCCAAGGTGCTGCGGCTTTTCGGGGAGGCTGGAGCACCAGCTCCTCCCGTGCTCCAACCAGGAGCCTCCGGGAGGGCAGAATTTGCCAGGTTACTTCACGGCCCTTTTCCACCCTGCAGCTGCTTGCTGTGGGAGCACGGATGTGTTTCTCCTTCCCAGCGTGTGGAGCACATCTCCCCAGCCCTGTGTGGGAGGCTGTGGAGCACGGCCAGGTATAACACACAGTTAGGCAGCGCTTCAGCCAGCGTTCCTCGTGTGGTCGCTACGGCTGGAGCCCCTGTGAGCCTGTCGCTGCTCTCTGACAGCACAAAGGTGCTCTGGCCTCCCACCGTCTCGGCTAGGCAATGTCAACATCATGTAAAGGGACTTAAAATGCTGGTAACTTGTTTGCATTGACAAAAAGATGTAAAAAGACATGTGAGGGAGGCAGGATTGAGCCCTGATTAATCATCGTTTGACCCTGTGATCGGATATCTTCATGAGACGGTTTCTGTTGCCTAATTGGATGAACTGAGCTTTCCAAACAGTTCCCTTCCCTGTTTGTAAGCAGTTCACGGGCAGCTGTAATTGTTTGAATCCACGGTGTGAATAGTAAAAAGAGCTTTACTTAATGACTGCAGAAGCCTTTCTCGTGTGAGAGCTCTCTGGTATTTATTCACACCAGAATTCACGACGCTTTTGTTTTCTATGAACGCTCCTGCAAATAAAAACTTGCTCACTCTAATGTTTATGAATAAATGTGGTCGTAAATGCCATCAAAGCAAATCAGCAGGGTTTTATTTATGCAAGAAGATGTGCAAATAAATGTTTGCTGTTTTCGCCTAGCTCTAGTGGGTGTTCAGGCATGTGTTAAAAGCAAGGCTTTGTGGGCTCTCTGCTCAGCGTTTACACTTTAGTCTCATTTTCCATCTCCTCCTTTCCTACCATCTGATCCTGCCAGCGAACCCCTGTGCCCCAGGAGACCGTTAATAAAGTCAGTGTTTTAGGTATTTACCCACACCCAGCAGGGTGGTGGGATCTCCTGTAGGATGCCCAGGACTGGCGCCCTGTGCTTTGGTGGACAAGAGACAAGGAGGATTACAATTGCAGCCTCGCGCTGTTTTCTGCGTGGCACACAACAGATACCCGCGACTGCTTCGTTGGCATGTGCTCACTCGTGGAGCAAAGTGATGTGGGTTTTGTCTTCGACAGAAGAGTGGGAGGTTATCGCCACCCTGGCTCAATCAGTGCCCTAATTAAATATAGGAGAGATTTTCTTTTTAAAATGTAAATGTCAAGCCTTGTTAAAGAAAATTAAAATGCACTGAAATTAATGTGGTAGGAACTGTGGAGGTGCTTAAGCTACAGTGTCTGTATTTATTAGGAAGGGAACTAAAAAAGGAAGTATTTTCTGATCAGACTTCAATCCTTAAACTGGACCATTTGCAAGTTACTTACAGAATATAAGCATATCGTGCAAGTTGGCAAATTTCACTTCAAAATCTGCAGTCAGGGACTGGTTCCAGGGTTGAATTCTATGTCCCAGCCTCTAAAAACTACCTGTGACTCACCTCTTGCCAGGAGTTATCTGTAAATCCCTTTCTCTTATCAAGATCACTTGGGATTTTGTGCTGGCCACACTCTCTGGGCGCTGGACTTGAAGAATCAGGTCATTCCCTTCCACTGCCATGTTCCCTTGAATTCAGCAGAGCACAATAATAAGGAAATTTTAAAATCTACATTCAGCAAAGAGACAATCCCCATTTACAAATAACACCGTGTAAAGGCATGTGACTACATCAACCCACAGGGCGCCTGAATCAGAAGTATAAATCAGAACTTGCAACAGCCAAAACCAAAGTCCTAGATGTGAATGCGTTAGGATGGGGAGGTCAAACAGAAACCTGATTATTTTTTTTTCAAAGGCTTCAGATGATCACAGAGAGACGCTTCACCTCTGAACTAAGGTCAAACCTTCAGTTCCGACACGTCTGTGCCTCCTCTGGAGCAGGTGAGAAGGTGTGATGGTTTGTGACAGCAGGGAAACACAAAATACAGTATTTGTTAAACCCAACAAGCTCATGTCTGCAAATATATGAAGTTCTTTGGCCTTCATAGTTCAAACCAGTGGTTTGTTGTTTTCATGCTAATACAAATTCTTGTACTAATAGGAGCATGGCCTTGGGTTTCTCCATCCGTATGGGAAAAAGTTACTTGTCTGATGGTAAACAAAGAACAGAAGAATTGATTCACTGTCTTCACTTTTAAAAAGATGGTATGAAGCAATAGTGAAGCAATTTTAATTGTGACTGTGTAACACTTGCGATCAGTAAGATCATTTGTGTTCTGTTTTTAGGAATCGGGGTACTAAAGAGTACATACAGCATTAGAAATGCAAAACATGACCGCATGTTCTCAGGATTTTGTCAGTGTTACATGAAAGAGCACTTGTGCTGGGATGCTCAGCTCTGAGGGTATTCTCTGTTCAGTGTGTATTTACAGAGATGTATGAATATTTGATTAATGAGTCATGGTCTCTGGAGAAATTTAATAACTGTACTGCTGTACAAAGCCAGCTCCTTAACTGTTAACACAGCTGCCAATAGTGTCACTGACACTGAAGCCCTTTCTGCATCTAATGTATTCTGTGGAGTAAATTCCTTCGTTACAAGAGAATCCATGGGACACATTATTCAGTTATCTGTTTTGAACTGTTGCAGGCTCAATTTACAGACCCTGATTTGTAAAGATTTTTCCAATGGAAACAAGCAGTGACACATGAGCCATAAAGCAGCAGCTTCAGGAGGCTCTGCTGGCACAAAAGTTAGCTGGAAGGTCAGTGCTCAAGAAGAGTTGCTTTAACAATTCTTGCGTGGCTGATAATAAATTAGGTGTTGCTGTTGTCCAAAACGCTATTTTCGTCAAATATTTTTATAATATGCTGGGACAGCATGTTCAACGTGCAGGTGAAATAAAAACCGTCAAAGTTACTGGTTGTGCATGTGCCTTGCCTTATATTTATGTAATCCAGCTTATAAAATGTAAAATGAACAATGGATGAAAAGACTGACGTAGAACAGACTGATGCGGCAAATTCTCACTGCCTTAAAAACCATGTTCAGTGGGACTACGCGAGCGAGGACAGGTTGTTCAGGGGGATGTGATTTGCAGGATGGGGCAGGAGTTTTCTCCTCCTGTGACCCCAGACCAGAAGTGTTCTTCATTTTTGCTGAGCAGTTTCCCAAGAATAATTCACTGCTAGTTTTATCATTTCTCCATTTTTATTTCTAATACCTGTGAAGAGATCAATTTTCACTTAGGAAGTTAGGTGTATATTTTAGTGGTGTTACTCCAGTTCAACTGCTTTAAATAATAGGGGGAAAAATGTCAAAAAAAGATAAATTTAGTGCAGAGGCTTTCACTAGAAGCTTTAACTGCAGGTTAGAATTATACATGCTATGCAGAATTTCCTGCAACACTTCTCCTTTGGGCCACAATGCATTACAGCAGACGTATAATGAAGCTGCTATAAAATCCGTGGTAATTAAGGGGGATTTGACAGTAATTGCAACAGTGAATCAACTTAATTATTACCTGCTTCAAAGAGAGCTAACCTGATGTTATAATCTAACCTTTCCTACTTCTAAAATGAGAGATTAAACAAGTATATGTAGCATTTAAGAATTAAATCTGTTGAGATAGAATTATATTAATATACTTTTCATATACATTTTATCTATGTGTGTGTGTAGAGGTGCAAAGCAGCTAAACGAGCAGCACCATAAGCTGACAAACTGCAGATACGCTGACTGTATGCATTCATAAAATAAACAGAACCTAGTCTGCATCTGAGGCGAGCCAGCTTCTCTGTTGTTTGCTGAAAGCACGGGGACCTATAGAAAGACCGTTGCTATAAAACGCTACGACACACACAAGCCTAGTTCCTTGAACAGCCTTGTAAAGGGGATGTGATGAATGTATTGTCTTTCTGTGCTTAATTTTAAGCAAACTGTTCTGAAATACATCGAAGGCAGGCTGTAAAGCTGCAAAAGGGAGAAGTTGCTGGAGGACCTCACAGCCCTGCTGCACGCTGCGCTGGTGTGGCTGCCATCACGATCCCATAACAATGAGTATCAGCGATGGAGGTTCCAGTGTTACGCAGCCCAGAGGAGATGAGATTCTCCTTTGTCCAAAATGATTCTGTCTGGAACTCAAGTCTTATAAAGAGTGGCTGAGGGAACTGGGGTTGCTTAGTCTGGAGGAGACTCTGGGGAGACCTTATTGCCCTCTACAACTACCTGAAAGGAAGTTGTGGCGAGTTGGGGGTCGGCCTCTTCTCGCAGATAACTAGTGACAGGACAAGAGGGAATGGCCGCAAGTTGCGCCAGGGGAAGTTCAGGTTGGAGATGTGGAAAAATTTCTTCTCAGAAAGAGTGGCAGGCCTTGGAATGGGCTGCCCAGGGAGGTGGTGGAGTCACTATCCCTGGGGATGTTTAAGGGAAGGTTGGATGTGGTACTGAGGGACGTGGTTTAGTGGGTAGTAGGTGGTGGGGAGACTTGGACTAGATGATCCTTGAGGTCTCTTCCAACCGTAATGATTCTATGATTCTATTCTATGATTCTAAAACAGGTTTGCTGGTTTTCAGTGGCACATGGCTTCCTTCAAACTAAAAAGCAGCTTCTTACAGCATCTTCTCCTTTGAAACTGGGACCTGGGCTAGAGAGCTCCATGGGTTACAGAGCAGCGATGTCCAAACCTCCAGGTGCTTTCTTACCCTGCCTTCAGTCACTGTAAACACCAGGGGGAAAGTAGCCTAACAACACATTTGAGTCTGCATTGCAGCACCATCTGTTCACCTCTTTCACCAGGTACACCAAGCCCCATGCCACTCACTCGGGGGCTGTTGCCCATAAATACAAGCATCCCTGTTGCCTGTGTTTTCAGAGCTTTTGAGATGTGTTACCTGAGAGCAGGGGGCTGTCAGAAGGTCATTGATCCAAACCCTTCTCAAAACTCTTCCCCAGTCTTGTACCTGGCTGGTACACGCAGCACCAGGTCTACAGCCGATGATTTCGTCAGTAGCATTCTGGAAGATAAAAGGTGCCATAATAAAGCACTAGCCTCAGGGAAGAAGAAAAAAAAAATAATCAGGACAACTTGCCACAGTAACTTTCACATGAAGTCCATCTGCAAAATAGACAAAATTAGCCTCAACTCTGCTCTGAGGAGGGGTTTGACCATCCAAGAGAGGCTCTGAGGGACTGACTCATGCCTGCCCTTAAAATAAATTTGCCAGTGTTTACTTCTTCTTATGTTGTGAAACTATAAATTAGAAAGACTGCTTGTTTGTTTTTTCATATTCTGGCCCATAACATGCTACTAACAATAACTAATTTTTATTACCATAGGCCTCAGTTTTCAGAGAGTTATCAAGCTGACAAAGGTGAATAGACAAATAGGTTGAAGATGTCATCTGCCATGGATATGTAATTTAGCTGTATGGCAAGAACAAACTCTGAAATTCATTAAGCCGAAACCACCTCATCGTTAGGACACAGACTCTCAGAAGATTACAGCTGTTGAATCTGCGTTAAAGTAAACTTCAAAGTCCATCAGACTTTGAATAGCTCTGTACAGTAGAAACGGTAGAGCTAGCTGGTTCAGGTTGGCAGTAATAAAAACTTCTCTTTCTATTGCTGGTCTTGTGATTGTGAATTAAGAACAAAGATCCAGCTTCCAGGGGAAAGCAGGCTGTGATTTCTCTTCAAGTATAGACAACATAATCTCTCCATCAGTAATTACACGGGTAAACTGTGGAAGCCTCAAGGTACCTGGCAACTCACCCCTGGGACATGCGCCCTAAGGGTATCACACTTGTATCTGGTACCAAGGCTTTTCCTTAAGATACCACCTCCTGAAACCATAGAGAGATCTTCTACACCCATTATTTGGTAAAGAGTAAGGCACTTCAGGCTCAGCCTCTTTCACACGGTACACAAGCCAAACGCTGCTGACCTGCCCTCCGCCATACGTGCACTTCTTTTAGCGAGCGGGCCCTTTGCGAAGTCAGGAACAATATACTTCTGGGAGGAGAACGCCCATGACCCTGCTGCTTATGATCATTAACTGCTTTCATAGATAATGGGCATTTAAATATCCAGCTAAAGAATCGGACCTTCCCTTCAGAGTAATCCCTGAACAAGGGGATCCTGCTGAGAACAGCCTGCCGTGGGCACCCAGGAAGCTTCCTCCTGGGAACTGACACCAGCACCGCGCCGGTCTCTGTTAAATGGCGGTGGAGAAAACCACGATCCCTCCTGCAGTGAGATCCCACCTCGAGAAAAGACTGAGACACCCGAGAGCTCACCACAAACAGCTCCTCTCCGCACAGCTGCAGCCTGAAGCTCTGTAACTCTCACAACACTCACTCCCGTTTGGTATGTGCCTAATGTGGGGGAGACTCCAGTAAACCCGGGGCTGTGCGTGCACCCGGTGTGGCGCGCCGTGCTCACAGCCTCTGCGTGTGCATCCCCCTTCCCGGCAGCTGCTGGAGCGCGATGCCAGCCAAGCACATGTTATGAGGGCTTTCTGGTAGCAGCGGTGGCTCTCTGCTCGTATGTAAGTAGAGGAAATGGCAGACTTTAAATAACAAATTTTCGCTGATGCCTTTTGCTATTTTTACAACGCATTTTAAAATAAATGAGAGATTAACAGAGAAAAAAGTACTTAAGGTGCATGCTCAGTAACTATTTTTTCATAACGTTTTAATGGATTCAGGGTTGAGCTCCACTAAAATCTGGATTTATTAGAAACGCTCCATGCATTTCAATGGAGTTTTTCTCATGAATCTAGATATTTTACATTATTTCAATAGAGCTGACCCTCTGATTCATTAGAAATGCTCCAATATAACCAATGGAGCATTTCTAATGATTCTGGTTTTACAGCAAATCCAAGGGTCAGCTGTACTGAAAACAATAGTGCTAACCTCTAGGTTTATTAGAAAAATGCTTTGTGTCTCAATGGAGCATTTCTAATAAATCAGACAAATAGGGATCTCCCACAAAAATGCTCTACTGGTGAAACAGACAAATGGATTTGTTGTTATTGAGATCTTCGAAAAACAAAGATTGTTTAATTGTGGGGTTTTGTTGCTCATTCTGGTGTACTCCCCTTCTATCTAGAGTTTAGGTCCTTACCATTACAAAAGTAGTAAATACTCCTCCTCATGCCAGCAGAGTGAGGACCAAGCACTGCTGTCTGGACCCGCCAAGCACTTTTCACTTCACTGCAGAAGCCCCTGCGGCGTGGCCCACTCGCATGATGCGCGGGCTGTGGCTGCCAGGAGGGTTCAGGGGTTTGGTGGGATGGGTCTGTTCACACTCTGCCTCTGCTGTGGAAATGGGGAGAAAGGATGAGGGTTAAAACAGCTCAGCGGTGGGTATCACCCTTGGTCCACAAAGGGTGCAAAGGAAATTTAACTACAGTAGATGGCACTGAAAATTTTTTAGAGCTTTAAGCTATCTTTTTTTTTCTTTTTTTCAAAAGTCTTCTAATTTGACAGGAAAAAAAGTCATGAAATGCATGGGCCACTGTGCCAGGCCACAACAAAAAGATAAAAAAGGTAACTAACTCACACATACCATCTCGACAGGCCTCTCTCCACTCAGAGTGTCGTGTCATGCAGAGGGTACAGCTTCTGGGCTGAAGCTGCAGAGACCCATCGCCATCTCTCTTTGGATCATCCTCCACTAGAACCGCTCTCCTCCTTACGTACGTGCCTGCATACAATGAGTGTTGTACATACGTATGCACAGGCGCTTTGGAGGGGGTTGGGAGCGTAGCCACGTCAGGAGAGCCCGTCTGTGCGCAGGTAGGCTGGTGGCACATCACAGGAGCTGCAGTGAGAGCCTGGCTGTGAGATCGCCTCCGTAGCAGCACTCCTTCTCAGCAGGAGGAGATGCTGCATCGCGGTACCGGCATGAACAGGAATCACAGACACGCACTGATGAACTCATGTGTTGATCCAGTCCAGGACGAGTAAAAGCCTATGCTGTGAAATGCAAAAAAAGCCTTGGTAAGCTGAGACAAAGCGTTCTGTTTAAGAGGAAAGGCCAATGAGACGATTTCGATGACTCAAGATTTGGTTAGAATGTTCCATATTTATCAAGTATATTCTGTCCTGTCCAGATTATTTCCCTGTGGTTCAAATACCATACATAAACCATAGTCATTGCATTTGGATTCCTTGTTCTCTCTGTGTGAATTGCAAATCCTCGGCTAAAAGCCACTTAGTCTGGGTTTGAGCAGTATTCCAGTCCTCTTCCCTGCAATCCCCAACAACTTGAAGAAATCTGCTGACCAGTTTCTCTGAAAATCTGAAAATAAAACGTGTTGCAGTGGTGACAAATCCACAAACCCAGAAACTCCATTTAAAAAATGATTGGTGTGTCTGAGTGGGTCTTGTCTTTTTTTTTTTTCCTTATCAAGTTAGATGATTTTACCTAGCAGTGAAACCTGAGAAATTCACATGGAGTCGAACAAAAGGGATTTTACCTCTGGGATGCTGGATGGCTGCCTGGTGCATGAATGCAGGATATTTTCCTTGCCTGTGTGGGAAGATGCTGAACCTGTCCACTCAAGTTACCACGAGTCCTTCAGAAGGATTGGGGGTGTGTGACCACCACAGATTTCCCTGCTCTGTGGTTTCTCCCATACACAAGTCCATGCTGCCAGCAAGGTTGTCCTCTAAATGATAAGCAAGTTCTTTAACAAAAATTGCAGGTCAGGGTGGGGGCCTGCTTGGTCAGGGGGATTATAGCAAAACCAGCAATGGGATTTCGAGGCTTTTCCTGCCCCAGAGGCACTGGCAATATCACCACCAGGCAACCTCCCCCCTACCCACTCAAATGAGATACAGCAGTTTATCATGTCAAGCCTTGCTGCTGAGTGCTGTGTCTAGGGCCTCTGGCTGTCAGAGGCAGGATTTCATCTTGGGGTCCCTAAGGCCATATAGAAAGCCTAAAATGTTCATTTATGTTTCTTATTGTCTGGCCAAATCTGTGTGTGCTTAAAAAATATCCGGGAGTTTAAAGGCGAGTCCCTGGTTATTGTGATTTAGAAATTTACTCAGTATTTTAAAAAATTAAATACATTTATTATTATAAACAGCAATGCCTTTGTCAACTCTTCGTTATTCCACGTAAACTGTTTATATATTAAACTTTTCCTTCTGCGATGTTACTTCCTGAGATCGATCTCTCTCATTATATCTTGGCAAAGCAGCTCTGTTAAAGATAAGTATCTCTATACAGGTCTAATTCATAGAGATATCTGTAAAGACGTATGGGGAGTGCATGAGTACTTACGCCGATGGGAATTTGCACCTCGCTTTATCAGAATTTCGGTATGTTTATGTGTGTATATGTTGCAGACAGTATTCCTATAATAATCCGTACGGGCATACGTGTTTATAACGTGTGTGGATTTGTGTGCTTTATGTACAGGGAGTGTATCTGTGTAGCCATAACTTAATCTGCTGTTCAGAATTTATTTCAGCTTTCCACATGAGCTCTTTTAAACAATGTTAATTGTTTCAGAACCAAAATCATTGATGATAACTCTTTTAGGAATTGTCATGTTGTCTATAAATATTTAGCGACTGGATTGTATTTGCCAATGTATTCCTGTATTACAGATGAAAAGGTAGCATCTGCTGAAATTAAAAGTGGCCACATTTTCACTGTAGCTTAATTAAATGCCAAAATTTATCTACATTAACAACAAAGTGGTGAAATTTATTGATCAATTCACATGATATAAGTTGACAAATGGCCCCAGCAATTTCCATAATTTTCTACACGTGTTAAAATTTGTAATGAAAAAAGAATACTATATTAACATTAAATGTGAAATGAAAGGGGGATTCTGTAATGGGAGCGGGTGCCCTGGGGCAGTAAGCTGTGTTTTCCGTGCCCTGTCCAGGCGGAGGCTGTTTGAGCTGTGTACAGATGGGCCTTTGACAGTCCTACAGCTGTTCTCCTAATTGTCCATTAAGTGTTCTATTGATTCTCTGATTCAAAGTACATGTCTTTCAGCTCAAGCTATCGTGTGAAGTGGCAGACACATTCCTCCTAGAATGACAGAGCTGCTTGAAACCTAAAAATGTGGGCTGCCAGTTTCAATTGAGGAGCCCGCTTTCAAAGGAGAAGGCTTGGTTAAAGGAGCTTTGTAATAGCTGGTTAGATTTTAGTTTCTAAACTTTTAGCATCAATCAATTAAAGCAGCAGCAGCATGAAAAGTTTTAATTCCTTGTTAAGCATTAGGGATTGCACCTGGCTGATAAAGGGCTGCCTGAGGATGCCGGGTCACGATAATAAGGGTTAGATCTTCTTTAGCTGTGTGCAGAGTTTTTCCTCAGACCCCCTGACATATGTAATGATATTCTCATTTGACTTGCAAGTTCACTTCCAGCATTTTTTTAAGGGAAGATCATCTGCAATTCCAGATTATGCCAGTCAGAAGCCCGTTTAAAATCATCTTCCTTTAATCTGAAGAGTGAAAGATAAGATGCATATCTGTTGCAAGGCCCATAAATCTTGAAAGAAACAAATAGCCATAGATAAAACTGTAAAAGTTATTTAGTTCTCTTCCGAAAGAGGTTTATTAATCTAAAATTTCCAGTCCGTTGTGTCATGATTTGGTTATCGCACTGTATCTCATTTCTTGCAATTGTATAAGCCTTGTGTATCAAGCAAAGAGATGAGAGCCTCATAGCTTCGACTTGATCAGTTGTATTCAGATATATCACTAGAGCTAGGAATAAAAAAAAGAATAAAAATTGAAACATAAAAAATAGCCAGCTGAGCTGAGGCCTGGACTTTGCACGAATTTCTGTTCAGCATGTTTCCTCTTATTTTACTGAGAATTGTAGGAAGTGGTTTTATTATTAAATTTTAACTGGATTTTAAATTCTTGTTTGTCTTCTTAAAGCGTAATTCCTGGTAGAAAGAACACAAACAAGCTGTTTATAGACTTACTACTTGGGAACCATCCACGATAGTTCTGCACAAAATGAGCTTTCCCATAGACCATCAGGTCTATTTGCCTTTATATTTTTCTTTTCAAAAATCCCCATCATTTAAATGAGACATGAAACTGTTTCCGATAAAGCTTAAAATATGGAGAATTATTTCTCTTCAAGAAGATTTTTATCCTTTATAGTTAATGAAAAACCACTCTCCTGTGAACATTTAAGATCTGCTTATTCTTTAATCATCCCCCCTTATATCGTTGCCCATGTTAGTTTTTGCGCCGCAGCCACCTTTGTACGGTTGTATTGCTGATAACGTTTACCTCCGGGTCCCTGTTGGTGGTGGTTCACCAACTTGGAGGCTAACAGATGACCTGGACCCATCAATCAAATTAGTTACAGCCTTTTAATTTAAACAAGAAGCTTGGTGATTTGAACTGCATTAGATTGTTGTTTTTTTTTAACTTTAACCTATTTGTCTTTGGGACATCAAATTTATAAGCATCAGCAATGTTTAATCCTGAGAAGTAAATGCACTAACTAGATGGGGATTCCAAGAATACAAACAAAATTTCTACTCATGCCATCAAAGGTAAGCAAAGAAAAGAAGGAGGGGAAAAAAGAAAGGAAAAAAAGAGATAGTATGTAAAGGGAGGCATTTGACATTTTATAACCAGAGTTTCTCTCCCTATTCCATAAAAAAGAATATGTGTCAAATTAAAGAGGCAGTGTAAGAAGCTGTAGAATATGTTACAAGGAGCCTTTTCTCATTTTAGGAATGTAAGTTTTGGGTTCGAGGCAGGGGGCGGAACACTCAACGCGCCTTGCACCAAGGGGACAGTAAACCACCCATTTGTTTTCACCATCAAAAGAGGCAAGTGCAGAGTCTCTTTGATAAAATAAACCATAGATTGTTACCTGCAAAACATTTTGTAAATCTACCCTGATTCCAGCGCTTTCAATTACACCGTTATCCAGTTTTTTAAAAAGATTTTTAGAAGCTTTCAACTGTAGACTTTTGTCTAGTTGAATGAACTTCAGCTACACTAAATTTTAAGTAAATTTGTGATGACTGAGCAATATACATTGGCTGAGCTAGAATCCAATAACCCACAGGACAAATTAATTTTCAGCAAAAAGGGCAGAAACCTCAAGTGCCATGAGTATATGGAATCTCAGTCTATCTCTCTGGAGCCATTTTTGCAAATCACTACAGCTATTCATAATCTAAATCAGTCTCCTTTAGCAGCAGAAAGATCTTTTTTCATGACAAAACAGAAGATGACATTCATTAGTGCCTAACTTGCATAAGCTACCTTAAATTTATTGGTGCTCTTATACTTATCTGGGTAAGAATTCCTTTGTCTACAGCTATAGGAAAATTCCGGACGTACTACTTAAAAATATAAATTGTCACTTTTATCAGAACTTTTGGCAGTTTACTTTATTTTAGAAGTAAAACTGGTGGTTAAGGTTTTAAGACTTCCAATGGGCGTTGTTTCAGTCATGGTTAATATGCACCCAGGATAGCAATACCAATGTAAGTGAGCAGTTGCACAAAAATCTAGAGAACTGCTGCTGCCTAGAGCACCGGCTGCTAACTTTTCCTTCCATTTAAGTGCAGCTTACGGCATTACAGAAGAATCCTATGATCTATGTGTGAATTGAGGGTGGAAAGCCAAACCCTTGGCTGGTGCAGTTGATGGATTGCTGCAGAATTGCCTGGACAGTGTCTCCCTCTTCTGCTTTGATGGACCATTTCTTACGTGGAAGGTCTACCAGGCCATACCAATCCGCCCGCAAATATCACGTGTCCTACAGAAACTGCGGTGTCTGATTATAGTAAAAATGCACATTCAAGTGCAGTATGTAGGAAATAAAATATAAATGGATTTGCTTTAATGTGATGCAAGTGAATACCGGTCTTCATCCACCTGTTTTATAAACTCCATTTCCTGTCTTGAGTACAGACTGTTAATTCTTAAATGCCTTTAGCTTGATGTCTCCTACTTGGAATACAACTGCAGGAAGTATTGTGACCTAAAGATTGACATACGTGTCATTTGTACAAGTGCTTTTTATTTCTACATGCAGAAAACAGTGGAATAAGCGTCTGCGGCAGCATTTGTTAGAGCCTGGATAAAGCTAAATGGTCACAGAGTCACTCTAGCCTCAAAACATATGAACATGCTTTCAATGACACTTTGTTTTATAGGCAAAAGTGGACAGGGATGTTTGAATGACAAACGAGAGATATAAAATAATGGGAATGTTAGTGCCTACACCTGCTCTTTCTTTCTGGGTGGAATGACTTCTTGGGGTAGGTTCCACACTGTCAACAGATGATAGTAAATCTACCTGAATGCAAGTAGCGGGTATTTAGGTTTCAGAAGGTGAAGACGTGATCTCAGTCACAACTGTTTCAAATGGCCAAAGATCTGCTGTGTTGCTCAAATCATTTTCTGTTCAAACCAAACTACTTCCAGCCCAAGACAACAGAAGAAACCGTTCCCACAGTGTTGCAGAGACTGCTCCAATTCTTTTTCTCCCAAGGAGTTTAGTGCCTAGCAGCTGGTTGGAAGCAAATATCACTGTATCTTTGTAACTTCTAGTGGATGGGTCAACACTGTTTGGGTCTCAAAAAGACTTGCAAAATAATACATTTCAAAAGTCCTTTTCATTTATCCCCAGCTGTAGTCACAATCCTTTGTGATTTACTTTTTTTTCTTTAACTAGGAAATTCCTAGGAATATTGTAGATTCATAATTTTGGATCTATTGCAGGCTATTCTAATAGGCCAATAAGACTAATACTTAGCTAGAGAAAACATACCAGAATTAACATTATCTTCATTTATCCATATGATGAGGAAACCAGGCCTAAAGAAAAGAATAAAATTACTCACCACAGACTCCTACCAAGAGCAGAATACCTCCTGTATTCATTCATCATGCACAGATCCTGTCTCAGACGGAGTGAGAACTGTCAGATTTAGCACTGGAAAATGGAACAAACGTTTCGTAGTGTAGATGGAAAATTCTTATGAATTGTCTTGCACATTTTTTCCCCAAAATTTGAGTAAAAGTTCAGGCGAGCTCTTATTTTGGGCCATCTTTCTTTGGAGAAAAGGCAGCTGTGTAATTCCCATTTTATCGCCTACATGCTATTCCTGGCTCTGCCTCAGCGGATGACCTTGGCTAGTCATTTCCTTTCTATAAAGTGGCAATTGGGCTATTTACTCCCTTCCCATAGGTGCTAGGAAGCTTAATTAATATCTGCTTTGAGATCCTCAAAAGGTGCTAAAGTGTTACTATATACTAAAAACAATCTTTGTAGCTCTAAACATAGAAGAGAAAAGGGACTCTTAACTAGCTGTCAGTTTGGAAGGTGCTGTATGAAGCGTACAGGGTGCGTGTATAATGTACCGCCTCTATTCCTGAAAGCAGAGACCTTTCTGCAATGACCCTTCTGTATGACAGTTTTCCCATCCAAGCTCCAAACGCTACCAAATGACTCTCCTCCAGCCTATTTTCTTCTGGAAACAGCATAGCACACTTGCAATGGAAGAGGAACAACACTTCACGGGAAGGAACACAACTTGGCTTCAGGAGATCTGAACGTAGAACAGAAATCTTGTTGCAGGAGCTTCCCTGGTGCTCCTGGACACCCTGAATGTGCAGTCCGCAGCTTTCATCAAACCCGATGACTTATGAAATATGGATGGCTACGCACTGATGCCTCAGCGCAGCTTGGTTATGCTCTGTAGTTCTCTCACCTGAAGAATGTAGATGACACTCATGGTTAGTCAAGAGAAGCTGCCGAGCATCCTCTGATATATGGCACAGAGACTGCAGCGCACAGAACTTGCAAGAAGAACAAAATCAAGTTCTTGACCTCCAGGCATTACCATGTATCTCAAAGCAACCTTCAAAGAAAGTTATTACACTGGAGCGAGAGCAGATCAAAGCAGACTGTAATGTTTGCTTATTATTGTCAGTTTTCAAACTGCAACCTAGTCTATCTCTGAGCAATTTGTCTTTCGAATTGAAGCTGATTGAGAGCAGAACAAAATGGCTCAATTATAAAGTTTCCATAGCTGGATCTCTTTAAAAGTGAGCCTAACTTAATTTCAGCTCTGCCTCGTTCTGAGGAAATCTCTGCTGTAATTTGGCAATCTTCTCAGGATGGTCCTGAGGGGGTAGCATAAAATAAGAAGGCAATTCACTTCCATCAGGCTTCTGGGTTTGCAGCTTAAGCTGATGGTATTGAAATGAAGGTGAGATTTGTTTAAACCTCTTCTGGAGTGAAACAGCCATTTCCAGCTGCTGCCATATCTCAGCGTGGAGTGGCAGTAGGGAAGGGGGATGGAGCTTAGGTGCAGGCGGGATGAGATGATCCATACAAAAATTCAGCATGTTCTCCTGGAGAATGGTGAGGTTCTTGAAAACTGAAATTAGAGTGATTCAAACTGTTCTCTTCGGAGCGTATAAAAATCATATGCTTAAAAAAAAAAAGCTCAAAGAATAGAGGTGAGACTCTGCAAACTGTGTGGTGCCCACAAAACCACGGAGACCTGCTAAGCACAGCCCCAGCTAGACGGTTCAGGATTGTGGCCCCTTTCCTGAGGGTAATAGAAAGGGAGCTGCCACTGACAACTGGTCCTTTGGGCATTCAGCAGTGTTGCTTGTAGTAGCCAAGAGGCCCAGCGAGATTCCTGATAGGAAAGCTAACAGAGGTACAGCTTACAGAGGTGCAAGTGCGAAGCATGTAATGCCTAGAGAGCAACTACTGCAGTGAATGCCCGAGAAGCCTGGCTTCGAGCCACCACATGTGCTTGCCATGTAATTGTTACAGCCTTTAGAGGACTGAGGTAGCCCACGCTGCCCATTCGCTCTCTTTTTCCAAAAGATTTGGGGAAGTGACTCAAAACATTAGTTAAAAATTTAATAAAAGCATTAATAAAAAAATTAAAAATTAATCAAAGCATTAATAAAAGAAAGTTGTTTCATCTCCAACGTTTATGCTAACCTACAACAGAGCTCAAGTGTTTCCCAAACATGACATACTTCAAATACTGCAGTAGGAAAAGAAGGCTTTAGCTTAGGAGGGTGCTTGGTAGATAGACGTAGTCTGGGAAAGCCCTGAGGTAACTCGGTTCTGGGTGTTACAAACTCAAAACTACTCAGCTTGGAGAATGAGTGGCTCTTTTAATCACCAGAGTAATCCCTTTTGGTTAAAGATGAGGCTTGTGATATGAAAAAGCTGGTGCTGAGCTGCCTAGCTAATATAACGACACGCTGTGGGTTGTGCATGCTGCTGCAGGAGGAGAGATAGGGACTTTGCAGTCTGTGGTGTCAGTCAGGCTTTAGAATAGAATAGAATAGAATCATTAAGGTTGGAAGTGACCTCAAGGATCATCTAGTCCAACCATCCCCCCACCACCTATTACCCACCAAACCATGTCCCTAAGTACCACATCTAACCTTTCCTTAAACACCCTCAGGGATGGTGACTCCACCACCTCCCTGGGCAACCCGTTCCAATGCCCGACCACCCTTTCAGAGAAGAATTTTCTCCTCATCTCCAACCTGAACCTTCCCTGGCGCAACTTGCAGCCATTTCCCCTTGTCCTGTCACTAGTTATCTGCGAGAAGAGGCCAACCCCCAGCTCACCACAACTCCCTTTCAGGTAGTTGTAGAGGGCAATAAGGTCTGCCCTGAGCCTCCTCTTCTCCAGACTAAACAAGCCCAGTTCCTTCAGCTGCTCCTCATAAGACCTGTGCTCCAGACCCTTCACCAGTTTCGTTGCCCTTCTCTGGACACGCTCCAGGGCTTCAATATCTTTCTTGTGGTGAGGGGCCCAAAACTGGACACAGTACTCGAGGTGTGGCCTCACCAGGGCTGAGTACAGGGGGACAATCACCTCCCTGTTCCTGCTGGCTACACTATTCCTCCAAGGGAAGCAATTCTTCCCCTTTGAATCAGGGTTTTAGGGGTTACCTTGCTTCCACCACACTTTGAAGTGGTTATTGTGATGTCGCCTGGCACAATGGCAGTATGGAAGTGAGATGACTGCTCTGGCCGACTGCTGGGCTGTCTGCAGGCAGCATGCTGCAGGGTCCACTGCAGGAGAGTGGCTGGGCTTCCGTCCTCTCTGCGCTCTCAGGGCCTTTCCCTACCAAAGGTTTCTCTCTCTGCTACAGCTGCTCACTTTCTCTCCCACTTATTCCTCAGACTTTTCAAAGCCTTTTGAATCCAAGGGACTGAGTATGAATGAATTTAAAAAACCAAACAAACCAACCACCACCCACACCAAAATCAAGCCATGAAAAGTCAGTGCCTAGGTTCCTCCGTGCCACATCTCACCAGAGTTGCACATGAGCAACTGCAGCTTAGTTCTGGGCTTGGCTGAATCTTGCCAGCTTAAAATAAAAATAAAGCCATTATAATTACAAATTTCCACTGGGTCATTTTCCTAAGTAACATGGAGAGAAAAATACAAAGTCTGGAGTAAACACACAAAAAAATCAGATGGTACCCACCTACACATACAGAGACAGACTTGGGCAAGACTTGTTATGTGTGACCCAGTCTGTGCATTACTATGTGTCCGTTTAGTTTATTTTTTTTACACTGCTGTGTCAAAGCATCTAGAACTTGCCATTAGAGGTACACTAAACCTTTGCAGATAGATGAGCTTCTGCAAAAAGGTAAATAACCCTTTTGACTTGTGCCCGTGGTTAAGGTGCACATTTCCTTACACTTCACAAGTGGTGAATGAGAGGTCTGATTAAACATGATACAAAAAGAGCTTGCAAGTAGCACTGTTTACTAACATTTCAATTTCTATGCCTCATTTATTAGACTTAGAATAAAAAGGTTAGAGGGGTGTTTGGGATTGTCTTTAACCTTGATGATATTTCCACTGAAGCAGCATAATGGCTCTTAATTGCTTAAGTGAAGAGAACATGTTGACATGTCCTTCTTTGTGCTTAAAGCTCTGTGCCTAAACCATTATGCTAATTCAAGCATTATATACACCAAAGTATTTATGGGACTGACACAAGTGATGTTGCAGGTAAAGGGCTGTGAAATGGTCTGTAAACAGAGAGAATTGATTCCAGGCCCAAAGCAATGCTGTTAAAGTCACAGACATTGAACAGCCAGCCCTACAATTTCTATCCAGATTGTCAAACTGGGTCAGACAGTGTCAGCAGGGCTGCCATTATAGATCAGATGGGTGGCTTTAATAATATGTAAACCAACCACATAAAAGCAAATTAACATGGAAGCAATACGGACTTGACTGTGCCTTTTTTTTTTTTTTTCCTGTGCGCAGCGGTTTTGGTCACAGAATACTCAGTCGTAACGTTTGCTAAAACATTTAGGTGTTTAAAAAGAAAAAAAAGAGAGAGAGAAGAATATCAGCAGTATGACTTGTTACTGCATTTTTCCTAGTCAAGAGAGCAGCACTGCGATTCGAAGAGATCACAAGGAATATGTACATCATGTGAATCTCTGTACAAAAATAAATAGCCCACTTAGGGGGCTTCACTTGCTTATCCAACACGTGAAGCTGGGTGGATTAGCTGTATTTTCCTCCTTGGGTCTAAGGCTAACAGTGCGGTTCTACGTTACGCTGAAAGAATTTATTGTCGTGCTTGTTTTATTACTAAGAACCCATAGTTTTCTGGCACTGAATAGAATTTTGAAAATACAGTTTCCTTTCAACCCTGCATCTATTTTGTTGTTCGCATTTCACTAACTGTAGACAGCTAAATGAGACTGATCAGTTCTGCCTTTATTCAGCTTTGTTTCTGACACAGTAATTGAGATAAATACAAAATAACAGATTTCATAGCAACTATTTTTATAAAAAGAAAAATATAAACGTTTACCCTGAATTCACTTGAGTGTCCTTTGAAGCTGATCCTTCAATAAAAAAGAAATTCGAGATTTAACAGACCCAATTATAGATAAAAATCA
>VWZZ01001268.1:130558-175558 GCA_013399095.1 Psophia crepitans | reverse complement strand
TGCATTTCCTTAATCCCATTTCACTGCGGGGAGACTGAGGCACAGAGATTTTTGCAAGCTCTGCGAGCTCATAGGGACCTAGGTATAATAATTTTTTTAAAAGGCTTTTGAAACTTTCAGCCATCTGTGCAGAGTTTCAGTGTAATTTCCCAATTTGAAAAATAATGGCGATCTTCCCTTGGAAGAGTTTTAACACCACCTAGTTCTTCCTGCCTTTTGAGCAGACTTGATATTTGGCAGGGAAGTGATCAAGGGTATATGTTCTGGCATTCCCACAAAAGCCCATCTAAAGTTGGTTGAGTTACAAGCTTTTGGAAAAAAATAATCAGTCTACACAAGCTCAGGAGGCATTTAAATCTCTCTAAATTTCATGAAGATTCCACTTATGCTGGGCATAGATCCAGCTTGGATGCTCCATGGTTGCTACTCTGAAAGCATCAGGTAGTGCCAGGTATAGAGACTAGGCTGAAAAACCCAGCAGTGAAGAGAGGAAGAGAGCCCCCCACCATCTCCAGGGGCGGACTCTGCCTCTCTTCAACAGAACTTGACACTGGGGCAACAGAAGCTGCTTAATTGGCTGGCATGGAGGAATAAGAGATGGGTCGCTGGAGTCTGTGGTTTACTACAAGAAAGAGATCAGAGTAGGGTAAAACGGATCAAATCTGGGATTAGTGTGAGTCACCAATTTTACAACTGCTGCATGCTACCGTGTCACATAATCCCCTTCCTCGTGCACTTCTGCCTGAGTCAGAAAAGTCTGGCCCACTGGAGCAAACCTTTCCCTAGATCTTGAAACCAGATCTGAGATATTTGTCTTGTCATCTGTTTCTTGCAAGGAAATATTCTGGGAAGTAAAACTGCCCACATGCTGCTCCACGTGCATCCTGACAAGTTACTATCACTACAGATTTTTTTTCTGTTTGCTTTATGTGGTGGATGTCAGGGTTTCAGCTGATGATCCACATAGGCATCAGTAGGACACCACATGCTGAAGTTTCTGAGTTCGTTTCATTTTGTTTTCTTTAAAAGAAAATACCTAGGAAAGCCCACAAGTGTTTCTGAAAAGACAAAAACCTAAATAAATAAAACATGATTCAGGGTACGTATTGGTACGTACAAGAATCCTGAAGAAAACAATTCCAAGTCACCTCCAGCGCGAGTTACATCTGTGCCTTGCCTCAGGCAGGCATCCTATGGAAAACCTACAGTGAGGTGATGAGATAACGGTAACAGGGACTGAATGAGACAGAAGTGAGTCGAACTACCATCACCCACAAAGCTTCAATAAGTTTTTCCTGACTTAAATGTGTTTCATTATGCAACTTCAATAACAAATTTTTGGTATACTATGTGCACAATACTTATTTCACATCCAATGGCTATTGTATAATATACGGTTGACACTAACAGGGTCTTCATTATGAACTTATGTCTGATCATCTGTGGTAAGTCAGGTATGGGTAATGGTATAAAAATACTGCTTCCTGCACATACCACTCCAGTGTTGGGATACTATTTTTATTATTATGTCACATTGGCCAACAAGTCTAAATTCTGGGCTTTAAAACTGCAGAAATGCCCTTGTAAGATATCAAGACTCCCTGAGCTTTGAAGGGCAACTGAGATCTTTCTTCAGGCAAAAAAACCCCACAGGCTTACTAAAGTAGTGTTGGAGGTTAGCCTCAGATCATGTTTGCTGAAGACACTTTGCCTGGGGAGCCTCGTCCTGCAATTGAAATGATGTAGTGAAGGCTGGCAGGGCTGAGGGATCCCACTCAAGCCAACAATGGCTCTGCATGGATGCAAGATCCTGCTTACCTGATCTGATTGCTGGATAAATTGGGCAGAAGGCAACAAACAGTACTGGGCTTCAGGAGGGCTGCTCTGAACTGCTTGGTGCTTCCAGCTTGTAATGCAGCAAAATCTTCCTGGAGTGCCCAAATCAAACAGCAGAAAATCTGGGGGATAGCAGTATGAAATGCGCTGCCCCCTTCCCCTCCTAGAGTTGAAAGAAAAATATTTAAGCTACTGAAATAAAAATATGAGTGGTCATTAAAATTTGTGGAGTATGTATTTATTCCCCATAAAAAGTGTGAGTTAGAATTGGACATTGCAAGGCTGCTCCATAAAGAAAATAGCTTCTTCTCTTGGCATTCAGCGATTTTCTTTGTGGAACTTTTCCATCAAAGCTTCAAAGTGCAGTATTTCAAATACCGACTCCCTCCCATCTTCCTCCAAGCAACTGAATGCCAACTAGGATTCATGTCCTGATAGAAATTTGAAGCACTTCACTGTGGAGTGAAGAGCTTCAGACATCACCTGGGGGCTTTTACGAGCAGCAGGAAGGGAAACCTCAAGGAGTATCTGATAAAACAGAGTCTCCCAGTCATGCAGTCCCATTTCTTTCCAGACTGCTCTGCCTGCTCTTTGAACAGTCCTGCCATCTGGAGTCATGGAGCCAACCATTACTTTCTCTATTCAGAATTTGAGTAGGCAAAGCCAAAAGGTGGAGACCCAAACCTACAAAGACATCATACAGTTCAAATTACAGCACATAATATTTTGATGCCTTGCCCTGCTACTGAACGCACAGCCTTGCAATTAGGTCCTCTTGCATCACAAGGGGAGTGCTCGGTGTCCCAGGGAGCCCATTTCCATACAGAAGCAATCAGTCCTGTAAATGCTCAGGGAAACAGAAATGTCTTCAGGTTTTAGACATTCTAGGCACCAAGATTAGGTGACAGAGCATATTTGCTTGGATTGCAATTTTGGGTGCTACAAAAACACCCTGAAGGATTTTCCCTGGGCCCTGTATGGCTTTTATTCCCATAGAACCCCACTAACTTCTGAAAACCTCCACCTTCTTCCTTTTCCCTCAGCCTCATTGGTGGCACACGCCCTGGTACAAGGAATGAAAGAGGGCCCTTCGTCAAGCCGAACACTGTTTTTCCCCTCCGGCCTCTCCAGTTCTGGTAGCCCAAGGGATCTATGCTCCTTTGACTTGTGTTTCCCTGTCCACTGCCTTCATTCTCGGTAGCTACCTCTCTGTCTGATGCTGACCACATCGGGGCCATTTATCTCGATAAGACGGCTAATTTCCCTTGTCTGGTAGATCAGAAGTGCCAGTCGGGATCTCAGCGACACCTATATAAATCCAGATTAAACCGATTTTTAGAAGTAGAAGGAGCATTTGACCTGAAATCTTTAGGGGTTTCAGGTTTGTTGCCTAAATCACTGTGTGGCTAATTTACATTGCAATATATAGGCTCTCATTTTGTGGGTCTGTGTATGGTTTGAGCAAACATTGCTCCTCACTAGCACTTGCAGGCACAAAAAGGATACTTCTGTGGATGACCCGTTCATTGGGAAAGCTAGAAATTGGAAAGAAGAAAGGCACAGGAATTGTTTTGTTGGGTTTTGCTTTCATTTTTGTAAGCAGCACAGTGAACTCCAGCAACGGAGGCAGGGCTGATGACAATGTCTGCCTGCCTTTGTCAGAGTCTTTGAAACCTCAATACAAGAAAATGCCAGTAACTCCTGCAAAACCTGGAAAACCCCACTGAAGATGCTTTGGCCAGAGCTCAGCAGCTGCACAGTGTTTATAAAGTCTCAAAAAATATGTTAGCAATGATTTTATTTGTTAAAATACTTGATGTCCATTTCTTAAATCAGTCTTTAGAGTTCTCTGATGAGCTAAGGAAATAAGTATCATCACCTTTTGGAAAGAGAGTAACTGAAGAATTTACCATCTTACAAAAAGTAGTAATAGTGGAGGTCAGGTCTGGATTTGTGGGCTGCAGCCTCAAATGCAGCCTCTGAAATTTGGATCTGACATGTCTCCATATAAAATAGCACTAAACTTGAGAATCTCAAATTTTGGTTATTACAGTTGTATCTTTAAATGGCATGGTGGCTACATTTGTACACACTGTACTCTCCCGGAGTAGGCAGAGTTAAAAAATTACCACTCTCTGCTACAAACCCCAACTCAATTCTAGATATTAGAAAACAAAGCTTAGAGGTGTGGGAACAAAATTTAGTGCTCTGTTGTTATAGTTTCTGTGACGCTTTTGTCTAGATATCCGTTGTTCGTAAATAGATACACAGAGGTTAATCAGGACGGTCATGAACGTTGACGCTCAGCCAGCGGTGATGCTACACAAACCAAGCAGCATTTTACGTTCCTTGTGCAGTGTCAGTACATAGGTTTTACCAATATTTTAGCCCAACCAGGACTGCCGGACACTCAGCTCTGTTTGAACCCTTGCTTTCTCACAATGTTTGAGTTCTGATTTTTTATTTAATATGGTTCTGACCAAACTACTTTGCAATAAGGAGGCAGCCAAAACCTAAAATAGATAAGTGTTCATTTTGATGGACCTTACTTGCAGTATCAGTTGTGCATCCTGTATCTTGGGTCCATAGCTCTCATTTTTCTGCTTTCACTTCCCACTCAGGACTTATGCTCCAGGTCTTTATTTAATCCTTTTTTCTAGTTGTGTCCCATTAACCATTACGCCCTTCCAGCATGCAGCTAACTGGCCAGGTAATCGCATCAAGGTTCTAGTTAAATTTAGATGTCAGCAAGGGGCATGATTTTAGAGAAGACTGCACTCATGTAAAAGTCTGTTAAGGAAGGTGGCAGAGGTGGGGAGCAAAGTGGTGGGTAGATGCCCACCTTAAGGAATGCACTGGAAGTAGGAAGACCTCTTCCTGAAAGGAATCTCAGTCTGACATATGCCTTTCCACTTGCACTTGAGATGTTCGAGCAAGTTGCACAAGGCCAACAAGAGCAAAGAGAATCTAAGTTTTAAGTGGAAGGCAGTGAGATAGAGGACAGCCCACCAGCTTCGAACAAGCTTCAGATTAAGTTGTGGTTAAGACATATTGAGAAGATATTTTCAAGTTTCTGTCTCCAGATTAGGCCAATGGACAGAAGTCAAAAGTCACCAGAGCTGAGTAAGTGTCTGTGCCTTCTTGTTCCTCACAGTGCATGTAACTGCAGACAGGAGGGGCTTCCAGGTGATGACTGACAGCATCATCTTCTCTGCTGTGGAGGAGACCTGGCATATAAAGAAGTTTTTGCTTCAGCTAAGGGCTGTTAAAGTTTGGGTCCCTTTGCTTAGCTTCTCTCTTTCTCACCACTTGACACCCTCTACGTGGACCCAACAGAGAGTTTGAGTGGAGGAACAGCATAACAAGGCAATAAGTTACTTGTTCATGTTAAGTTCTCAAAAAGGAAAGGACCAGATCAGGACTGGCATTATAGCTGATGTGGATTAATATTTAAGCATACATCCTTCCTTGCAGCCTGTCATACTGTCATCCAACACTGTCCTCCATCAAAACCCTCTTTAAAGCTTGCTGCTATAGTTGACACCTCCACTCAATCAGGGCAGCAGCTAGGCTGGATGAGCTGTCTTGCAGGATACCACCCCAGGCTGAAAGACCAGCCATGGCTGCAGAGATGTCCTGCCCTTGCCTCTTGGTGCCATTAAAGCAGAGCAGCTCACGTGCTGGGTGGAACAAATGTGGCATGTGGGCAGTTCTGGCAAGCCTTCACATAAATCCAGCACGTGGTTGAGCACCTGAGAAGATGTTTGTAGTGTTCCATAGGTGCGTCCCCAGATTCATCAATATTTTGTCATGACTTTTGCTCCTCTAGCTAGGTCCAAAGCACCATCTGCACTGAGTGACCCATCTCTACCATGAGTCCTAGTTTTGCTAGTGGTTCAGGCTATGCAATTCAAAACACAGATGTGTCACAACTGGAAAAGCCTTTCCTAGTTCTTTTGTAATTCCTGGCAGAAGTCAGACAGAAAGAGAAAGGATACTGGTCTGGAGGTGAGTTCCTCCTGTTCTACCCCTAGAGTTTGATCCAGTCACAGGAATTCAACTGTCTGATCTACAGGAGAGAGGAAGCCTAATGAAAAACCCTAGTTAGATTCTGGAAGCTCCTTGTGATGGACTCTTCAGGATTTTCCAGAGCATGGAGGAAAAATAACTGTGTCATTTTCTTGATATCAGCTCCTGATACAAAGGATCTGAACACAAGTGTGTGTCTGTCTGTGCGTGTGAAATCCGACAGTCTAAGTATGATGCAATCTAGGTATTTTGGCACGGCAAAATGGAACAGAATTACTTTTCCCATTATCTCCCAAAAGTTATTGAAAATGATATGAAATATATTCTCTAGGAAAAAAAAAATCAAGTGTTTTTTTTTTAGAATGCAATTTCTTTGGCAGTTTATTCATTCGTTATTCATTCACTCTCTTTCACGTTGCAAAGGCTTTCTATTATGAAACATTCTGTGAAAAAAATGAACAAAAAAAAAAGTATACTACTTCTTTAAAATATATTGCAAGAATCCTCATTTCCAGATTTTTATTGCAGCACTAGCTGGTATTCTTGCATGCAGTTTTGTAATTTATTCTGAACATTCCACTTAAACCTTTTTTCAATAGCATGATTTTATTAGAGTCAGCTCACTGGACTTTCCCAAAAAGGTATTTAAGATCAAATAAAACCAGTGCTTGGAAAAATATCATTACAATATGAAAGCAGTTACAAAAACATTAGTACTGCAAAGTTTTATTTCAAATGGCTGAGCCTGCTGTACCCCAGGTTATTGCACTTCTACTTCCTCAGACACACTCACTGGAAAAATGGGAAAAACTGTCATCTTAGCAGTTTTTACCTGTTTCTCAAAAAAAGCACCCGATTTACAGGGAGGCAGCAATTTTTTTCAGCAGCACCATTAATAAGAACAGCAAACTGTCGTTTGTTCCTGCATTCCTTCTCTATGCAGAGGATTGTTCCCCTCATCGCTTGACAAGTGGCCAGCTCCAGGGCCCTCAACAGTTCCCCAGGGTAAATGGATTTGGGCAGAACAGAGGACCCAGAGATCTGGAAGTACAGCTTGGCAAGCAGGGCAAATCTGCTGCTGATAGAAACAAAAGTGGTTCATTTCAGAAATACATGCAGGCTGACTTTATCTGTACTTCATACAAAATGCCCTCTGGGCTTTACCCTGATGCTGCTGCACAGCGAGGGTACTACTGCCCGGTGGTGAGAGGGCGCTGTGCCCTGCGCCCAGCAGACAGTACTGTAGTGCTGGGGCCGGTATTAGCCAGCAATCACCAGCACCGCTCCCTGCTGGGATTGCAGCAAATGGCCAGTCCTCCAGTACTGGAGTCATTGGCTGTTTTCTCTCCAGCATCAGTGGGATGAAGCCATGACTGAGCCAGCCAAGAGCCTACCCATCCCTCATTTTCCAAAGAACCAAGTCCAAACCTCCATGGCAAAGTCTCAGCCTCCACCTAGGCAGACTCATAAGCTGGAAGACACTGCCGGACTTCCATCTCCCGTTCAACTTCACCACCAGGCACTTAGGGCAAATATTTTCATTCTTCCATTGATACTTTCATCAGAAAGGAGACAATTGATGGCTGGCACTGATGGACCTGGAGTTCAAGCTGAAGCTGTTTGGCATTTTTGAATTTTATAGGATGCATTTTAGAAGAGGTCTTTTGGGGAGGTGTCCCTCCTTAGTAACTTCCCTTTAAAAAAAATAAATCCTTACACTCAACTAAATTAAAATCTGATCTAGAGTATAAATGAAAACGAAGAAGTAAAATAAAGAAAATCATCGCTGTATCATCAGATTCTCTGACGCAGTATTTTATTCACTGTTCTTTGAACGCTTATGTTTATTTTATGGGACAAATCTGAGGAGAAAGTAGTCATTGGAATAGTACCCCTTGGGAGCAAGTTGTGTTCCCCTTTTTTCCAACCCTTTCCTAGGCTATTTTTTCCCAAGCAGTATGTGTAGCAGAGCAGCATCAGCACACTTAAGTTTGAAGATTAGGTGTTCTGTGTGGACTTTTAAATCCTCTTTTAAAATTACAAGTTACTGTTCATATTACTTTTCTAAGTAGAAATATGCTTAAAAAGTAAAGTCTTTATTGCTTCTTAAAAGGCGTAGTGCTCTGTGATAAATTCTCGTATTTTGACTGTTAATATGTTTGAATGAAAATTATTTATACATTTTGGTGAGGTTGAATGGTTTTCATTTGATTGCTGCCTCTGGAAATGAAAGCAGAGTAGCAGGAAATTTACATGTCATGCTGTGATGTATATCCAGATTATGAGATGATTGTGCAGCAGATGAACACCAAGTAAAATCATTTGCATCAAACTGTGACAACTGCAATTCCTGACAAGGCCTCTTAGTTTTTTGGGCTATTATCATTGTACAAGAATATAATCTATTGACAGCAGGGCTGTTTAATACATTTAAAGGCAGACAGTGGAAGAAATCTTAACTGTTTTCATTCACCACTGCACAAGGGTGCAGATCAAAAGTGAATTATATTTAAAAATATGCATGTATGATGATAAGATGCATGACATTCATCAACCTGTTTAGTCATGGTTAAGCTGCGATGGTGAAGATCCAATATTACTGCCATATGTGGTCTGAAATAGAGACGTGAGACTGAAAATTATATTATTGCCCAGTAGAAGTGAATAAACAGGGGAAGACATTCTTTCTTAATCTTTCTTAACCTTTCTTCTTGGATTAAATTCTGCCCTTTTGTTCTTTTGTAGAAGTATTGTGTCTTAACTTCAGCTAGGCAGATTTAAGTTTTTTTAATCTGCTGGGGTTTTATTCCCTTTTCTGTGGCAAAAAGCCTCCCCAATTTTTTCCATTATAATAATGAAAAGAGTTGCCTTTGTAGGACTTCCAATATCAACTGGCTCTGGATCAGGATTCAAATAAACACTAATGCATTACATTTCCTATGTCTGGTATGATGTTTAAAATTATTGGGCTAAATTAATTAAGGTATTAAAGGAGAGAGTTAGGGGACAAACTATGTAATTTTTTTTAAAAAATGTATTTTGGTGCTCTTCACAAAATGCTGCAATCCCCTCCAAGGTCCAGGGCAAGCAATTCCTGTGGTTTGGAGCATTTTAATGCGGAAAAAACAGCTCAACCTGTTCATCACAGCAGTCAAAAGGTAGCTATTATTGTGGACACAGCCCTGAAAGCACAGCTCCCTGACAACGCTGGGCTCCAGCCTGCGCCTGCACTGCAAGCTAGGGAAACACTGGTACTGGTGCACAGGCTGGAGACATGGTGCAGAAAAGACCTGCCACAAGGTACCTTCAGGGCAGTGTGAGTGACTGTAGCACCACAACTGACCGACGGGATAGAGATGGGGATCCTGCCGGGAGGTAAGTTTTAAAAGGTTTTATTAATTGTTCTTAATCCTCCCAGGGGGAATAGGAGAGTAGGGTCAGAAAGGAGAAGTCTGCGAGGGGGACACCCCTGCTATGCTGTGGAGGTGGAAGGTAGCTGTGCTGAAAGCAACTGGTGTTCCCAACAATAAAAGCAGAACCCATGTGGGAAGGTGCAGCTCAACCTCAACCCAACCAGTCCTGTGTGAGTGAGAGCTGATTTTGGGCATGTGTACAAGCTGGGTGTTTTCAGATGAGCCCACTCAATTGCAAGTGTGGTGCAGGAGCACTTAAGCAATGTCAGCGCAGGACTGCACGCTGCATGGTAGCCGTTATTCTGGGCCTGATCTGTTTTCCCAAGCTAAAGAGCTTGAACCTGAGCAAAAGAAGCTTAACTGCTCACTGATTCAGCCTGGTGTGTCTCTGCGCTACACTGCCACACCGTCTACCTAGCTCAAGGCAGGGCTCACTCCAGGATCTCCAGAAGCCCATGTTGCCTCTGTGGAGCTCTGTCCTGGTTTCAGCTGGGATAGAGTTAATTTTCTTCCTAGTAGCTGGCATGGTGTTGTGCTTTGGATTTAGTATGAGAATAATGTTGATACCACACTGATGTTTTAGTTGTTGCTAAGTAGTGCTTACGCTAAGCCAAGGACTTTTCAGCTTCTCATGCCTGCCAGTGAGAAGTCTGGAGATGCACAAGAAGCTGGGTGGGGTCACAGCCAGGACAGCTGACCCAAACTGTCCAAAGGGATATTCCACACCATATGACGTCATGCTCTGTATGTAACTGGGGGGGATTGGCGGGGCAAGGGATTGCTGCTTGGGGACAGGCTGGACATCGGTCAGCGGGTGGTGAGAAACTGCATTGTGCGTCACCTGGTTGCATTTTCTATTATTGTTGGTGGTGTTACTATTTTCTCTTCCTTTGCTGTCCTGTTAAGCTGTCTTTATCTCAACCCACAAGTTTTACTTTTTTTCCTCAATTCTCTCTCCCATCCTACAGGTGGCGGGGGGAGTGAGTGAATGGCTCTGTGGCATTTAGCTGCCTGTTGGATTAAACAAGTTCCCACAGACAGCACTTACCAGAGGAGGAGACAACAGTCACCCCCCTGGAACAGCTGTGTGCACTGGAGGCAGTGTAGGGCACAAACAGCCTGGGGGGCACAGAGAACCACAGGCAAACACAGGGTGTTCATCATACCATAAAGGGAAGAGTTTCAGCTCCAGCATTAAGAATAAAGAGAGATGGAACAATTAAAAAGTGCTAGCCTTTAAAAATTTCCTTCCTGAATTTTACTTGCAGTCAGCAAGGCTAGCAATTTTTTCCCCTAAGGTAAAACAAGGCTCTCATGTAGGCATGTCTGCAGATGCTGGAGGTATTTTGGAAAAGCAAGGAAATTAGTATTTCTGAGATCCTCAGTAAATTGCAAAAGTTGGCACCGTAATACCATGCACACAGTAATGGCAGGAGATTCCCAGGTACAGTGGTTGGATATAGAATAGAACAGAATAGAATCATTAATGTTGGAAGTGACCTCAAGGATCATCTAGTCCAACCATCCCCCCCTACCTATTACCCACTAAACCACGTCCCTAAGTACCACATCTAACCTTTCCTTAAACACCCTCAGGGACGGTGACTCCACCACCTCCCTGGGCAACCTGTATACCAAAGTTTTCATTAGCACACTGTTACGACAGAAAGCAAAGCCAAGGCAAAGGGCTAAGAACTCCTTGGATTCTTTTTTCCCCTCCACTTTTGACTTGTGTGATGCAATACCAGTCATGTAAGCTAACTTTTTGTCAGTCTCCTAATGATAAAAGGGGAAATATGCAGTATTTCTTACCTCCCACAGCTGTCAGCAAGGTTGATTAATGTTGACAAAGGTATTTCTGGAGTGACATGCAAGAAGTAGTTGCTCTCTAGCCACCTCAGTCCAGATCCCGCTGGTAGTCCATTCTCGCCTTTGCTTGCACTTTCTGTGAAGTGGGCTCTGGAGATCCCAGTGGGATGTTGTAAGCTGTGAAAATTATTAGAAATAAGAAAAGGGTTTAGTGATTTTGCAGGTAGGCCAACGATGAAGCAAATGCGGTTTTCTCTTTAGACTGAGACAGAAAACCAGGATATGTGCCTAATGATCTGCCCTGCCACTATGCAAATTCCATTACGATTAACAATGGTTTTGCCTCACCAAATGCTCCAAATACATGTAGGGTGACATATTCTGCTGTGCAGTGTTTAAGGTAATGATAAAAAGGGGTCATTTTCCTGTGGATAGAAGGATGTATCATTCCTCCCTCAATAAAAGAGGGGAAAGTCTGTCTGGGACAAGAAAATTTTACCTGTGCTCAATTCATCGAAAGACAAAAGCATGCAGAAATGAGTGAGGGCAGCTGGAGTTTGCAACACCCAAAAATAGAGTCCTTTCCATGCGTTATCAGACCTGTCCTTCTACCCTGGTCCTGAGATGTTTTATCACCAGCAAATACCATATTTTCTTCCTGGTACCAAACTGCTTTTTTTCCACTGTAGGTAGTCACCTTGTTTTGTTAGCGCTCAGGCAATATAAAGTTTCTGTTTCTAATACTACAATATTATAACCCTACTTCTGGCACAAAAAGCCGGAGAATGCAGCAAATATCGTCATTACAAAGTGTGAAAAGCTGACACTGCTGTGCATGCATCGAAGTCATTTGAGTGCCCAAGGCTTGTGGTTCCAATACTGAGCCTATGGTGTACTTAGGTTTCACACAGGTGAAATTCCTTCATTTTTATTAACTTTATCAATTCATCTGAGACCAAGATTCAGCTCTGTGGGGCAGGAAGATCACAGAGAATATGGGAAAACCTCTAGACTCAAAGAAAAATATTTAAGCAGCACTGCACTTTTCCCTTTCCCCTAATACCCAAGTTTCTACCCCACTTCTGCCACTGGAGGAGACCCAGCCAGGCCCATCTTTTGACAACACCAACATGCCCTTCAGTGGCATGGCCCAGGCTCTGGTGGGAGCTAAACCCACTGCAAGGTTGTAGCGCTCTCGAACATTTCCATCTCCTGAATGGAGGTTTCTGCATGTTGCTTTATTTTGACATTGGAGAGGTTGCTGCATTTGGTAAGGCAGCTAAATGCTAACCATTTGGGGGTCTTTCAAATGTCAGCGTAGAGCTAATATGAAATCAAACCTGTTTTTATTAGATACTCCTGATTCACCAGAGAAAACCTACAGATTAAAAAGTTATCAGGTTTATGATGTCGTCCTTTTTGGAGCTGAGGAGCAGCTGTTGCTACATAACAGCTCTGAGCATGATGAACATTTTGGGAGAAGGGGTAATTTTTAAATAAAAAAGAATGTAACTGTTCTGGAAGAAAATCTGGCCACTAACTTCATTTGACATGTGTAATAGACTGTGATAGTTTTTTGGGGACTGCACGATGCAAAGTAAAACGAAGCTGGTAATAAGCAACTTGGCATTTATTCTTTATGTAGGAATATTTGTTCCTCAAAGTCAGACTATGTGGAATATTAGCATTTGAATAAATTATTCAACACTTTCTAGCGAACGCAAGGGGAAAAAATCTTTTCAGCATTATAACATGACAATCTACAGGGTAGTAGAAAAAGAAGGCTGTCATTTTTTCTTCAATTACAAAAGGCAAATATTTATTATTTATAAGTATTCGCCTTGTATAGGCTTAAATGTTATTTATGAACCTGTTGCATAGTGATTTTCAATGTAACTCATTATTTTTAGCCTTAGGGTGTTGTAAAGGAGCATGGATATATTTAATGACACTCTGCTAGTCAGCGCAATTACACTGTAATCATTATGTAAAATGTGCTATTAATTAAACCAATTTCTAGTTAGAACATTCTCTTCTGCAGGGCTTAATCTTAATCTCTGGCAATCTTTCTCTCTGTTTTTCACTCATTAATTATACGATTATTTTTTAAGTTACATATGACAAAATATGTTTTTATTTTTAAGCTTAATATGCTCAATTATTTGTATTTATCATGCCATTTGCCTGAATTATTGAAAAGGCTTTACTTGCCAAACAAAAGAAAAGGAAACATAAGATCAGGCAGTTATCTGGGAGTCAACAGTAGTCTGCTGGTTGACAATTGTTTCTGATATTCTTTTTAGATGTTGTATGGCTGAGTTTAATTTTCAGTTCAGAACCGTCACCTCTTCAGTCTGACTCCATTATCCTAATTACCACACAGAAATCTATACCGATTTTTAAACACTTCAATTATACACAGAGACAAATCTCCGTATTTTCCCCCATTGGACCGGCTCTTCGTGTTAGTGTTTTGTTAAAAGAAACAGAGTTATACTAAAACATTGCTCAGTCTTAACATAGTTGACATGAACACCAACCAAATAATAATTATGAAGGCATTATGGTATTTTTCCAGCTACATATTAATACTGTTAACAATTCTAGTTAAAATAATTGCATCTACATGTCTAATATGCTTCAGAAAAGGAAAAAATCACCTACTTTTTGAAGGCATTCTTGCTCTGCTCTGCAATGACCCCTTGTGGAAACAAGATACTAGAAAAGAGGAGGAATTGGCTCTAAAATCTCTGTGTATTCCCTGGAAATTTGATATAGATATGGAAAAGTGAAAACATTTTGTCTTTGCAAAGCTTAATGGCCAGGGGTAATGGACTAATTAGCCTGAAAAGCAGTGGGTCCAGTGTCCCAAGCTTTTGGGAGGTCTTCAATTCAAGGTCTCTACATCAAGGTCACTATTGGTCCCAAGGCAGCTCCTCAGTCCATGCAGAAGATGCAGGTAGACCACCACCACTTTGTCATGCTGCTGCATGTGAAACCATCTCTCTTGTTTAACCATTGCAGTTGCTAAAGAATTCATAAGGGGTGATGTAAATCAGAATTACCTATTAAAAAAACCCACACCACCCTCTGGATTTACACAGGTTAAGTGGGGGGAATTGGGCCCTACATGGTGTATGTGCTTCTTCACCTCATCCCATTCAGCAAAAATTGTCACTTGCATCAGCAAACGAGAAGCAGATGGCCAAGAATCACATAATCATCAATCTAAACCACCCACTGAATCCACCACGTAATCCAGCAAACAGTCGTCACTGCGCCAAGAGGCACCCAGCAGAAGCTCAGGGCCCTGCTCCCAAATGACTAACATCCTCTGTACTCCAGCTTTATTTAAATAAGTAAAAACCTCTGGGGAGAAGTGTTCCCAAGTCAGTTAGTAAGGTTTGTAGGTTGGGACACAGCCACTTGAATAGAAACGTCTTTCTCCTTGAACGAATGAGTAGAAAAGGATACTACAGATTCACTGAAATTCTATTGCATTTTCCAAGAAAAATTCAACTGTAAAACAACATTTCTGCAACCTGCCTGCAGCCTGACCTCATTAGATGGCCCAGCTTTCATCTGGCCTTACTTTGTGCTCCACCTGAAGGCAATAGGACTCTTCCCACCAACAGCAGCAGGACCCAGACCTGAACTGTGCCTTTCAGGGCAGATTTGTAGGTCTGTCCCAACTTCTTTATTCAGTGGGAGCCAAGTTCCTGAGCAGGAGTGAAGTGCTTTGATTCTGCAGCAATGTTCACTGAATGGGATACACTGCACAGAAGGGAAAGGTGTAGTGGGAGCAGAGACCACTTTCTCTTGCCACCTTGAAGGTAGAGCCTGATCTAGTCTGGTTGGATGTATAAACATCTCAGAAGGCTCATCAGCCAGGGGAAATATTCTTTTGTTTCTTCTCTATGGTGTTTTATAAATAGCTTTTAAATCTGTTTCTCCCTGACCTTGCTATGGTTACTGGAGTAATTTTATTTCAAGATGAAGCGTTCTTTAATACTGTCCTCTATACATTAAGTGCAAATATCAATTTTATCAGTATTTGGGATGTGTGTCTTTTCTGCTCCCAACTATTTATACCATGAACAAACCCATCAGCTGTGGACAACACAAGGAAACCTCCCTCTGTGTTTTTGAATTACTGATGGTTGGTAGACAGCACATCGTCCCAGCTGCATCCCTTCTGTGCAGGGTACTGTAGCATCCTGGTGGAAACTATGATGATGACCTGTCAGGACTATGTCTATCAGTTGGAAATATTAACTGGATTTTCTTCCTTGAGTGTAAAAATTCCATATGACCCCTCCTGTAACCAAAAGCACAGCACATGTAATAGGGGAGACAACAGATAGGTACTCTGCGCATGACCATTTTGCACCAGACATACATGACAGATTAATTCAGCCGCACTTCAGCCAGCACAAAGCCTGCGGAGCCAAGCAAAGCTCCCCAAGTCTGTGACAGGAGGAGCAAGATCTCTTTGTGTGTGTTTCTTAAAATGGGAATCTTTACCTAGATGAAGAATTCATGTTTCTGGTTAGTGCTGCCATTTCTGCTGTATCAACACTTTCTCTACCACTGCCACTCTGACTTGAGTCATTCCATTTCTCATTCCCATTTTTTTTAAATGGGTTTTGTGCTGCAAGTCAATTAATTATTAGAGGTCAAAAGAAACCCCAAACCTGACATAGGACTAGAGCTGTTTTTCTAGAGCAAGAAAACAATTCTTCCTCATTAGAGGACCTGATAACTGCTGCTGTAGTCAGCTCCCTCTCAGAAACTCAGACTTACGATCAACAAACCCTTCCATCTTCACTTAGAAGAACACACCTGCCTGCCATGTTCTTTTGCTTGTGCTGGCTTCCAATTCCTACTGCCACACGCTGCCTCTGCTAAATATACTTAAAAAGCTGCTTTGCCCAGGGAGGTGGCAGCCGCAGGAGAAGGCAGCCAGAGAAAAGCAGATTTGGAAGGTGGAAAGAGATCTTCAGGTACCACCTCTCTCATTCTGGAGTTCTTCTTATGCTCCAAAACAAACCAAAGATATGGAAAAAAGATGCCACATCCTCAGACATTCTCCAGCCACTGTCTGCCCTACTTCCCCAGCACAGCTCAGCTGCTGGCCCAGCTAGAGCAGTCTTTGGGCTGCTCTTGCTTGTGCCAGCCTGAACAGCCCCCAGCAGCTGCTGGGCTGGAGCAGGGTCCCAGGGCACACGTGGGCTGCTCGCCGGTCTGCCCCAGAGTGGCTGAAGCAGGCTGCAGGGCCACAGGCAGTTGGTGGCTTTGCCGTTTGTACGGCACTCCAGCACCAACGGGAAAATCCCACAAGACCCGTTACAGCAGTTTACTGGTTTCTCAGTGTTGCCTGAGATGAGAAAAGCAGCTGCAAGGGAGAGGAGGGGTCAGTCCCAATATACCTTGCTATATCCACAGGACAGCAGCGCACAGAAAGTGCCCAGTAACTAAGGTCATAAACTTCATTGTGGAAAAGCGGGAATTATGGCTTTGGGGCACAGTGCATACCCACTGCCTGTCCCCCAGCGTAAACCTGCCGAGCCTCGGTCTCGTCCCACACACAGTAAATACACACGTAAGTAGGAAAATGTGTAAGAGTAATGTCACAGATAGTCTGTAGTGTAAGTAGTAAAGGGATCATGAGATGAGGTCTGATCTGGGATCCTACTTTCCATTTCATCAAGCTGTTATCCCCCTGTGCTCCGGGTGCAAGCAACACCTGGTGGAGCGTCTGAATTTCTTGACAATTCTCCTTTCCCCATTTTTAACTTTATTTTTAGGCTGTTCTTTCCTGGATGAACCCAGTCGTCTCTTGCAGGCTCCTAGGGAGCCATGAGCTCGCTGATCTGGCAGCAGGTAGCTTGCAAAGAATCCCTGGCGAACAGTTCGCTGCAACTCTATTTTTAATATACATTGCTGACCCTAATGATGGTCTATTGAGATGAGGGCAAGGAATGTCTGATCAAGTGGAGATTAATTTTTGACTGTGCTGTCTGGAAATGCATGAAAATGCACTCCTTTTTCTATTTAGACTCACAGGATGCTTTGATTGATTGACTAGTTTACAAATGAAGGTGATAAAATTAGGTTGAAGACCACATACATTTCTTAAAATGAGTCTGGCTGGTCGTGGAGACAATGAGGTTTGGACAGATTGTATTGCTGGTTTAGGCAATCTTCTGAACATGTCAGGATTTATAGACCTGTACTGTAATGTTACAATTGCGGCTCACTGATATAGGTTTCTTTTCAAATTCTTTCCCATTTTATTTGAAAAAGGCCATTAGAGAGTTATAGACTATTGAAAAAGCTTTTTCTTTGCTAACCCTTAATAAACTCTTCCAAACAAGGACTACTGCATTTTTGTATTAAATTTAGACCAAAATCTATAAAACATGTTCTCCCAGGTTTGGATAATTTGATTATTATTATCTAAATGGAGTTATGGTTCATATTGGCTTGCAGTAGCATACATAGTAAATAAAAGGTAGGTTAAGGTTTGTACAAGATCCGAGGACACTGAGGATTTTTCACTCGATTTGGATTACTGGATTTGGGGGATTGTGAGTGTATTTCCCCAGGCTGAGAAATTACAAAAATAAAATCCTCCGAATGTGGTGCTGAAATTAATGTTGCATTGAGCTAGAAACAAATTACTATTAACATTTCTTTATTCTTATTGTTCCACAAATACCCACAGAAGCCTTGGGATTTTCTTAATAAAACAGATAAGGTTTACCAAACAAATGAAAACAGACGACGATGGGTTTCATGCAAAATTAAAAACCATGATGACATTAAAAATCATTACAAGAGAAGAGCAATAGATAAGATATCAAAGCTCTTTATGAATTAGTAATAAATTCTATTTTATACATTTTGCCGTCAGACTAATGTTATCCAAGAACTTTGTCAGCGATGTCCTAGAGAGCGGGCCTGGGTACATTTAAAATGCGAGCTCCCAGATTTTGTTTTCATGCCTTCTCCACCTGAAAAACACACCAAAATGTGATGCTTTCATATGTTTGGCGTGCTTGAGGCCTGGGAAGACATGCTCAAGGTTCATACAACCGGTCAGCTATACACAGCTCTCAGGACATCAATAAATGTCATAAATGCAGCTTGCTGGGGAGAAGGGGGAGATGCCCCAACATGGAATGAGACTGGCTCCGTTTCCTGGTGCGGAGGACACACCTGAGGAGTGGGGTGTAAGGCTCTGGGAGCAGCAGAAGTATTTTAGGGGTGGGAGCCTCAAGGGAAAGGCTGGATGTCACCACGACCCATCAGGCAGATGAAAGAGGCTGCTCTAATGAAAGCCCTGTGGGAGCATTTCCACCTCCCCCAGAAGCTTAGAGGTGGGAGGATCAAACACGCCTGGGTAGTCTGTGAGCCTTCCTCATTCCCTGGCCTGCAAAAAATACATCCTTTGTTGGGGTACGGCATAAAAAACCCAACTCCCTCTGCCTTGGGGGCAGGCTTCTTCCTCACCCAGCAGTACCTCGCTCCGAGCTTTGGCAGAACTCCCCATTCCACCACCTCCCCAGGACCTGCTGGGCCACGAGGCAGGATTTTCACTTAATTAACTTACCTGTGCCTTCAGGGGAGATTCGCCTTTGCCCAACCCAAGCATGGCATCCCTTCCTTCAAAGTCCATCCTTAAAAACCAAACAGTAATGGAGATTTTGGAAGGAGGTGAGGATCACGAATCAGGGTAAAGATGAGGCTGCCCCTCTACAGAAGGGGTGCAGGAGGTGCACAGCCAAGCAGTCCCTGCAGGCACGGCCACGCGCCAGCACTGCAGGGGAGAATGTGGTTTCTTTGACAGTGGGTGGTAAGTTTTTGATTCTCAGCTATCAAGTGAAGAGCTGCGAGGGAAGGAGTGGCAAGAGATGTGCCCGGGAAGTTCACAACACCAAAACATTACTCATCTGACACTTGGAATTTGACAGCAGCCGATGCTGCTTCTACACTTGTGCCAAGCTTGCAGCCAGGTCTGCGCAGGTCGTGGGACGCTGTTCTGCATGTGGTTTCTCTTACTCTGCTGGCTCCAGATTTTAAAAGAAATTTGATATGAGAGGAAAACAAGGAATACATTAAGTCTGAAATCGGCTGGCTATTAGAGACCCAGTGAGAGTGTGGGCTGTTTTTCTATACAACTCTGACTGTAAATAAAGGTGATCAGAAAGGGATTTCTCAGGCTGGTGGGCTGACCACGGTCTGAGCTTTGCACCCTGCTGCAGATGGTCCACTGTGATTTTTAATATAAAAAAACCCCTGTGTATTGAAGAAAATGCAGCATTAAGCACTAGAAGAAATGCTTTTCAAATCTAATGCTAAATTTCTGATCACAGATGAGCTAATTTTCAGTTCTGCTTCCGATGCACAAAAAATAGATCACCTATTAAAAACACAGCATTAAAGCAGAGGAAAATAAAAGCTGGCAAATCAGAGAGGACCTTGATATTCCTCCTTAACCATGATTACTTCACTCTATCTATTCTAACGCACTTGAAAGCAGGTTTACTCTCCTCCCCACCCACCGTAATATGAGCGACTCCTGTAATAGCTCTAAATGTTTTCTAGGAATGTATGAAATCTTCGAGCAGAGGTATTTAAAGGTTTAGATATGTTTGAAATACAGCTATTTTTCAATCTCCTAAGCCAGCCAATCCAGGTGCCTGTTAGTCTACAAGTGTCTGCCATCTTTCTCTGATTGTCAGTGAAAATAGACTGATGGATCACTTCCCTGTGTCACTGCTCTAGACTGGTGACAATCAGTGAAATGATTGTGTCTGCCTCTACACATATCTGTAATTGATTGCCTAAACCCTAAGACTCTCTTTCCCAGTTGATATGATGGAACATTGGACTGAAATCACTCTCGATGAGGAGGAGTCAGGACCATTTGTTATTTACTTCTTTCCTTGCGCCTTTCTTCTACCCTGCTTGAATTGTCCCACAAGAACACATTATGGTAATCAGACAGAATGTATGTATAGGAATCAATCAAAAGGAAAGCCATCACAAGAGTTATGACATTACAAAGTCTGTTTGTAACTTTTGATTTATGGAAGATTTTCTGTTTTATAAATTGAGAGTGAGGCATGTTGGGATGGCTTAACCCTTGAACTCCTCGATGGAGAGAAAAAAGCAGTGGAAAAGGAGAATTAATACAGAATGAGCAGAGCTAATCTTCCCTTATTCATAATCACTTGATTATAAAATGAGACCAATGTTATTTTCTTTGTATTTCCAGCTTGTAAATGTTTTTGCGTGAAAGAAAGGTGCTTTACAGGGAAAGAAATAAATACGCATCCTGCCAGAAGACTTTATAATCAAAGGCTACGAGCCTGCTAAGACTATACATATGCTTAATTTTTGTGCTGTGGCATCCAACAGCAGTCCATCCCTGCTCACCAAAGCATATGCTTAACTTCAGCTCTGAGTCTTAATCTTATTGAACTCAATGGGTTTTAAGCACACACTTAGCTTTAGACTTTAGGGGCTTTGCTAATACTGGTAAACTTAAACATCTGCTTCCCGTCACTTTGCTTTTCGCCTCCGCACGGTCCCACTGCCTTCAGGTCTGAGACCGAGTTCTTAAGCACGAGCTTAACTACCAGATATGAACAGAAAAGACGTACCAGATCAGGTGCATGCATAAAGGTGTGCAGAGTTGGGGCCTAAAAGTAAATACAACACGTCAAATAAATGCTACAAAAGGCGTAGAAGAGATATATTAACCAGTTTCCATGGTTGTTTACATCTCAGGAGACGTGTGTGTGTGTATTCAGGAACGCCTCTGTGTGCATGAGAAAAATATTTATGTGTATATACTTGCATATCCTTATTTTCTTCCCCAGTTTGAGTACCTGCATTACCCTTTTGATGTTTCAAACATACTATTTTGTTTTTTAAAAGGGCATTTGGAAACTTTCAGTCCCTACATCTCTATCTACCACTAACCCTTCCTCTTTCAGGACTCCATACACCACCTTGCTTCTAATCCAATACACCACTTTGTTACTTTGATTTAATTTCTGACATGATGCCGTCTGAGCTAAGCAGTTGTTTTTCGGGGCGAAAATTGTTTTTCTGTGACATTTTGCTTGAACACATCCTCATAAAATAGGCCCTGTTAAATAGCTGCTATGTTCTAGGTGGGAATGGATTTCAGCAGGGGATACAACGGCTTCTAAATGTGTGTATACAAAACTCTAGCTCTCAAGAAATGTGAGAAACTGATGTGCTGCTAAGACTTCAAAAAGCGTGTGTCTAGTTCAGAACACCCATTTACTCTCTCTCCCTAAAACTACAGTCTACCTTCATGGAAAACATTATAAAAGTTGCTTTTTGGATCCTTTGCTTTGTGAAATGTATCCATAACACTGGAAGATCTAAGACTGGAAATATGAGCTGGATACCTGTCATTTTTTATACAGGACATCGTAGCTTGTACCACTTACGATGTGTAGAGGCCCATCAGAACAGCAAAATGGACAAAATGGAGAGCAGCGCTATTGCTGCTGTTTGGAAAGAGTTTGTGAAGTCTTTCGGGAGAAACTGGTACACAGAGGTAAATCACCAGAGTGAAGTCACATTGCACTAAATTCCAGGTATAAATTTGGAGCTGCTTCATGCGACTTCAGTGGGATTAGAGTTTTATTTTTGTTATTTACTGTGGCAACAACTTAGAGCTTTAGTCAAGGATCAGACCCCATTGTGCTAAGAGCTGGATGAAACACAGTACAAAGAGGGTCTTCAAAGAGAATTCTAAAACCTATGGAGTGACTCCAGCTATAAAAGTTATCCCTAAGAGCAGAATTTAGCTTATCCCATATTGAAAAAGTTGCTGTTTTCAAATATTTACCTGATAATCTGGGTAGGTAATATCTTTAGCCATTCCGCTGACAGCTGTACTCATTTTATTGGCTAATGGCTAAAAAAATCAGGTTTTCTTTTTAATAGCACAGCAGTCCTTCTCTGCTTAATCTCCTTCGGCTTCAAACTGAAAGCTAATCAGATTGCAGATCCCACTGGGCACACTCTGGGCTTTTTTAATACATTAGGAAACCTCTATCACTATCACTGGAAAACTTAAAAAAACTATTTAAAAACAAACAAAAAAAGAGGAATAAATGAAAATGTTAGGAACCTGGAAATGTTAATTAAGTCATTTTCAAAGAAAAGGCTTTTGATTCAGAATAAAATGCCATGTCACTTATTAAGAGTTAACATTTTTTCAGTCTAAAAAGATTCAACAAGGAATTCAGAATCATTAAAAAAATTAAGCAATATAAATGAGTGCTATGAAGTGCTGCTGTAAACAGTTACAGACAAGCTCAGTATCGAATAAAGGCCTAGTATAATACTTTTATCCGTTTCCATGTGTCAGGATATCACCTTTGATCTTTTACAGGCCTCTTTCACCCTAATGGACAATACAACGGAGAATAATTTAACCTCCTTCTCATCGTGATTATTTTTATCCTTCTTAGAGATAAACTTGAACCAAAAATCCAGACGAAATCCTGAAACGTTAACATTTCCCAAGTCCAAAGCTTGATTTGGATCTAAATTTTACCACTGCTATGAGTTACACATAATGATCCACAACAATTCTTTGGATCCAAGCCTTGAGGAAGATGCACTTTGGATCTTGTTTTGACTGATGGGTCAATATTAAATAATTAGAACAAAATATTGTGGTGTTGAAGGTCGATAGACTTTATGAAAGGTAAAAAAACAGTGACAGGATTTTGCCACCCACCCACTGACGACGGACAGAAACCACTAAACTCCAGTTCCTATAGAGCGATGGTTCCCAATAGCAGATAACTCAGGAAACCTCCACACATACGTAGCTGTCCCGTGCCATTGCTTCCTTCCCCATGGACCAAGGTAGTGACAGTTGCAGCAGGAATATTCCTGAGCACTATATCTGACCAACAACACCCCAGTGCCTAACAGTGCTTTTCCTTTTTCTGGCTGCCGGGATGAAAGCTGTGAGGTGCAGGCAAAGCCCCAGACCCTGCAACTGGAGGCAGATCATGAAAAATTAGAGTTGTTAACATAATGGTTCCGGTATTGTGAGAGCTTTTGGAGCCTGAAAAAACAAATGAACAAATCTCATCTCCCTGAAGCACCTCAACAGAGGGTCCTCCTTCTGTTTTCTTTGATTCTTCCCACCAGTACACACATACTCTCTTGTACACCCTTGCCTGGCAGTCCGGATCAGAAAGCCACAGGACAATCAGTGATTCAGCAATCTTGGGCGAAAGCCTCCTGATCAGTGATGTGCCACATCCCCATATGAGTCTTGGAAACACTTTGAAAAATGAGCCCCTTGTCCAGATACAATATAATAAAAAAAGGGCCAGAAAAAACAATCACATCAAAATCAGTAAACAAAACTGCAGCATCAGAATAATTTGCTCTGTGTGGGTACAGCATTGTCAGAGCGTTAACCCGAGTATTCTTCTCCTCCGTAGCCCTGCGCAGCTGTGATCAGGACACTGTTATGACCTATGGAAGAGGGGAGCTGCTCTCTGTGATATTTCATTTTTTTGGTTAGCTTGGGGTAGTAATGAACAAGTCACAGCCAAGTGAATTAATCTCTCTGGCTCTCCAGAAATGAAACTTCACGTACAGCAATTTGGTCTTCATTGCTTTTTCACTGTGCCCTTTCTATAAGATTCTTCATAAAAAAGTAAAATTAAATTAAAACCAGTGGAAAGTGTGTTTTAACCACTTCAAAAATGCTCGTAGATTTTCCATTAGGCACACACACATTCCAGCAGCATGTAAAATCAGGTGTCTGTAGTAAGCATATTGCACGTCATTTAGGCTTATCAAAACAGGTAGTGCACGTTAAATTAACCTCACCAGCTGGCTATTCAGTACATATTTGGGGTCCGACCATGGCCATGGCAAACTTTCATTTACTGCAATGTGATCAGCAGCAGTGCGAATTAATCTCAGCATGAAGACATGCCCAGTTAGTACAACTAGACCAACAGTAACTTTCAATCAGTTGACCAAATTTAAGACAGTACCGAGAGCCAGAGAGGAAATCTGAAGTCTGGCTGTATGGCAGAAACCCTTTGGACTTTCACTTCTTATGCCCTACCTATTGCTTGGTATTTCCATGACTTCTTACTTTTTTTTCAGTTTCACTTATCCTGGAAAATTTAATTGCTTCCCTCTCACCACATCATTTAAGCCCCCCCTCACCTATAAGTACGTGAATTATCCCATGCCTGGGATAAGTATATACTGAATTCCAGTTGCTTGAATGTTACGTTGATTTAAACCCTGATACCCACAGAATAGGAAGTGTATATTTTAATAGTTAGATCAATTAACCCTCATTAAACCAGTTGGTGTTTCATCACCATAAACCAAATATAATAAATATCTCCAGAGCCCTACCGTATATTGAGTACATGCCAATTAATTAAAACCGTAGTATTAGCGGTTTACCAATGATACCATAAATATGTATCTATTACATCATTGTTAATCTCTGTAAATATGTTTTTAATAACCTCATGGTATTTAGTCAGCATACAATAACTGTCTCATTAAGCTTAAATTAAATGCATGGTTAAGCATATTAAAAACACTTAATTTAAAACGTTGCCAACATTCTTCATATTGGGTTTCAATGTGGCTACGGTTTCTCAGGATTGGAGGTGACTCCCCGAGTTTGGCAAAATCGCTGGTGACTTGCTTCTCGATGTCCATTAAGAGTCTGAGTAATTTAATGCTATCATTTTATAAATACAGAGCCACTCGATCCATATAAAAGAGATTAGGTTTTATTTATGGGAAAGAATGCTCGTGTGCCAAAGCGGACAGAAGCTTTGAGCAGATAAAATGTTTTTCAAAAAATAAAACAGAGACTCTAATAAAAAAAAAAGGAGAAAAGAAAAAAAAAAGGGAAAAAGCCCTCTGTTGGAATAACAATAAAGAGGATGTTGCCGTACATGATTTTTCATTTATGGATAGCTGGAGACATTAATATACTTGCCTATGGCTTGTGCATTACAATTCCCAGCTATGCAGAAAGGCAAGGTGATTTACAGCCCCCCGCGCTGTCTCGCTGCCCCAGCTCACCGACTGTCTCCGCCGGCCGCGGGTTGGCTGGCGACGGCTCCGGCGGGAGGGTGCCGGACTGTGCCGCAGCGGCGCGGGCAGCAACGCAGGCGGCAGGTATATGTGACCTGGGATTTTTGGGGTTTGTGTACCCAGCAAGCCAATCGCCGGGCAAAGAGAGCAATAGCTGAAGCTTTTACTGCTCTTTAAGTTTCTTCATCGATTCCCTCGGTAACTGATTATATCACAGAAGTTATATAAAATACACATTAAACGCCAACTAAATCAAGACTTCTCATGACTTTTTTCTAAAGCAATGAAATTCAGGACAAACACTATACTATGCATGGAGATCACCACCTGGAGAACAGAACTCTTCATTTCACACCCTGTCTTTCCAAATGGAACTAGAATGAAGTCGTGTGTTTTATTCATTTTATTATTTCCTGCACTATTTATACTGGCATTTAGAAAACATATGGCAGAAAATTCAAATTTACAACAATACTCTGCACTTCTGTATCACCATCCATGTAATGATCTCCAAAGGTTTTATGAACACGGCTGCACTTCAGCCTTATATTCCACACTGGACAGTTCATAATAATGTATGTAAGAATAAATTGCACCGGGAACTATTGTCAGAGTGACTCTAATAGGTGGGGAAGCTGAGGGACAGGAAAGTTAAAAGACCACATGTCAGAAAAGCTCTGAAGTTCTGCTGCTGGTTCCAGCCAGCATCAACAGAAGATGCAGCACTCCTCACCTCTGAAAATCAGGCCCCATAGAAGATTTCTATGTAGTTTTGAATGATGTGTGTCAAAAGTGGAGTCTAGAGATTGGGTATTTCTGTGTCTGTGCTTTCCTCACGAGAACATCCTTCACGCCAGCTAAGGCGGATGACTATGGACTCCTCCTGCTGAACAGGTCACCACAAATGATCAGGCTGCACGTTCGGCACCTGCTGGACATGCACATTGGCTAGTCCTTCCTTATGTTTTGAATAAAAGACTTTTGAAGGCATTATGAAACTAAAGGGACTTATCTTGCTGAATTTCTCACCCGCGGCCTCTATTTGCTGTTCAGTTGTATGGCTTTGAACTTCTCGATTTCATAATACTTCAACTTTTTCTTCACTGATATGGCATAAAATTTCAAAATCTGCTTCTCTGCCACGTGCTGTCTGTTCTCAGCTAAGGCTACGCTGATGTGGTCTGTGACGTTCATGAACCTCTGCAGACGCTGAACAGACATGAACTGATTCATGCGGTATTACAGAAATCTGAGCAAGCTGAGTTTTCTGTGAGTTCATAATAAACACCGTGTACACCTCAGTCCAACTTAATGCAGCTTGATATTCTAGTTCTTCTGAGTCCGTTGATTCATTATTTTTTAAAACAGCAAATACACAGCATCTTTAAGCAGGGTGACTAAGTCAATGGAATGATGGATGGACATGCAGACAGCTGATAAGAATCACTTGAGATATGGGGCTTCTACTGAAATTCTTATTAGGAGCAGTTAATTCTGACAATTTTGAAGTCATTCAGGTAGCCCAGATTAAGGTTTAAGTTCAATATTGCAAAGTTTCCTTTCTGCTATTTGTGAAAAAATACCAGAGAAGAGGGGAAAAATCAAGGAAGTACAGTCAACCTGGAAATGGGAGATGCTATAAAAAACAGAAGAGGGAATGAAAAAGAGAATTGCGTTAGGGCAAAAGCTAACATTTTTATGTATTTTTAAAAAGCTAGGAAAAAAATTTCTTCTAGAAAAAAGTAGTGATAAAGTAAAAAAAAGGATCCTCTCTAGTGAAAAAAAAACCTATTTAAATGAAGGACAGAGTATTTTTCAGTCAAATACCATGAAACTGGAGACTAACCAGAACAGTTGTAGACATTTCTGCGTGCTCAATTTGCACCTCTTCAGCTCATGCTGCAGACACTGCACAGAAATCTCCCTCCTTGCTCTTGGAGGTTCCTTTCCCAGGGAAGGCACTGGTGCTCAGGGAAGGAAGAAAGATGAGTTTCAATACAGGCTTGTATTTAAGGCAGACAGCAGACAGACTTTGAGCTTGGGATGCCCCCAGCATGGTGCAAGCTTGTGCTTGCCCTTCACAGTACATGTTACCCTCCTGGAAGGCAGGCGAGTGGCCCGTGCTGTCTGTGGCCTTCATTCCCAGCCATGCTGACAGGATGAATCGGAATCCGCGGCTTACGTGTCATAGCAGCAGATTCGGCAAGCCGCTCAAATCCTGCTGCACAATGTGGCTTTCACTACCTGAAGAGAACATACTCAGTTCCACAAACAGGATCAACTGGTGAGGGAAGGAAATGTCAGCAGCGTTCACACTTCCTTATATATTATTTTTGTAAATCTGAGGTGCAAATTGTTTGTAGAATCTCAATTACACCCCTTATAATATTGTCATTTGCAATCAGCTCACTATGAAAACAGGGCTTTCAAAGGGTAAGAAAATCATTTGAACTTGTGATCTACAATAGATTTGAATATTCAGATAAGGTCAGTGGTCAGAGCAGGGGTGACAGCTGTGGTCAATAAATAGGTTCAGTGAGACAAAATCTTTTTGTCTATGTGGGAATAGCCTAAAGAAGAGAGGTTCTCAAGAGGGATAAAGAGATTAAATTTAGCTGCGTCACCATTTTATTTCCAGGATGTTTAAGGCATGATGGAAGCCTTTGGTGTGGCCGCCATGCCAGTATGCTGATCCTGCTGACGGTGTCACTCTGGTGCCACCAGGTCAGATGTTCTGCTTCACTGTGAGTATGAATCTGATGGAGAGCGATATCTTGTTCCGGCTTCCTGCTGATTGACTTTTGACAGGCTACCAGAAGACTTGAACAAAGCCAACTATAACAAAAATGACAAGTGGTTCTAATGTCCTCAATTCCTGACTTCTCGGGGTGACATCTCTTTAAAGAGCCTGATAATCAGAAAATGCTGAGACCTTGGCTTCTGACAGTCAGGGTCCTACATGTCACGGCTGAGCACCCAAAAATAGGGCACCCAGCACTACTAATAATATTTTAACATCATGGCTTTCCTTCCAACATCAGTGAAGAATCTGTCTCCTAATTAACTACAAACCACAGCACAGCTTGAAATTCACTGGTAAGCATGAGCAGTACTGTTAAGATCACACTTAAGAAGCTAAGGATGATTAACCTTTGCCTAGGTTATAAAATGGCCCATTTAAGAACTGTTGCTGCTGAATATATCACCTTGATATCAATTGGATTATTGAGTAAGAAGTTATACATGATGTTTGGTATGATGATATATGTATGGTTACAAACTGTTTATGAGAAGTGGAAAAGCCAATAAAAGATTAATGCAGATTTAAATAGATTTTCCTTCTTTACCTTCTTCTGGGTTAATTTATGCATATGTACGCCAGCTTTCGTATACTTTAGAAAGATGCCACCTTTCAAGTTGTACTAGAGAGACATCCTGCTGATGTTGTCAACCAAATTACACTGGGGCCCAAGTGGTGACATTTAGTTTTTATCTGCATTTTCACAATGTCTTTGTTTTTATGATTTCAGGATAAAGTTTCCCAAAAGCTACTGAGAACAGGTTTTCAGCCTAAATTCAACTTCCTCCACAGGCACTTACTAAAGACAGAATACTTAATTTTCTGAACCACAGCTATGGCTTCAGCCTGTAACCATCCTCCTTTCAGTGCAATTTGTATAGATAAATATTTACCTGCCTTAAACATTAGACTTCGGATAACAGCCTAATTTTAACTTCTGGGCTAGAACTGCCATTTCAGTGGCCTGGGAGCCTAATCCTGTCCCTGTTGCTGACCTGGATAAACGTGTGCAGCGTGAACTGTCCTTCTGTTTCTCCTCACCATTGTTTTCTATCCAGCTTGTTTCTTGGAGGGGAACAGCCTCCTCCTTTGTGTTTGCCCCGGGGGCTGTATTTCATGACAGAACTAATTCCTCCTAGTAAAAAAACCCAAAACCCAAAAGATGATAATGATGGCACTGTGATGCTCAGGTGAGGTTTTCAGTTCTCCCAGGGTTCAGGAAGGCGTCTGAAAGGGGAGATTTTGGTTCAGACCCATCTCTGCTAATATGTACAGTCTTAAAGCTTTAACAAGACAGTCTTCTCTCAAATTTACAACAGCCTGTGTTTAAAAACCTGACAAAACCAAAATGTGCTCTCCATAAACTATACTGGCACAATTCGTGCAGCTGTAATGTAGGTTGTGTCAGCATTTCCATTATACTGTACACCGCTATTTTTCAGGGGTTTAGATCTTGGCTATAAAAATCCACCTGGGGTTGAGAGTTGGCAAGTTGGAATTTCAGCAGGGGAATGATTTTTTTTCAACTAAATTTGAAAAATAAATTCCATTAAAACTGCAGACAGCCCGGAAGAGCTATGTTTGAAGATGCTTTTCCACAGTTTCATTAATATTTTTCAAATTTCACCAGCATTTTTACCATCTGTTTTACAGATCAATAGCTAGATTCATTCTGGCTGGAATTCCATCCACCTCTGTAGTTTCACATCTAAAATTATTCTGGTCCCATGTTACTTATATAAATAAACATTTTTTCCTACTGATTTTTTCTGGCTTGTCCCCACTTCTATGCAGAGATGCCCAGAAGGAAACAAGAGTGAATCCTGTCATGGCACAGAGTGAGCAACACTGCAGATGACTGGGATCTGCAGGGTTATCTGCCCCGTGCTTTCCTCAAAGCTGTCAGTCTCTGGAATTACAATATTTCTCGTATTTTCACAGTTTTGCACTGTTGCTTGCAGACGTAGAAAGTAAAACTGCTCTCTCAAGCCTGAGGTTGTAAGATCCCCAGTGGATCTCCTAAAATCTGGTTGTCATGCTCCCGTCACTAACACAGCATCACGGCGGACACGCGAAAGCTATCAGCAGCTCTTCTTCCCTGGAAAGATTCTACTGTGGGTTTGCTGCCATTGATGTGCCTAACTGCAAGCGTTTGGCAGCTCTTGCCCTTTAATTTTCCTAGATTTATGGAAAGTATGCCAAACCAAGAACCACATGACCATTATTTAGGATGTATCATGTAACACCTATTTTTCTTCCACACTGCAAGGGTCACCACAAGTCTAAAATCAGAAAACAAGGAGCAGAAAATAAAGATGAAGAAAACTCCCAAATTTACTGATTCTTTCAGGCAACGTCACACCCAGCTGGTGTTACATTTGTTTTCCACTGAAGATCATTAGAGATGGTGAAACTGCCATGCAGGGCAGTACCTCCTGCTTTCAGTTCCATGGGACTGGTTAAAATGAAAGGGATTAGAAACACTAAAATCAAGATTCACAAATAACGAGCTATTAATTTTCTTTATTAGTATTTTCTATTTTAATGATACTCCTGTTCCTCACTGCTTAATCAGAGATGTATGGAGGGAAACGCAATGTAAATACATAGACTAAAGTTGTCCCTTCTGATAAAAAAGGCCGTATGTTTCACATCCAATCGCACCTAGCGACTATTCATAAATTAGTAATTTTGAAAATATTCCTTTATTCGTAGTGTAATATCCAAACAGACTCTTGGCAGAGCTGTGGTCTTGATGAGTGACTACATTTCTAATTCCCACTCTTCAATTTTAGAACAACTAGCATACTACAGTTTCTACCTTCCATTAGATTAATATTTGTGCTTGATTTTGGAACTACCAACATCAGGGTATTTCATTTAGATAAAGGATCTAAATCTATTTTTCCCTTCAGCAGACTTCTATAACTCCTACCAGTGCTGCAGGTGTGGAAGTGAAGGATTACTCTGTGGAACTTCTGCTGCCGAGGTCTCCACTGAGCCCCAGCACAATTAAGTGCGCTGTGCAAGGTCAGGATTTTATCTTAAAGGCTGGAAGAGACGAGTCAGCAGAAACTCTTCCAGGCAGTGATAGCCGTGGAGAACAGCAAGTGAAGTGCTCAGAATAATGAGCTCCTCAAACTCTGTGATAGTTTATGTCTGATTCATCAGACAGTCAAAATGCAGATCCACAGCCAAAGAACACATTTTTTTTGGAAGGGATCTACTTCTAACCAGAGAAAGGACTAGTCTCCTGTGTGGCCACAGACCTTTGGCGAGCATCCTCAGGCTGCCCTCAGAACATGGCAACCTGTCTGGGGCTTCAGTTTATTCAATTTCTTCCCAAATCACAGGCTTAGGTTCGCTTGTACTTCTGTCCAGTAAGCTCTTTTGTCCCTCAGTATCACTCTGGATTTATACCAGAAAGTATTTCAACGCTGGCCTAAGTAGGAATCAGCCCCTTCCTCAGCCTGCTCTCCTAGCAATACCATTTCCTCCCACCTGGCCTTTGAAGAATGCACTCCACTTGTAATCAAATGAAATCTACTCTGGCAGTGCCTTAAGACGTGCCCATCTTTTACCTTGAATTTCTAAATAAGACCACAAACTATGTAAATGAACAATCTTCCTTTCTCTCCAGACTGCTGTCTATATAGATTTTCAAGCACCATAGCTATATTCCATGCAGCTGCATCTCCGTTCACTTGGAACGGATGGAAAAACCTTTTCGATTAATGGATTTCACTATGTTGGAGACTTACAGTGTAATAAACATGCATTTCTGTTACTATAACAAAGTGTAAGCCAGAATTTGCATAAAAGGTTGGTGGCAAAGAATTTAGATGATGGGAGAGGAGAAAGTTGGGTGGACAGAATGGCAGTGAGGTATGAAAGTGATAAATAGAGAGTAGGGAAAGCACAGGTAATGTGGGCAGGTTCTCACTGATAGTAGGGGGAGGCAGCAGAGAAGAAATGAACTGGAGTTTTTACTGCATTCCAACTTTCCCGACGTATCTTTATATGCAGGGCTGAACTGCAGGTTCTTTCTATTTTTCAGAAGGGGAAGTTAAGAACATGCTGTAGGAAACAAATCCAGGCAAGAAATGGGTAGGAAAGGGTTGTATGGAGAGCTGGAAGCCAGCTCACCTGGCTTGGGTGAGAAAGCAGGGGAGAAAAATAAGGCAGGAGTGCAAAGGCAGAGCTCAGTGGGACTGGTCTCACCTGCTCCTGCAACCTTGTGTTTATAACCAGGACAACAGCAGGAATCCCCTGCTACTTCTAACACTCGAGATAATTCAGTGCCTTGTTGAAGAGCTCCTCACCGTCCTACTCCCCTGACACCAACATATTAATGGGGTCACAATGGTAACATGCCCCTTTGCCACAACAACCTCTTTTACACAGGGGGACTCTTGCCTGAAAGCATGTCGTTGTCATCAGAAAAGCTTTGTGGAAATGAACAACAGTGACTGCTGATGCCATAGCAACCCATGCAAGAGCAGGTAAGGTGGGCTACACCAGATGAAAGGTGCCAGAGAGCTATTAGGAAAGTCATAGCCTTGCAAACAGCCCCTCTTTCTTACGACAGCAGGTGGCAAGAGGTCATAGTAAAATGCTCCCCTTGCCCTCAGAGTACCTAAGGTGAGGAGAAGCAAAGATCTCGGAGCTGATCTCGCAGATGATAAGTTTCAGCAGTGGTTTGGTTCCTGGACCTCACTCCCCAGACAGGAGATGAAAAGCAGTAGGCACCAGTGCTTGGAGCCAGCCCTGCTGATCCTGTGAGTGAAAGCGCAGACTGCTCAGCACCACATCTGTACGTCACGCTTTGCATGTTTACTGGTCCTCACCTGAAAAAAACCTCACCTACAAAACTCTGAAAGCCAGCCCATTTGCATAAGTTTTAGAGGTTCTCCTTCAGGCTAAATACCACGTGAGTGAAGGGAAGCAATACTAACAGCCAGGCACTTCTGCGAAGGATGTCTTTTCTAAAGCAAAAAAGCAATTATAGCCAACTGAATATTTCAAAAGAAGTAACTTACTCATCATCTTGCACCATTTCTCTATTCATGTGTCGCTCATCAATGCAACATGTATCTGCACACAGATGTAATCATTACTCCTGATTCCTATCACCCATCGTGAGCTAATCACTCTTGGCCAGCAGATCTCTTCTGTGCAGTTGCAAGGTTTCAGTCGGAGGTGTGACACTCGTGCTGCTCGTGTATGGCAGGTGGGGGTGTTTCTGCTGGTCGGCTGGCTTATACGATTGACTGACATGATGGCACTCGTTACAGATTTTATAGGATGGACTTTCTGAACGGTGTGCTAGGTGAATTTTCAGGCTAAAAGTTTGGTTTGGAGTAGCTGATAAACTAAGAGCGGCAAAAGATCTTCAGTGTTTGCAAGATGCCTGGGGAAAACATCTGAATCAAACCTCTGCGTTTGGTGTGATCTAGGGAAGAAAGTGCACGGGACAAAGCTGCACCCTGGTCAGCAGCCTTTGCCACGCCGCAGCCTTCGCAATCACCAAGGGGGCTCACTTGGAAAGAAAACACAGAAAGCCTCAACTCTGCGCTACAACTGGCTGTCAGTGGGTTTCATTCCGTGGCCACGTGCCAACTAGTAGCTATCAGAATGTAAAAAGCACCTCCAAAGGGCACTACTGGCATTTCAAGGCTATTCAAAATGCCTGGAAAGTGACTCTGCACCTCTCATGTCCCTGGTGTAAGTCAGCCACTGCTCTGCTGCCTTCGTTGCACTTACACCAGTCTGCCATGGCTGCGAGATCAAGGTCTGCCGACAGCACACCTTCAAGATTTTCAGCACTACTAGCAGTGCTTCAACATGTCACTTCATTCTCCTCATCCCTATTTTTTCCTTTTTTAAGGTATTGCACATAAAATTAAAAAAAAATATTAGCCAACACTGTGTGGACAAGCCCCAGTGCTTCTTCCACCCTATTGCCCAAAGGGGTTCAACGTTCAGATTACAGGTCCAGACTAGAGGCTGAATCTCCCAGAAGAGGGTAGGTGCTCCTCCGCCGGGCTGCAGCCTCTCCAGTTTCCAGCAGCTGTTTTGTGCTACCTCTGGCTCTTTCCTGTCCACATGAGGATACAGCCTGGTTTCCATGTTTCTCTCCCAAGTATTCATTTTAAAGAGGACTTGTGCAGCTTGATGTTAGGCTGGGAACACTGGTCAGAAATTGCTGCTCAAGGATACCTGTTATTTTATAGCATTTTGTTTCCCCCTGTAACACAACTGGATGTTTGAGCCAGCGGCGGGAAAGACCATCATCTACCACATTTGTCACCAAGCTTGATAGATAGTATTCCCAAGCCAATGCCATAAATGCTGTTTGGAAATTGCAAACCCAGGCTGCTGCCGCTGCTGGTCTGGCCAAAAAGAATTAATTTATAATCATGAATATAAATTTCATAGATAGTATTATTGTCATTCTGCTTTTGAGTTATAGGACATATGGGGAGTGGCTTGTGGAGCAGAAGCAGTGTCACCATAATTCAGTGTAATTCCATTGACAATCATTCTATCTATCACACAGTTATAAATCAATCAATTTGCTACATTAAAGGGACAGACCTCACCTCTCAGAAGTTGGGGGAGAAGAAGGGGGGTCCAGGTGCTGTCGGTTATACTGACTAAGGCTCGTTTTATTGGAGATACCAGCCCCACTTCATGAACGTATTTCCACTGTACTCTGATCAACTGAATGATGCTTTCCCATGTGGCTACAAGCACGTTTTTAAAAAAAAATCACACATCGTTCATTCAGGTCCGTCTTCCATCTCTGCTGCCCTCTGCTACACGTTAAATTACTGGACTTCCTAAATGAATGATAGTTGACAAACTACAGTAAACTTACTGTCCTGACTGAAATGACATTAATTCAACTGGAGCCCAATATATTCAAAGGTCTCCCTGAAAAGCCATGAATTAGGGAGCAGATCTTTTCTATTAATGTGTCTTAGTCCCTCCCAAAGGCTACCAGCCTCAGGGAAAAATAAAAGACAGTAGAGCCTCAGTGCCACTGAGCAAGCATGTAATGGCTTTGCGAGCACACTGCTGGGAAAAAGAATGCAGGACTCTCAGGAAGTAATAGCTTGCGTGGGGAGGAAGAGCCTCTGCGACCAATGCAAAGGCATTTTGGAAAGCAGAGAGTTATAGAGTTAAGCAACCTATTGTTCACCGTAATGAAAAAGCATGACTATTCATGAGTGTGTTACAGTGTATAGTTTGCCAATTACCCAATCAAGGGACATGCTCATTCAGCCATGAGTGAGGGCAGTACCCATAATATTTTATTGCTATTAAGCCTCAACTTCGCATGTTTTTATATAGACTATAGGGTGTTTAATAGCCATGCAAAGCTATGACTTTCTTGCATACATTACAGATGGGCATAAGAGGATAAATCCTGCTGCAAGCTGCCCACGCTAACCCCTCCTTTATAATTGAAAATATGTAGCTGTGCAATATCGTGTCACTTGGACTTGTTTGAATGGGGCATGTATGCAAGATCTCATCCGTTTTGTGAAAATGTTAAAAAGCTCTGCAGGAGGTAGTGTCACAGAGTCGACCGCAGGAACAGAACATTTGGGTTGAAATAAAGATGTCATTTTTTAAAAGTCAGGAAGGAAAATTATGTCCAGAAAAATAAACAGTAATCCAAATGGTAAAAGAGAATGAGTTGCTTTTGGCAGAAGGAGATTTAAATACATTGCCATAGTTTAGTATCATCCATTTGGTTTTATAATTGCAGGAAATAGTATTTCAGATACTAATATCCTCAGAGACAGGGTCAAGCTTTCCCTCTGAATCAGAACCAGGGAGATGTCTGTGTGTTCTGACCGACCCTCCTGGATCAGCTGCGTGTGAGAAGACGACGTATTCCCAGGCTGAACCTGGGTCACGTATCTTTGACGCTTGGGACAGTTACAGAGTCAGGTTCTGCTTTGTGTCCTCTCCAGTGCATACATTCATGGTTAATTCACCAGTAGCCTTACATGTGAAATTGAAATGAAATAACTATTTATCTATACTCTGGTATTTATACCCTGGTATAAACAGGCATGTTTACTTTAGTTAATTATTTCTACTTCCATGAAACATCTGTGGTTTGAGGTCTGCCTTCCTCTTTAAGAACAGGGCAATTACGATACTTGACTTTCCTGTAACGCCAGATTTTTCCTGCTCTTTCACAGAGTGGAACCACTCAATGGTGTCAACTCTTTTTTGACTTTGATAAAAATGTATTTAGAGTCAAGATCATATCTTAATAGTTCACATTTCTATTTAATAACCTGCTGCAATGTCAAAAGATACAACCATCATATTGCAGTTCCAAGAAGTATTATGCACTGCCATCCTATCTATTGATGCACATCAGACATGTCCATGTTATTCCATATTCTGTCCATTCCAAAGAAAGGCTAAAGGAGACAGAGGGTGCAGATCTTGTTAGGTACAGCCTCTGACACCATCACTATCAATTGTCTTTTGCTAGCACTGATCATCACCTCAATTATCTGGTGTCCAGCCTACCTGATAGGTTTTTGCAAACTATAACTCTTCTGTCGATGAACATGGAATAATGACAGCTAGGGGCAGATGGACAGAATACAAAAGAGAGAAACCTAAAAGTATTACACACATATACACACAGGTGCAAACATCCGCCTCTGTCTCTAGATTAATCAAAAACTGCGACAATTCAGCACATCCTGTTCTCTTAAGATGCAACATTAGAGTATACAAACCAGAAAGAGCTGAGTTTAATATGCCCTGAATGGTTCTTTTTCTCTTCCTCTCTCTTATTTCATTCTCAAGCCCGTTACATGTACAGAACGTCCTGGAATACAGTAGAATACGGTACCTACAAACACACCTGGTAAATAATGCTTGGCAACTCATTCAGAAATCATTATTGTATGTTTAAATAACAGGAAAAGAAAACCAGCTTTGTGAAAGTATGTTTGGCATGATTGCAATTTAAGGGATTTTTTTTTTAACAATTCCAACACCACAAGCTTGAATCAAGGGCTGAAAAAATCCATCAAGAACTTGTAGATAGTGCACTGCCATTGTAGCTGTAAATTTTTACCTACACAGTATTTCCCACAACAGGAGAAAATGGATTTTAGTGCAATATTAATTGAAGTTTTGCCAGTATAAGGTTCATGAGGTTAATTTGAAAAGAATACATTACCAATATATTTATAGCATTTAAATAAATTAGGATTACACTTCACACATCAATAACAGCTGTTAAATAATATTTTTATTCTATGTAAATTCTGTCCATTCATCTCTGTTGTATAACAAATGACTATAATTATGGTGCTTCATTGGTAGGAAGGTCATTGGTAATCTTGTAATTTCTCATTGGTGTAAAAAGAGAAAACAGAACTGTTTGTGATGAATGTATTCAACCTTTTGCATACTTTGGTGCTTGGGACTATGCATTAAAATGCAGCAAGAAATTAAGTTCTTCACTTACACAGCATTTTTAATCTAGTGCTGTTGATTTGTTATAACTAAGGCATTTACAATGCTTTCTCAGGGGACTTTTTCCTGTATATTTTGTATTTCTTCCTTAGAAACTAATAAGGTTCAAACATCCACAGAATTCCCCCCCCTTTCAAAAAGCCCCACCATCGCCAGAAATCACAAACTGAGAATGACTAGAAGCTCCAGTCTTTTAACTTGCAGCCCGTATTTTTTTGGATTACTGAAAAATAATCAAATCAATGTCTCGAAATCGAGTTGTAAAGAACGCGTGTATAAAAGCGAGAAAACAGACTACTTTCCAGTGGTCTCTGAATTGAGATTACTGAGATAGACTTGTAGACTGAGATCTCTTTTCCTAGTTCTGTCTCAGTTTTATAGAGAGATTTGCTTCTTACTTTCAAAAAGGGGGGATCCCAGTGTTTCTTAGAGGACTCAGAAGATACTTAGGAAGATGCATTTCTGTGCTCGAAAATAGCTAGTACGGTTCCTGTAAGAAAATCTTCTCTATAACTTATTAAACTATATTATATCTTGTCTAACTCAAATACAGATTTTATTGTTCTCATTGTATAAACACACATTCTGTTTTCTAGTGGAATATACAGTGATTGTATAGGTTCTATGTACAGGAAATGAAGATGGTATATTGATCGTTAATTCACAGAAAAATGTTAGAAGGAACAGTGCTCTACACCTGGAGTATCATTGCAAACAGTGACGCTGGAAAGGTTCCTCAGAAGCAGGGATTCATGCAAAGGGAATTCTTATTAATGAAGCTTGATTTAATCCCATTATTCTAATAAAGTGTAATCAATTGACACAGAAAATCTGAAGGTCTAGTTCAGCTGCTGATTAGAGTTTGGTTGTTTTTAAGACAGTGGCTACAATGAAAGAGAAGTAAGTTAATAAGCTTTTGGTCGGCTAATCCACACTTCCTGGAGCGAGTTTGAGTTTTGAAGAAGGGCAATTTGGAAGCTGTCTTAGCATAAATCTAAAGCAAGTCTGTGGCTGTCTAGGGGGAACAAGCCCCTCAGCATTCACCAAGACACGCTTCAAGGAGATTCTACTCTTAATCCAATTTACTCAGCCGAATAAGTCCCACTGCTTCAGCTTGCCAACAAATTAAAATCCAGCTTCATAAAAACACCTTGAATTTGGAAGGTATTGGCTGGCCTGCTAGACTTGAAACTTCATTTATTCTGGCTAACTTCTCAATTATCTTCCCAGCAGTGGAGATGTGTAAAAGTGCAAAAATCAATAGGATTCTATTCCCTTTCTATTGGAAAGGGAAAAATTAATGAGATAGGACACTCTCTTAATCAGAAATAAATGTTTTAATTCAGATAATGACATAGTTTTCCCTCGCTGAAGGATGACAAATGCTGGGCTGCACCCCCAGCAGAAGCAGTTTCAATTTTATTGTAAATATAAAAGGTATTGATCGGTGAGATGCACAAACCCTATTGCTTACAAAAGCCATTCAGGGGGACTGGGAAAACTATTAAGCACTGGGTCAGAAATCAATAAACAACACTGAAATGTAGCAGAGGTCGCCCTAAGGCTTCGTGGCATCTTAGAAAGCCAAGTGGCAGAAATAGTGACAGAAATGTCTCTTGTGGAGCAATGTTAGGGATGAAGGGGTCATGCGTTTAATCTCTTCGGAGCTTTGACAGGTCTGTGGAACAGAACTAATGTAGTCTTTCCTCGCTCCCTTTGATTTAAATACATGCTGATTCATCCGACAGCTGAGTGCAATGATTGTTTTGGGTCATGCAAATATATCGGCTCAGAAAATATTGTAGGAGTATTTTGGTCCAGCTCTGCTTATGTAAACGGGATTTTAATTTGAGCTTTGTTTGCCCTCTTCAGAAAAATGTGAATACAAAAGCACAAACAAAGAAGCCTCTGAAATCAGGATCTTCCAGCATGCAGTTTTAAAGGCAAATTTAAACATAACAGCTAAAGAGGTAGAATGTAGAGATAAAAATAAAATAAAAAAAAACCAAGTATTTTTGCACCCTAGAAGTTATCCAATACGACATTATTTGGGACAACATAATGAACAACTTCTTTTTCCCTTTTTTCTTAAAAGATGCTTTCATGAAAAAAGGTTACTTCCTGTGCCAAAAATCACTTACCATCACTGAACAAACCACAGTCACCCCAAGTACTTGCTCTCTGGTGGTCTTTAGTTTGAAAGTGCCACATCTGATCCCAACCCGAATCTCTTAAAATACCCCGAGGACCGCATTTAGCATGCACAGCTACCGCTCCGTGAATACACAGCAGAAACCGCTGAGAGTGACGAGAAACACCAGCAAAAGCAGTGTCTGTTCACCGAGGTGGGAGCTGATTTTTCGCAGAAGACATTGATTTGAAAGGCTTAAAGCAGAGTATTGAAACTTCTAACAACATCATTCCAGAAGCAGAGTCAGAGCCCCCAAAAAAATAAAAACAAGTGACTGTACCTTCTGCTCTGGGAAATGCAGCTTCCCCCTTGACATGGATATGATTATAAGATTGGTTAGGGTCAGGTTACCCATCAGTAGGTGAAGTGTTCAGGTGCTGAGGATTTCAGTTTCATCTCACCTCAGATATTATGTCAGCTCCATGTCATTTTCATCACGGGGAATGATTTGAGGGCTTGCCGTGTCCCCTGTTATTGCGGTCACTTGACCTCAGATGTAACTTCTGTTTAATACCAGCATTTTAACAAAGCCTAGGAGTAGCACACACACGGCGAGCCACCACTTGACCTTTCCCTGCCTGGAAGACGCCAATTGGCTCTGGCCTTGGGTTCCGCTGCCCCCTCCATTTGCAACAAATGAATGTTAAGGCCTCAATGAATTGGCTCACATTTGAAGTTATATTTTTTCATTGCCACAAGCGGTTTAAAATTGAATCCCCTTTTTATACTTTGTCCTGAAGTAATGGTGTTTTTCCTTTTGCATTTGGTTTGGGAGCATAGAAATGGGTTTGTTCTTAAAAACAATATTCAGCTCCGCCATGTGCTAATTTTAAGCACATGGTATTAAGGGAGGACATGTAAAGAGCAAAGTGCCTTTGCTCTATAAAAAAAGATCGCTCTACGTTTCTTCATGAAACTGTTTCCTCTTCTTTATTAAGCACGCCTGACTAAATCTGGAAAGTAATTAGAAAAAACTTTTTAAAGCCATTAAGAACTATACGTTACTTTTAGTTCCAGTATAGCAGGTTAGTAATCCAGTGCCCCCACCCCTGCAAATATGTTGTTATCACCCAGGAATTCATTAATCGCAACTCATGCCATATAAATACATCAACTAGCGTGGCCTCCTCAGATGTGGCCAGTTTAAGTGAGTAACGCAGACTTTTTCACTTTCAATATTATTCTGACTGCAATCCCTGGCCAAGCTAACGGCCGTGCTGGGGATGCCCCTCAGAGGTCCTTTTTTTTTCAAGTGCACCTTCCCATGCTGGACAAGCATCTGTGGTCAACATCCAGGTGCTGTTAAAAGACTGATTTGCTTTACCAGAATTTTTCCATGCATGCTTGGTTACAAGAGGGAAGTGTTTCTGAATGAGGAGATAAGGGGAGAGTGGAAGTCGTCTTGTTAATACGGTGCTAGTTAGTAAAATATGGTTGAGATTAGTAGCCTGATTTTCAAAGGTACAATACTTAGGATCTTTTGAAAATCAGGTGTCTGAACATGGATTTAGGAGCAGTGGTAACCTATATCTGCACTACCATGCCGTGGCCCCAGAGAAGCAGACCTGGAGCGCAGCAGTGGCCCCCGTGTTTCAGGCAGGGCTGTTCAGGGCTCACTCTGGCCCCACAGCAGCCAGCACATTCCTGGAGTGGGGTTTCATCCAGAAGGAGCCCACCTGCAAACTCCAAGACCTCTCTGCAATGCAAATGAAGGTGCCATAGATGAAGGAATCTTCAGAAGTGCATTCCTGACCCAAAATGAAATCCTTATATAGGTGCAGCCTCACACCACTTTGCCAACAAGCCAGCATGTAGGGACCACGGGCTCCATGGATGTTCAGCTCTACACTTCTCTCTCCATATTACTGGAAAGAATTCTCTAAAGCAGCATGTGCTGAGGCAGTGAGGGTTTCTTTGATGACGCATGTACCATTACACAGGGAAGATCACAAGGTCTGTACAAGCCACCCCGGAGAGCCCATTTCACAGCACTCTCCTAACTGAGAGCAAATTCAAACATGTGAGATGATAGGCCCATAACAAATGTTCTCAGCTCTGTTACCTTCCTAAGAAGTACTGAATTAAATTAAAGTAATTATCTTTAAAATTAAAACACAAAATGCAGTACGCCGTCTTCTGAAAGAAAGGCATAAGATAGCACAATCAGTCATTCAGTTCAGCAAGCAGTCTGGCCTCCCTCTCTTTACCCTAATGAGTACTCTGGGTCTCTCCATAATCCATCTTCATATCCCTATTATGCCAGGCCCACCAAGCTCTCATATATGAAACTCTTAAAAATAACGGCTTGAAAATATGGTAGTTCTAGCAGGACAAAAGCATGCTTCCCAAAAATTCAGATTTCCAAGCAGCCACTTGACTCCAGGTGCTAAGGTTTTCAAAAACACACTAAATGTCGCACGACCAAGACAAAACCATGAAGGCTGGAAGTGCTGCAGTTGCTAATCCTACTTGGAAGATTTCTTGCCTGAAAGTGTTTAGCGTCACACATACCTTATTTCCTTGCATGGGCTTTTAATGAAAATTGCCAGTAATACAGAAAGAGAGACTGACAATGACTCATGGTCATTACTAAGATCCTTCAAAAGGCATTGGAAAATACCACATTTTCAGAAAACATTTATAATATTGACAGTTTTTCATTAAATGCACTATACTGTTTGTTTTTAAGTGATCATCTTAAAAATTAAAGATTAAAGCAATCTTTTACACAAAAAAATGTGACTGAGAGAATTTCTTCCGTTACACCCACGGCTGGGTTTACCCTGTGTCCAAAAGAGAAGGCAGGGGAAAAGGGCTAAACATTTCCAGCCTGACACTGTCTAGTGAACACCATCACCTGTGTCCCAAGATAAGAGGAGGTCCTACATGGTCCCCCAGCAATATCAGCCCAACCTTGCAACGGAAGTGTGCCAAATAGTCCACCTCATCCTTTAATTCTTCTGTAATTCTAAATATATTTGGCTACAGCCTATCTTTCCAGTATGGCCTGTTCAGTAAACCTGTGGGTTTGTACCTGGGACAGCTGTGCAATGCTCTTTTCCCAAAGGAATAATAGTCACTACCGCAGGTAGGAAGTCTGAGAAGAAATGAGAAGCCGTCTTGCTCATCCAACATGGATTAACCATCAGTGTGAATAGTCACTTCTCTCTGGAACTAATATGGGATCACAGCTCCTTCCAGCAAGAGTGGTTTGGCCTGCGTACCACGAAAACTCGTTCATTCAGGGTTTGATGTAAGAAACTTGAAATGTAGTACACATTTAGAGGTGAGCTTCATAATTCCTGCCCCATGCATTTTTATTTGTTTTTTTTTAGCTTATCCAGTATGGGAGGGAGCTCTGAAGAACTGGTCCTCATGGCACAAAGGAGCAGCTGAACATTTCCTCTTCAGGCGTGTGGTACAACCTACTGCACACTCTAAGTGCTCAGAGAGGAGCCTGGGGAGGGGTTTGGGGCAGAAAGAGCGAGCAAAATTCCCTTGTTATAGCAAGTTGGAAAGAAGTCAAACCTGACACTATGTATCTCCTGCTCCTCCTTTTGGGCCTTTGTGCTTCAGATGGGGACCCAAGGACTGGGACTTTCTCCTACTAAATAAAATCCTGATCAATGCACTTAATAGCTATCCTATGTACAAATATTTCTTCAGATTTGTTTAATAGAGAAACCAACTGGAGATTATTATTTTGCTATCCTTATCTTTTATAGAATAGAGAACGCTTAAATCAATAGCCATTAATTAGAATAACTCGTCGGGGGGAGTGTGTGTAGAGCAATACAGGGCATTCGATAGGCTCCTGTTAAACTGAAGGTCCAAACAACTATTTCCATGCAAGACAGCAAAGCCAGGTTTTACAGAAGAAATGGTACCTGATATTTCCCTGAAAAGACCTTAAGAAAACGTGCAGGTTTGACTACAGACATATCCTCCTTCAGAGCGGTGTTCTCATGCTTCACCCAGCCCACATTTGTCGCCCTGAAGTCCAACCTTATTTACGGCACTAGTGATAAAATTTTCTTTAAATTTAATGAGATTAAGTATGCCCTTCTCTTGCATTAAATGAGAAATTTTAACAGTGCATTCTGGAAGAAGGACAAATTTAAGCATGAACTTAGATTTAAATAATTTGCTGAATTAGCACTTAAATCTTTAGCCTTCTTTTAGGCTTTAAGGGCTGTACTCTGACTGTGCAATGGTTTCACTGAAGAAAACCCAATCATCCGTAGTTTTAGCAATATCAGAAGCAGGACTGCAGATTAGCTACAGTTTATAGTCCCTGGTCTGTTCTCCCACCCCCCTTCATTTTGCTACCCGTCAAATTAGAGAATACCACTCATTCAATGAGCCATTTATACTTGTTATCTCTTCCATAAACATTGCCAATTATTTAACTTTGTAAAGGTAACAGTTATAGAGTACTTACTGGTATCTTTAGGGTTTCAAAATGCAACTTAAGTCCTGATTTTTATTCACTCTAATAAATTAGCTGTATTTCATCTGTTCATGTAATGCAGCCCCTGCCGTGCTGTAACACGGCAGCTGTGTAGCGGCACTGAGAACAGCCATTTAGCAAAGCGAAGAGCACTGCTGAGCTGACTTGGGAGGGAGGGGACAACGCTGGGTGGGATGTGCAGGTAATGCAATACCTTCCTACTACAACCTTTTATGGCCTAGATCTTGATTTTCTTGGCTGGAATTTCCTGGATGCAGTCCTCTGAGCACTCCTGCTCAGTAGTGGGGATGTGCTGGGGGTGGTGGGAGAGCGGCTGCAATGCTGCCGAGCTGGTGGGAAGCCTGTTTCGGAGCCCCCAGTTCAGGCAGAACTGGAGCGACGGCATCTCCCTCTCGGATATGTCACTACTCCTGTACTGCAGCAAAGCGCGTGGTGCTCTGCCTCACCCATCTGCTGCACCCCAGCACTCTGCAGTGCTTTTAGTTTAATACCAGCGATAGAAACTTCTTGCCAGCTCCACAGTACCACTCCTGGTAATGCTTAGAATATTCTCTGAGTTCAGGACTGGCCCACATCAGCCCCATTTACTCTTATTTTTAAGAACTGATATTACCAACGGCAACGTAAAGCACAGTAATTCTGAGTCATACAGATTTTAAATGGTGCCATCCCTTAAGACAAAATCCCCATTCTGTTAATTTATATCAGAGAAGTTGAAGGCGGGGGTCAAACATCTTAAAGGATAATGCTGCGCTCTATGCCAAATGGATCA
>VWZZ01001268.1:5558-125558 GCA_013399095.1 Psophia crepitans | reverse complement strand
GGATATATGTCACCTCTTTAGGAAGAGGGAGACACAAGCTTTGGTGAGCCTCGGGGCTCCAATCGGCCTGAGCAGGTGTTGGAGCCGGGCTCATTTCACAACTCAGTGGGGCCTCCAGACACACAGTCGCTGTCTCTCCAAGCCGGGACCGGGACAAGCCCCCGCCTGGCGTAAGAGGCAGGACTGCAAGCTCAAAGGGACTGTGGCCTTTTTGTGTTTGCTCACTGCAGACGCAGGGGTTAATCGATAACCCAGCACAATCTTTTCAAGGCTCCCCGTTTGATCCTGTTGCATTTTGGCCACGTCGTAAATTCGAATTTATCACCTGATTAAGGAAAAAATGCCTGAATAAAATCCGATGATATAACAACCACATGTAATTCGCCGGCATGCAAATTGTGAGGGGAAAGAAGATTTCCCCTATGAAAGCCTTTCAAAATTAACCAAAAGAAAATGAAAAAAATCCGAGTACAAAAACTCAAATGCGAGTGCTCTCTTTGCAGAGAGTTATAACCAGGGCTGAGCAGGAGATCAGACTAAAATGTCTCATCGCAGGTAAATAAATGCATGTTTATGCATTAACTGTATCTGTCAACTTTTCTTTATGCTGTTAGCTGGGTTTTCATTAAAGCAGGAAGTATTAATTTAAATTAAGCAGAGTGAGATCTTTATTATCAAAGTAATCAGCTACAAATAAGCTGGTTAATTCCACTTGTATATGTATAAACCCTTATCTTGCAGAATGAATGAATTCCATCAGAACAGTTTTCAAGTGGTTGAAAACAAAGGCAGAAGGGAAACTTGCATGAAGTATTCCACATCACATTTGCTGTGCTGTTGTCTGGTTGAGCTCTACTGGAGTCTAGTATGCAGGCACTGGAGCATCTACTATGACTGTATAAAATGTGTTTAATTGGCATGAAAAGGCACTCACGGAGCGCTAGCGGAGTTTCCATTATCTGAGCGGATATCTTATTTACTTTAGTTGAGACAGAGGACGAGATGAAAGTGGTAGGAAAGTGTGAGTGCGTGTGTATGTGTGTACATGCGTGTGTGCTTTAAGGGGGAGCGGAAATCACACACGCTATAAAACCCACGGCACTTATAATGCCACTAACCTCAAAATCCCCAGGAGAATGGTTTGCAAAATGTTTTCCTAATTATAATTTTGCAGATTTATGTTTAACACGGTTTGCCAGTTGTGAAATTGGCAATGACGATAATACAATTTGACGGGTATTTCACGTTAAAAAATATGCATTTTTATAACATACTTTCCTCACGACCAAGCAAAAGAACCTGATCTGAAAGGGAAGTTTTATTTTTTTATGCCACACCATACAAGTAGCCTTCTACGATATACATACGTGCATGCTTTCGTTGTAATTTATATAGGGGACTAGCCCGCATTAAGAATTGATGTGGTACTGTATATGTTGTATTAGAGTCACTCTAGTGAGTCTATGAGATACCAGCTCCCTGCTGAGTACATACTTATGTCAATATTTCTGTTAATTGTTGCATTACAAATTGTTACATATCCCAGTGGTGGGAGTTCGCATTTGTGCCTGCAGTGGAGCTGACAACACCTACACACGGTCCCAGGAGGTTTCGGTACATTGTGGGATTTGCCTTTTGAAAACGTTATCTCAGTTTATCAGTCCAATGTCATTCCACTTAGCCCTAATAGAACAGAACCCTGAACCACGCCGCGGTGCGCTGTATTCCCTTGTCTCCTACCGTGCACCAAGGAAATACTTTGAGCTTAGAGCATCTGCACAAGATTACTAAACCAAATCAAATGAAGTTGGATTCCCTTCTAGGTTTTGCATTGCTATATTACATGATTTTTTTTTCCTAAATACCGGCCTCTTCATGCTGCCGCAGGAATTCATTAGCGGTGCATTGATGTTATGCAGATTCCTGAATGGGTCATACTCAGTAGAGGAGGTATTTTGTTTGAATTTCAAAAATAAATGGCATTCCTTTGGTAAAGTTCAATAGTGTTATTGACTCCAACACATGCAAGATTTGCAAACCCAGATCATAACAAAATATCTCGATGTAATTTTATGCACTAGTTACTGAAGGGATGACCCGAGAGGTGACTCCACCAGCCTCCAAAGAGTTGATCAGTGCAATATATCCTCACTGCACCGTGCAGCAACCAGCTGCTGCCAAAGAGCTAGACAGCACATTTTTGTAAGATGAACTTGGATAAGAAGCATGAAATTGAGTTTGTAAGAATGTTAATATTTACTGTGCTATCCAATTCCTTTAATTTCTTGCACTTCAATGAAGAGGAACTTTTCTTGTGTGAACTAAAACAGGACAGTGAAAATTCTCTTTCTGGTGACAGATACATACGATTAACAGGCAAATTTGCTGTCACCAACCGACCCAACAATGAATTTCTAAATCTGGGTGGCAGGTTAGTCCTCACTCTGGGAAAAAAAGGCATGTTGCAAGGCAATGCATTTTTCTTATCTCCATCTTTGAGAATCCGTGAGATCTCAAAGGGACTTGCCAAAGCCCCAGAGCCGTCAGAGGGGAAGCCCTGGTCCTCAGCATTCCTCCCAAACCCCAGCATCCTCACCAGCTTCCTGCCAGTGGACTTTACTGGGGGCCCTGGGGGAGGGGACTGGTGGTTCATTGCCCCAGAACCCTCATAAATAGAGATTCCACAACAAGGAGACTCTGTGCAAAAGGCTAATTACAGCCTGGGGCTGCATTAACCTTTAGTGTGGGCTCCCTGCTGGGATCTTTGTAAGACTGTGTGTGTGTTTGTGTGTGTGTGTGTGTGTGTGTGTGTGTGTTCACGGGCTTGCGTATGCACACACAGACCTTCTCCCCGTCCTTCATTTTCCCATTCTCCTCTGTGCTCTCCCATATACAGATTTTGGAGGTATGAAAAAACCTTCTTCAGAGTCCAAGGATTTGTTCACTGGGAAAGTCAAGAAAGGGATCAGACCTCAGGATCTCCCCTCAGTATGAAACAGAACTGGCAACAAAATTCCCTCCCTTGATGGAAGCTGGTAGTGCAAATTCAACAAAACCAGTAACAACTGGCTTGTCTATGGAAACCAGCTGGTACAAAACCACGCTGCCATTGAGAAGCCATCAAATTCTCTTTGGAAAAGCAAACGGAATACAATTAATGTGAGCCAGGTGCATTAGCAAATATTATGACAGAGGTATATTTATTACTACAAGCTACCGGTGGTCTTATAGTTAGTATGAAAGCTTGCAGAGATGATGTCAAAACTGGGACAAATCTCTGTGCTTTTCCTGGATAGCTGCCATTCAGTAAGCAAAAATGAAAGCAAAACTTAGGAAGATTTAACTCAGTAACATTGGTGCTGCAAAATTACTATAGTGGAGACCGTGGTCATTCCAATACTGGAGATCCTATGAGGGAAAATGCTGTAACCAATTGATTTCTGGTCTTGCCCACACAATAATCTGGCTGAGAGTGAAAATATCCACACAAATGTCAGTCCATATCAGATCTTCACATACTTGAAAGCTCACAAAAAAGTTACCAAAGGCCAAACACAGCCTCACCTAGCTGCCAACAATAACCTGGCACCCTGCAAGCTCTCAGGGTACAATGTTGCTACCATAGGGACTGTTTTTACATTCTCATCGGTAGATGGGGAGGGATGACATGGTTTAGTGGGTAATAGGTGGTAGGGGGGCAGTCAGACTAGATGATCCTCGAGGTCTCTTCCAACCTTAATGATTCTATGATTCTTATCCTGTTGGATCCTACCTAACAAGTAATACCAGTTACTGCTGGTCCTGAGATGCTACTGTCTCACTGAAAGAGCGTCAGAAATCTAGGCAACATGGCAAAGTGATTAATTTGAATCCCTCCTGCAGGGAAATACACAATGAGGAACAGCAAGAAACCGTTTCATTCCACTGAGGGTTTTTATTTAAGGTTCCCCAAAGGACCAGTTTCTCCCCACATGCTTTAGTCATATCCATATTTAACCATGGAGCTGTTTAGACAACTGGAACTCAATAACCAGCAAGATTCAAATGAAATGTCTGCTCTGTCAGCACAGTGGACATCACAGTGCCCACCACAACAGAGCTACACCAAGGTGGTGCTTGTGGGCAGTGGGAAAGGCATGTTGAAGTTTTTAACCACAGCACAGTTTCCCTGGATGCATGGCAAACCCCTACAAAGCCAGTCTATTGGCAGCTTAAGAGAACCTGAAGGCCACACAGCTTTCACAGAATCACACAGAATTTCCTGAGACCCAGCTTCTGTTATGCATGTGTAAAGCAGATTCTGTTTGGTCGTTACCTTGAAAGTGTTTCTGGGATGTCCAGGAGGGTCTGAAGCGCTAAGACACAAGCCACAGCCAAGACCTCACTCACACTCCCATGGGAGGTCTCCCAGCAGGGAGCTGAGGACGTGGCAGGATTCCCACCACGCACCAACATGAGTCTCTGAACATATTCACTCAAGTTAAATCTCATCACCTTTCACTTTAGCTGCAAAGCAGACTTCTTTGGAGTTGCCTTTGCAAACATTTATCCCAATAGGTAGTTTTGTGTAATAAAATAAAACCTCAGCAAAATAAAAAAGCCTCCCATACAAATGATAAATCCCTACCAAAATCAGGGCTGCCACTGAACATCCTCCTCTCCTCAGAGACAGGAGGAGGGAAAAAACACATGACAGATGTTAATCACCTTCTTTAATGAACTGCTTGGAGATATTTAAATACGGTGATGTTGATTGTGGTATAAGAACATATGTACAATAGTATAAAACAAAGTAGAAACATGATGTATTATTAATACACACTAATTCCTTTACATCTATTTAGAGGCATGGTGAAGGAAGAACATACTGTGTATTCTCACCGTAGCTCTTCTTGGATATAAAGAGACCCTCTGAAGCAAATTCTTCAGCCTACTATACTTCAAGAAATAGTAATCTAAAGCATCAGACATTTCCTATTAAAGTTTTAAAAACACAGCTTTAAGTCATACATTACATTGAATGCTTTAATATCTCATCTGATTCAGTAGGTTTTAAACCCCACAGAGGTCACATTTTGAAGCACTAGTCACTTTTTACAGCATCTCCAAACATTAAATAAAAATAAAAATTATTAGGAGGAATAGAGCCATCTGCAGAGGCTAATAATGTGTCAGTTTGATATTATTATTAATAATACTATTATTTCTGTTTCATATTAGGGAGATCATGATTGCTAATGGCTATAAACTAGGAGTGATAGCCTTCATTCTGGCCCATCTGTGTTGCAGTCAAAGCAGCGTGAGAGGATCCAGTTACAAACAGTTGTTTCTCCTGACCCTATCTGGTGTCCAGCTTTATCCTTGCAGCTAAACCTAAAGCCTCGGCATGCCCGGCTCAGGTCTGTGATCTGGTTACAACACGCTTGGGCCCAAGCCCTGCGACAAGCTTTAATGGTCTTGTGACCAGGTCAAGGTCAACCACACTGTGGCCAGGTACCCAAGATTGATTCCTTTAGATGCACGGTACGAGGTCCATGTAAGCGGTCTTAACTTCATCAACCATGCCAGGAAAAATTGTTCTACCCAACCTTTGGAAAAGCAACATGGTAGCAGAGCGATTTAGGTGGTTTAGAAATAGGAATGCAAGCCTCGTTCTTGGTTCGTATCAAAGGTTTCCTTCAGTCAGCTCAGCTTGTACATCACCTCTGAGCTTAGTCTAAGAGGTAGTTCAGATGCCACTAACCACAATGCTTCCCTGCATACTGTGCCTTTGCCATCCTAGCCCGGCCAAAGCACTTGGACATGAATCTGCCTGCGTTTCTGGTAATGTGACTTGGGTTCAATGCTTACAGTGAGCCACTTAAAAGAACAATAATAGTTAATTCAGCTAATTGTAAATGTTATGATAAGTGTAAATGAAGAAGTGTCTGTTGTCAAGGAAATGCTTGAAGAAACACCACGTAGACAGCTCTACTTTAAACATGACAGCAGTATCATTTCATTAACTGATTAAACCAGCACTATACTGAGCAGGCATTTTCCTCCTCTCTAATACCAAATATACACAGACAGCGCTCCCTTTTCCCCTCTATGTTACTGTGTGGGTCATATTTAGTGCTGATGATTTGTAATTTATCCAACAGGTACAGGCACATTTCCCCCAGGTAACATTTGTAAACAGAAATAAAGCTGGTGGTGTATTGTTTGCCTCAGAAACTCTGCAATTCTAGTGTGCCATAGAGTAGGCAGTGATGTGTAACCAAGACCAGTGATAAAAAGAAACTGCAATTGTTTTTTTTAAGGTACAGCTCTAAAACTGTACTATGTGAATTTCTATGGTGTAGCAGCACAGACAGAAATTACTTTTTTCCCCTCTGTAAGAACTAGTTATCTGATTCTCTTTTGTTTCCCTTATTCCAATGTTCAGCTGCATTTTAGTGTTCAGAGCTATAAGGATGCATTGAAACTTATGGAGCCTGACATTTTAACTATCTCATCTTAGCATGATTCATCTCAATTTACTTTCTTCAAAAATGTAGCCTCGAAGAATATGAACCATTTTGGGGGCTTGCTAGAAGGCCGTAAGCTCCATTAAAGAGTATAGTATCAGCTACCTTCCAAAGAGGGCTTGCTTGTTATGGGTCTCATCCTGCAAAAGGAATAGGTGCCTTCTGGGACATGCCATGTAGTCTCAAAGGTTGAATTTACAGGACTGGAGGGGGAACTAAGCCCTGGATCGAGTCCTTCATCCTCACAGTGTTTCTGTAGCTCTGCTGTAGGAATAGCAGAACAAAGAAATTCACGGCTGTTTCTGCTCTGCGTTTCAGCCCCAAGCAGAGCAGAGGCATTTCAATAGTTAAATAATGAGGAGATTAAAAGAGCCTCAATAAATTTGATGGGTTGATATGAGCAAACAAAATCATTCATATGATATTACACAAGTGTCTGGTTCAGAAAACACATGATTTTGGAACTATGGCCACAGTCTGACAAGTATTCTGGGGCAGATCCTCTGTGTACATCAAGTGTCATCGCTCTACTGAAGTCAACGAAGCTGTGACAACTTACACCCATGGGGGCTCTGCCCTTTTGCGCACAATTCTTGTAATAATCAAATTGCACCACACACAGAGCCCTGGCTGCACGACCATCGTGGTGTAAAGGGCTCTACAGACAGCAAGCTGGATCGCAGCTCATTTAATTGCCGAAGGCAGAGGTTTCGGTATCGAGGCTTGACTTTTAGATTTCAGATTCATCAGAGCTCTGGCTCCAAAGATATGAACACAAACTTTAAACATGACTCATTCAGGCATCCTTCTTTCAGCATGGTAGAGAGTGGAACACCGAGCAAACCCACAAGCAAGCAGCACTAAACAGCATTAAGGGGCTGTGGTGGGGAATGGGAGGGCAGCGTGCATGGAGGCACACAACTGTCTCCCACAAGAGTTCAATGGCACTTAGCCGGCCGGCTCCCCTTCTGCACTTGTAGTCACTGATACAGTGAAACAATAATATATCACTAGGCCTGACCCTTTGGCCTTTATGAATTATCTGTTTTAGAAAGATGTGAAACCACCTTTTATATCCAACATAATAGATATTTAGACATTGTAGATCAATAGTGAACAAGTTTTCTGGTTATAGTTAATGGGTGCCAGAGGGGCATTCTGACATTGACCTCTGACACCCTTGTTGACAAGAAATCTATAGAGAAAAAAAATAGGAAAGACTGCCAGGTTTAAAAGTTATGAATATAGATCTACAGCGAATAATGGTAATTTTCATTGAGCAGAAATTTTTCATACTTTCAGTTTCAGATGAATTTCTCCAAAATCCTTAATTCTGACCAATGTAAAATTAATAACTGGCCCTTGGTGAACATGTGAAAACAACTGTTCAGCTGTATGACACAATTTTCCATTTGTTACTTGTATGATATTGTTCTGCTGTCAAAGAAGACTTTTCGCTTTATAAAAGAGGCTGTCATTTATAATTCCAAACCAGCACAGATTTGTTAAACAGCCACATAGTAATGGGTCTGGATAGGAAGAAATACAAGCTCCAGGTTCTTGAAAGAAACTAATCTAAAATGATTTTTAAGAGAAAATAAGTGTATAGGAATTTAACACTATGATTTCTTACAAAATTTGTTGTTAATATGTATGCCCATCAAAGCACTAAAATAAATCCTTAATCCTTAGTATATCATATACTTCAGCTAACTTCCCGTGTAACTAATTGATGCTGCAAAAGACTGTTAGCAAAGGTGGCAACAGCTATGAGTATAAAATTGCATCGCTGGATCGTATACTTCGTGGTACTCTGTAAAGAAAGTTATATTCACCAGGAGCAGTTTAACCAACTCAGAAAAAGCGAGCTCATTTCCAGCAGTCTGCAGCACAATCCAGCGTGCCTCCTGGTAATGAAATTAGCTCTGTCACGTCAAGTCAAAATGAAATCTGTGGGAAAGGAGGTCGCCTTCTTTCCAAAGCGTATCCTCTCCAACGTACCTACTGTATTATGTCACACTCCAGTAACGCCGCACTGAGGTCTCTGTGGCCTTCCTGCAGCTAAGCGCCATTGAAAACACATTTGTCCTGGCTGTTCTTTTCTTTTACCCCTCCTCTCATCTTGTGCAAGATGAATCGCTGCTGGATCCAGACTGACTCCGAGGGCAAAGCCAGGTCTTGAGGAGGTAACCTGCCTCCTACGGCTTAAACATTTTAATTAATTTTAACACTAATGCACAAATGAGAGTTAATCACTCTGCTGCGGTGCTTTCTAATTTGCCAAGTTTATTCATTAAAACTTTCCTCACTGAACTTTGATTGAATGTCATGCTTTTTAAAAGGCCTCTCAAACAGCCCTAAGGCTTTTAAAACTGATGTCTCGGGCACCCACTGAAGCACTCTTTACAATTGGCTTTGCAAGGAAGAATGTGAAAGTTTGGCGGGAGAGGGGTTGAGAGCGGCAGAGTTAAAAGGAGGTTATACAGGCAGCTTAATAGCAGGGCTGCTTGGAAGCGCTCCTGTAAACTCACACGTGATTACAATTATCTGCTAAACATAAAAGACATGTCTTAACTTTTACAAATCCTACACCAAAACATTTCACCAACCCCACAGTATAGAACTGTCCCCACAATCATCGTGCTGGCTTTTGTCGTTTAGTGCAAGAATGTAATATATGCTCTATGACTATTAATTTTATGAGATGGCTTTAGATTATACCGTTATATGTTTTATTGCTGTGCTATATAACAAAAAGCTCAGTGATAATGTTATTTGTTTTAGATAATATATTTGCAATGTGTTTGCTAATCTAATTATTTTAGAATCAATATAATAAAACCTTAAGTACACAGTTTGGTCTATTAATTGCTATAACTAAAATCTGAAATTTATTGTTTAAATGGAGGTTCTTTATTTCAAATTAACCGAAGCAAAATGTAATCTTTACTTTTTTAATTAACTGTGTTCAATATTAGGTAAAAAAATACCTCACATTTTCAGTTTCTTAATGAAGGCTGCAATCAGAAAGGCTGACATTCAATCATACATTTAATTGGCTTTTTTAAAGTCATTTACATTACTTGGATCTCCAAGGAAGTTGCAGTTAAGAAAAGACTCTCTGCACATAGTTTTGTGGGAAAATTCACTCAAAGCATAGATGCACAATACTTTTATAAAAATACAAAACCCTCTGTGGGCAGGCCTGTAAAGCTGTGTAAAGCAAAGTAAAAATACTTGTTTATTTGTGTCTCTGGCTACCTATGGGCTCTGGGAGCTTCACACAGCATCTGGGCTGCTTGGGAAGTTCTCTGTGGAAGTCTGCAGTACCTGTGCTTTCCTCCAGCGAAGGCTGTGGGGTACACAGCTCTGTTTATTCACATTTTCTATTATACTTTCCTGGTTTATTATCATTTTCTTCGGCATTCTTCCTTTATTTTGGGAAGAGCTAAATCGTCAGCACAGATAGTCCCTGAGGACCTAAGCTGTCCTAAGCATCTAAGTCATTTCTGTTAGGCAGACCGCTCCATTGTAAAAGCCCCATGACACCGTGGGTGGTTAAGTTAAGAAAACTGCCTCAAGTGTCTCTATTAATACCAAGTTCCTGCCTCTATAGCTAGTATGAACTCAAAGTTTACTCAGGCAATGAAAATGTCTAGCTAGAGATTAAGGCTAACCTTCTTCAAGTTTATAAATCACAGCCACTTCTATATTTGAATCAATTTTAAATGTGAAAGTACTGTGATTCTTACCTCTTCTACTGCCTTCACACTTCACCCACTGCCCTACCGCTTCTCCGAGCATTTGTTTGGGATTTCCAGCAGCCACAGCTCCAACAGGCCCCAGGGGCAGCCTGGAAAACGGTTTCTTGTGCATGAGGAAAATGACTGACCTGTCCAGTGAGTCTAAAGCACCTGGGACAGGCAAACTTCAGTGCACACTTTCAGGAAAATTAGAATCATAGAATCATAGAATGGTTTAGGTTGGAAGAGACCACAAGGATCATCTAGTTCCAAGCCCCTGCCATGGGCAGGGACACCCTCCACTAGACCAGATTGCCCAAAGCCCCATCCAACCTGGCCTTTAACACTGTCAGGGATGGGACATCCACAACTTCTCTGGGCAACCTGTTCCAGTGCCTCACCACCCTCACAGTAAAGAATTTCTAACGTCCAATCTAAATCCCTCCTCTTTTAGTCTAAATCCATCCCCCTTGTCCTGTCGCTCCCTGCCCTGGAACCAGCCCCTCTCCAGCTTTCCTGGAGCCCCTTCAGGGACTGGAAGGCCACAATTAGGTCTCCCTGGAGCCTTCTCTTCTCCAGCTGAACAACCCCAAATTGATTTGCATAGCATTGTTTGAACAGCATGTCTGATGTGACTGGGATGTGGTGGATTTACTGGTGCCAACTCAGTTTCCAGAATGAACAACAAGACCTGAGCACGTCCTGTGTGCTCCCTCCGCATACCCAGGCTGCTTTATGTGCATGGCCTTCTGTCTGGGAAAGCCAACACGAGATCAATGAAATACCATGCCTCATACTGCAAATGCCTGTCCTTACTTTGGAAATATTAAGACTGTCACTCCAAACCACTCGTGAGTGCTGCCCATAGGCCACAAAACCCAGAAAAATCACTCCCTCTGCTGTTACTGCCTCGCTTCTTCCCCAGCGGTGCTGAGCTCGTGTCTCCAGACTGAGGAAAAGCCGAGCTGTTCAAGCTGTGTCTGTACAGTCATCTTCTGACCCACAATTAGGGCATCTAAGCAGGGCAGTAATACAGCATCCACATTCCCAGCTTTCAGCACAACTGCCTCTGACTTCAGTCAGCCTCATATCTTTTGTTTTGCTCATCTACCTGTTACATTTCTCACCAAGAAATTCGATTTTTAACAAAGGCGTTTTTAACTTAGTCTTTCCTGTGCACTAGGGAATTCCCACAGATCTCCTTACGCCACTCTTTCAGCACACTCTTGGGGTATCTTCTCATTTGCCTGGACTGTGCTGATGGTTGCACTGTTTTTTCGAAAGTGAAACCAAGTGTCATGATTTTTCCTAGAATTCCTCCTTTAAAATCCTGTTTCTTTAATGACATTTTCCCCTGCTTATTCATATGCTGCCGATTGAAAGCTTTCTGCATCTCTTTACCTTTTTGTACAAACACACCTTTTAGTGTATTTTAATTTTGGATGGAAGCGTTCATCAACTTTTCAGGAATGATTGCATAGTTTTGCTCATCTTCCCAGGCAATTTATGAATCGATATTTTCAGCTTCATTGCTGCTCAGATTCTGTGAAACAATCCTTATGTTCAGATCTTTCTATGGGCTCATCAAACCAAAAGTCCTATTGAATTGGCTGCATTTCTGTTTCCACCTCATTATAGTGGGTGGCACCGTAACACATGTACGATTGTAGCAGGAGTCCTTTCTTTCAATTCCAAACAGGAAACTTTATTAGAATAAGAATTGCGGTCACTGACTGAATTACTCTGTCTCCTTCCTCCCCTCTGTAGTGCTCAAACGTAAAGCCTTCCCAAAGACCCTTCTCTTCACTTCATGTTATGGATTTAAGCAAATGCAGGTCATAGTGGCTTGCTAAAACACCAATACACCAACTACATACTCATTTCCACATATACACAGGTCATATTTAATAAAATGGCTCGGATGAAAACGCTGCCTCACATATTAATTCTTATAACCAAAGACCCACAACAGCCATTTTTCTGTAACCTGTGTAAATGCCCCTGTCCAAACCAGAAAGAATCGACGTCTTCTGATGAATGTGCTGCTGCTCAGTCATGTCTGCACTGAACATCCGTAGATTAATTTCAAATAAGAAATATGTTTGTAAAAATTAGATTTTTCCAGCAGGCAGTTCACAAACAAACAAAAAATACTACTTTCCTTTAAATACATGAGTAGTTACGAATAGCTAACCCAGCTCCAGTCATTATCAAGCAATGAAAAATTGACAATAGAGTTATTAGGATAATATACTTAATTAATAGAAATATTAAAAGATTCACCATTAACCTGCATTTGCTCAGAATGCCAGAGGGGTGATTAGTTAGAATGGCACAGAATATTTTATAGTACTTACTGCTCTTCTAAGAAGTCAGAGAGAGGGAAATGGAGATCCATGCCACTACTGGATTTGAAGTATGACCTTAATGGTATTCAAAGTTTTAAACCAGAATGAAGATAAAGAGGACGTGCAAAAATTATACCTTGAACTTACTAAAGGGATTAGGACACACCAAAAAGATACATTTTTTGTAAGATAAGTGATATTTTAAAACCAGTTGTTCCAAAACTCTTCAACTGGAAGCAACTATCCATCTAGAGCACTTCTCACTCTTCAACATCTGCCCCTAATGACCAATTTTTTATCTGAAAACACTATAAACATCTCTTCACCATGCATCAGACACAATCTAAGACACACAGAACAATTCTGTGACTCAGTTACAGACAGTCTGCAAACCACTCTCTCAGAGAAATAAAATGTGTGTGTATCTTATGTACCTGTACTTAGCAAAGCATCGGTTTAAGTTCACCTTAGAAACTATTTGTTTTCTAAGCTGTAGAAGATGAAGACTAGCAGGGGTTTTATAAAATGTATAAAAATTTGGTTCAAGAAATGTAACAACAAAGAGTTGATGAGAAGAATGAGAGAAGCATGTTGTAGTTTATTAGTGAATGTGGCAGATGGGTGGATTTTGTGGAAGTTGGGATTGTCAACACAGAGAAGTCACCAGCTGAATTCCAGAAGGCTCAGATGGGGCTGGTCTAACACATTTCTCTCTCCCAATAAACTGATGTGCATTGTCTCCTTTTGTTATATCACTTCAGAGTAACCCAGGCATTAATAACGGTACAGTTAAAAGGAAAAAGAAAAGCTCTTGCACCTCATTATCCAGCTTCCTGTTTGAGAGATGGTGTGAGACCAAATTAGTGAATGTTTGGAAAGCACACCTTAAGAGTTAAGCATTGCAATAGAGATGCTAATTTAGAATTAAATAGATCACTGGGAACCAAGTTCACCAACAATAAATCTGAATTTGGTCACCTGGAAACCCCACCAAGGCTTTGATGCTATAGAAATTGCATGGATTCTTCCCCCTAAATGTCTTCCTGTAGGCATGCAAAATCACTTGAGACTAATATGACAAGACAATACATGTTGTTTCCTTGCAAGGTGAATAGTGACTCATTAGGGACGGATATAAATTGGTAGTTTGAATTGTAACTTAAAACTCTAGTTTCAGAAAGAAACTTCACATACAGATTCAAACTTTACAGCTTCGACATCACTCTTGTTAAGTAGTTTTTATAGAATGTACATAGAATATATACAAGCAGACGTCATTGGAGTCCCACCCCAACTCCTGCAACAGCACATATATTCAGCACAGAGCTGAATGGATGAGAGATTGAGAAAGTTAACAAAAAACACATTTTCTTCCTTAAAGAAATATTTCCTAGTGACAGATTTTGGATTGCATGCTCTTTGAAATACTGAAGCTATCACAGCATGTTCCCAGAGAAAAAATATTAAAAGCTAGTAGCAGTAAGTGCAAAATATGTGGCATACATACAGACAAATACATCTCTCCATATGTATCACCCACAAAATGCTATATAAAAGCACACCTAGAAAAACAATACACACCTCAATAATAATATTTACGAACAAATAATTTAATTTCTTGGGAACAATCTGAATTAAAATGTTCTTGTTCATATTCAAGCAGGACTGCCTTGTCCCGAATATACCTTTCAAACTCTCTGCTACTTTAGGAGTGTCTGGGATAATTTGTTACAGCAATTTGCACAGAGGCTCGGACACTGGAGAGGGAGGTGGAGGGAAGGAAGGCTTTGCCGAGGAATTGACCCAGGCTATAATTAGCAGTGCTATATAGTCTCAGAACCAAGCCGCAGTTTCATTTTGAGTTAGCTTTAATTTAATTTTTAAAATAAGAAAATTCAAGACAAACAGCTGACAAATGAAAGAGATTTAAGAAGAAGGAGAAATCCAGTGAAAGAATGGACATAAGTCACATAAGACCTTAGAGTAAGGTCTTGGTTTTGCTGTATGCAACATCGTACAGAGGACGCTGAGTCATGAGCCTGGCTTGGATTATCCAGACTTCAAACAGAGGACGGTTACTTTTTTAAGTACTTCTATTTCTTACTATGTAAGTATCATCTCTCATCTTGTCACAACCCTAGGGCTGATGCATCAGGCTGCAACTGGACACTTTTGGTTATATGATTTTTATAGCATTATTCATTCAAGTGATCGTAAAGTGACAGAATAGGCAAGAAATGTTACATCTAGACACATCTAAGAAAATGTGGCTCCTACTTAGTTCACAGAAAAATAAGATGGATTGGGACGAAAGAACTGGCTTTTATTTTCTCTCCTAAAAACCCCACACATAAAACATACAAAAAAAGATTCATTAGGGGTTTCAAAACCAGAGGCAGTGTGGGTTCATCACCTAGCAGGCCTGAGAGAGCTAACACCAAGTAAATTTCTGATTAAGCCAAAACAAACTGTAATCTTCAAGGTGCTCTACATGAATTGAAAGCCAACACATAAAAACCTGAAACCTCCTAGTTCTCTAGAATTTTACCAGGGGTGCATAAGCTCAAAGTAAGGATTTTATCTTCTTAGTGATGACAAGTCAGAAAACAAAGAGAAAGAACAAAACAGAGGGGAAGAGGGAGCCTCCTCTACATCAACTTTCCTTCCTATGGGAAGTGTTCACCGAGTACTCCGTGGTCCTAGAAATCAAGCCATGCTTTTTTCTGTCTAAACATAGAGATGAGGGCTCAAAGAATTAAAAATGAGAATATTAAGTCAGAATAGGATATCTTCATTTACCCTTTGATTGCTTTGAAAATTCCCTAGACCAGCTGTTACCTGGAGTAAGCAGAATGCAGGTATAAGACGGGACTTGTGATCATAACCTTGGCTTCCCTCCAGTGCTAACACCATCTCAGAGGAGTTCTGCAACAATTGTATAAGGAGTTCTATCTATTTTAATAATGTTATAAATACTTTCAAACTTTGTTTCTTTTTTTTAAAGCCAGTAGTGCATTAAAAAAAATTAAGCCGAAAATTAGTTTTCCAAATATCTTCAGTAATTGGACAAAAATTCCAGCAAGCGCCCGATCTTTAGTATGAACAAAATGTCTCCTGATTTTGGCATTATAATCCAAAAATTCTCATTAGCCTCTTCAATTCATTTAATATAATTTACCCCTCCCTACAAGTTTTTAGGTGATGGAAAAGATTAAAAATGATCCCATAACAGTCTGTTCAGTATTTTACATTCACTGACCTTTTATGTAATTTGATATGTTCCTTTGGATGTCTGTTCCAAGTATGGTGGGTGAGAGCTTGATTTATAAACAGTGTATGCACACAGGATTTTTATGTACTTTGTTCACACCATCAGTTTTTTCTGTAGTCATTTACAGTCTATTTGCAATTCATTAAAATACTTTTCTTTCTGTTAAAATTGCCTTTCTTTTTTTATGTTTCCATACTGAAGTCGGTTTCTTCCGAGAATGGAAAGTCTTCAGATGCTGATCCTGTGATATCTGTTATGGGGTCCCTTGCTTGTACTTCATGTTATGGATCTCACAGCTGTAGTAGAAAAGGGGCAGATTTGCTTTCAAGGAGGTTTTTGATAAAAATCCAGCTCTTTCCTTATCTTTGTCTTCAGTGTTAAGTGATGGAAGATCATTCTCCTCACTAAAACTCAAAGAAAATAGCTTTGAAAGATCAGACTCTTGGTTCTTCCTCCTGATATCCATCAGGTGACACACAGGACAGCGAACCTAAGCCATGATCCCAAATGTACAGTGCAGCTGAGGGGGAAATCTGATTCCGCTTTACCTGCTGGTGTGTGAAAGGCCTCTTGAAAGCAAGGCAGTTTTGCATGGATTACTCTGGGCTTTTGTGAATGGTAACAGAACACGAATGATTTTTATTGTGAACTTTGGAAAGTATTTCCTTCGTCTATTGATAATATTTAAGCTATAAGACCATTGGATCTCTTTTTCCCTCTGTAAATATCACTCCAGCCATAAACGAATCATACACATTTCAGCAATGACAGATGCACAGGAAAACTCTGGCACAAACAGAAGAGGACAGAACAGGCAGTTTTATGCTCTTAGACTCTGGTACAACTTGAATCTGTTCTTCAAAGTGGAAATGACCTTTTAGGGACTGTCATTCACTTTCTGCCTCCTATTTTCCATTTCACTTTCTGAGCTACGTACATAAACCTTTCCATGTGCTTTCGATTTTATTTTCAGTGCAGCAGAAGGGTTTTTTCCCATGGCCATAGTAAGACTTTAACAATAGTACAATAGGTGAAGATTGAAAGAACCTAAAAATTAAAAACTTCTACCATTTTCTGCATAGTTATCAGCAGCTAGGTATGCAGCTTTTCCAGTGCAGAAAAAAAATGGGAATCTTCCCTGGATGAGACATGAAAGGAGACCTCTAGGAGGTACATACAGCTCTCACAAGACCTCAAGGCTGGAATTTAGGATAGCTCAATCTCAGAGGAAAGAAGGCCCATCTACCTAGCTGGTCAACCACTCGGGATCCTGGGGACCTAACTGATACCTGTAACACTGTCTTCATGGGGACAGTTCCCAAACTACTTACAGATGTAGTCATGGAACAGCTTGAGATCTCCAGGAACAGAAGCATCTCAGAGAACAAACCACAGAAATTAACCTCCAGACCAGCAGGAAGTTTCTTCTTTCAAAAAGAATAGATCAAATTCAAGGCACAGCATAAAAAACTTTTTAGAAAACTCTGTATTTCCTTCCCAACTCCCTCACAGTCTCCCACCATCAAGTGTTTCCCCTCTGACTCCTACCACCAGTATCAGAACTTCCAAGCAACCTTTTGCAGGATTATAGTGAATTCAGGCAGTGCTGCTCACTGGAATAAAGCAGCCTTTAACAAACTAAAAAGCCTAAAACCAAACTTTTGTTGGACTACCTATGTCTGTTAGGAGTGTGATGAAAGAAAAGATGATACATGGTAAACAGAGCTGTGCTGACAAAAGCCTCTGCACAAGCACACAAACGGAAAGAAAGTTAATACGCTTACAAATAACAAAGGCAATTCCTCCTCTGTCACTAGCACTTTGCTCCAGTTTGGTGCTATTCTCCTTCTGAGCTCATCTATACTGCATCCTTTTGTGTTCTCCCCCAGCTACACAAAGCATACATGTATTTTGTCCCAGACGATCACAACTACTGTCTTTCGGCGGTCACAGCTACTGCCTTTCCTCAGTGACTTCCTTTGTGCCTGGTTGGGTACAGGCATGCTCTGCTCAGTCTTTCTAGCCACCCTTGTGCTATGAATTTGGGGTATTCTGTAGCCGCAGTGATGTTACGGCACTCATTTTGTTATAATAAAAAAGCAAACAAATAAAAAAGAGCGATACCACTGCTTCACATTCGTATTTCTGTGAAGCTGTCCTTTAACAACAGTATTTGTTGGTGCCACCTATTTGGAGGGATAAAAAGACAGTCTTTTGTTTCTTCTGACATGTCCTACCTTTCTAAAACAAATCCGAATACTTCCAGATATTTCCATCTTCTTATAAAGATTCTAAATACAGATTTTTCTCTCAATTCCCATATCTGCTTGTGCTAGAGAGGAAGATATACTGGATGAGGTAGTAAACTAAGGCTGGTGACTAAATGCCAGACATCCAGGGGGAGTCAGGGAACGCAGTGTCATTAGCTATCCAGTAATCAAAAGAGAAGGCAGCTTTGAAGATTTCTATCTATGACCAAATTTAGTGTTTCTCTGCTACCTTTACACATCATAATTTTCCTTGAACATAAAACCCTCTGTATGAAACGTTTGCTGGCAGGAAATCTCTTTTTGTTGTTGGTTACCTGCTTTGCTACTCAATCCGAGGTATTTTAGAGAAAAAGAATGGTTTCTTCCCTTTCCCTAGCGTAGCAGCTAATGCGGAATGTTTCACTGGCCTGTGAAAGGCTTTTTCTCTATCTGTGGGGAGTATTATTTCTGATCCCCAATGCAGCAGTTAATAAAGTCTCAATAGTCTTTCCACCATTTCCCTCAGCACCCGTTTGCAGTCCTAAAACTCCACTGCTCCTGTCACTCTCCAGCCTCTCCAATCTTCTCTGCCAAATGATGTTTTCCTTAGCAGGAACCTCCAATGTAGCCCCAATTGTTTCTGTTTTATTGAGGGATTCCTCCTGAGTGGATTTTTCGATAGCATTTTTAACCACACCAGCAGCCACGCTCTTCTAAAGCAAAATTATCTACAGCTTCCCAAGATTTAATAGCAGTAAAGTTTTTAGTGCTATCTTACTGAAGTCCCCTGAGCCTGCAATAGGTTCCTTCTCTTAATATTCCATTATGTCTGACATGCTCTTGCCAGCCATGGAGAGAGATTGGATCTTGTACTCCAAGCTTCCAGACTATCACATTTCCTGCCTTTTCTAAAACATACCCTGCTCTTTCCTGGAGGTCATTCTGCCTCTTCTCAGAACGAAGCTACCACACAAACAGGCACACTGTACAGAATAAGATTAGCCAAGAAATCTTAAGTTTGAAGAATTTTCATTTTTTTGCAAAGGCAAGTATTCTTAGAAGACGTTTTAACTTCAGATCTGACTGTTTTCCTTCTCTCTAACAGTTACGAAAGCTGTTTCAGAATCAGATGTTTCTCAGTAGCACATGCGGGTCTCAGCATGACGCGTAACTCAACGGCCCCAATCTGCCTGTGCAGCTGCAAACCAGACCCCACCATCCATGGCTGAAATCAGCAGCACAGTGGATGCACATTGATGCTTGTATGCATTAGGTGACAAAATGAAGGTCTTAGGAAAAAGGGAAAGGCTCCGCATGACCACAAAAACGTTTGGTTAATACTCAGCAGATCAGAATTCAAATCCTAGTTGTGTCAAACCAAGCAGTGATGATGCTCTCAGTAACACAGGTTTAAAGGAAGGGAGTAAATTGCTCTCTGCGCAAGTGTAATTCAGAGTAAACAAAGGCTTGACTGAGGAATTTAAGGTGTTCTAATAACTACAGTGACATTAGGGACAGTTTGGGTAGAGACTTGTGTTGGGAGTTTTATCAGCTGGTTTCCATTAACTCTGCAGGTAGCAATGTGAGAATACAAAGAGAGTTAGTTCACTAATATTTGTGATTCTCAGATAAGAAGCAGTTAGTGATATTAAGTACTGTACTTCTACTCTGGGTAGATAAATAATATAGTATATAAGATATATAGCATATACATTTAGATCTCTGTAAATAATCAACAATTTAGAGTTATAATCTGCCACATTGCTACAATCCAGCCACTGTGTCCTTTTATTTTGGTTTTTTTTTTGTTATGTATTAATTTTCAAAGCTGAATTATCACTGAATGTTGGGATACATTCATTCCCCTCACAAGAATGTTTTTACTAAGCCCAATTCTGAATTCTGATGGTTAAAAATCAGAAGTCTATCTTGCTTTTAGGTCTGCTGATGAAAGGATCATCACCTGTACCAATAACCGATATCTTTGCAAACCTCAGCGCTGACACGGCTCGGATAGTGGCAAAAGGTATAAATCACCCCCAGGACTCCTCATTACACCCATTAGGAGTTGGTTTGTTACCCTGTGTGTGAAACACTGATGCCACATTGTAGGGACAATAACACAGACCTGACTTGCAGCCCAGCGTTGGGTGCACTTAGCATAACTCTATGCTATATGCTAAGTGCAAGGCCAAAGTGAGCCTCCAGAGACTCAGATTTGGGGCATGCAGCTCCCAAACTTCCATATCCTTCACATGTTCATGTTTACTTTTTCCATTTGCTGATGTTACAAGACATGATGGCTTGCACTGCTAACCACCAACACTAATTATGACATCCAAAAATTCCAAAGTTTTCACAAAACAGAGCATCTCCGCATAATCACATAAGGATGGTTATACCATCAACAGGTGCCAAGTACTATTCACTGTATTTAGGTGTTATCACTACCACCTCTATTATTCTAGCACAGCAGATACCGTGCAATATTACGCTGTGATTTCTGTCATGGTCTTTAATGTCTGCTAGGTGTATTTTTTTGTTTAGCCTCAGAATAGAATTATTAGAACTCATAAATTAAGAGTTGGTTGGTGAAAAAACACTAGAGCAGCTGGGAAATATCTATGTTCATGGAGAAAAACCTGTGTTATAGTAATCTACCACATATACAGCTACAACAGCGCATATATGTTCTTCTGTTGGATATATTTACATTTTATTCTGCTCAGCACTCTGTGTTTTCTCTCTCTTTGACTCTAATGTAATTCTACCACTAGTAACAACCATAAGGGATTAAGTGTTTCCCTCCTCTACTAAATACAACATACTGTGGCAAAACTGACAATGCTTTACCTGTGCCATTGCTTTCACAATTAGAATTGCAGGAGCATTAGCAAGGCAGGGAAACCTGGTGTGAAGAGCACTGGATTTACTGGGGTATCTATGCATGGAGTAGCTGAAGTATTTAGATGTGTGTGCTTCATTTGTGAGTATTCAAACAATCCTAAAAGGAGTAAGTAAAATCAACCCCCCAGCTATCACTGTATTTTGAAGGAAAAGACGGATGTATATGACAACTGCCGAAGTAGATTGACCAGAAGCTTACGCATCTTGCTTTAAAATTGAACAAGAGTACCTTAAAGTGCTGCTGTGCCACACCCTGTCTGTGGAAGAGAATTGCTGACTTTGTGATTTTAGAGTAAAGATGGAGCGCAATCTGTATGCAAACGAAATGTTAATATGGCATATAAAAATAAAATTCAATAAACCAAGTTTGTATGGAGCACCGAGATCACAGAAATTTGGCCGTTCTCTGACTTTGTCTCCTCTACTGGATTTTTGCTCAATCAATTTTCCACACCTCTGTAATCTCCTGTGCCGTTTATATATGTTGTGTCATTTCACAATGTTTCACAAACTAAACAGCATCTTTACCGCTAATGATGTGAGATACAGGCGTTTACTTGTATCCACTGCCATTTAATGACCTAAATATCTCCAACACTTCCGATAGCTGGGATAAAAGCCATAGTGATTTCCCTGAAGTTTCTGTTGCTCGCACTGCAAAGAGATTCACTAAAGAGCAGTGACTCAGCTAGGCAGAACACAGGGCAGTTGGTAACATGTTTTGGATGGGATACCGTAGTAGAGAAATCATAAGAGTAAGAAATTCTGGACCCAAACATTTGTTGACAACCTCTCTGTGATTTTTCAATGACAGTTGGAATAGTCTGCTGGTAAAATTCAACACTATTCAAAGAGTCAATAAAGCATTTAAGGACTGAGGAAAATCAAGAGTTGTCCCTATTTAGAAGAAACTGAAATTTAGATCTAACAGAATAATTTAACAGGTTAAATAAAAACATGGGTTAACTATGGAATTGCCCTCAATAGTCCTATTTGTAATACAACATTTTGCTAACCAAACGCATGTTTGTTTTTGTAGAATCAATTAGGTTGGAAAAGACATCTAAGATCACAGCACTTCAAAAACATGGATTAGTTACTCATTAATTACAGAGGTGAGATATTAACCGCCCATTTCACAGAGCAAGAATCTCAAAATCCTAGAAAGTTAAAGGTCCAGATTTTCTAATTTAGCTGACTCACATTCAATACCAAGTGAATATTTATAACTCCAATCTCTCAGGTTTGTTTATTTGGCAAAATACCCTTAGAGACAGACAAGTCTTAATTGTTCTCCTTTTGGAAAACATGCACCAGTCCAGAAGGAGAAATGAAACGTCAGGCACTGCTCATGACAGGATTTATTTACCCAGCAGAGTACGGCACTGCTCTATAGTTTTACAGTCTTTCCAGATTCACCACAAAAATCTCACTCTTTTTATGTCTCTCACTCACACACACAGAGCTTTCTCCACTGTCACATGCTCTAGAAGTGCTGTTAATACCAAAAGTGTTGAATCTTCTTCAGTACATGCGGTGCACGCTCAGTGCCAGCGATGGCCTCGACTGCTCACCCCTGCACTGGAACCCAGCTCGCACCCCACGTGCCACAGACCAGCCAACCAAGTCAGGAGCCCCGTGTGTCCCGTTACACAGTCTTTTCTGTCCACATGTGTTGCAGGGGCTATTCCTTCCTGCTTGCATCATGCACGCACCAAGGCTGCCAGCACAATTTTCCAGCAGGTGTCCTCAACGAATTTTGTTACTTTATGCACAACTAGCAAACCAACACATTTTACACCTTTCTTTCATAGTGGGTAGCTATCGCTATGCCATTGAATAGAATAGAATAGAATAGAATAGAATAGAATAGAATAGAATAGAATAGAATAGAATAGAATCATTAAGGTTGGAAGTGACCTCAAGGATCATCTAGTCCAACCATCCCCCCACCACCTATTACCCACTAAACCACGTCCCTAAGTACCACATCTAACCTTTCCTTAAACACCCTCAGGGATGGTGACTCCACCACCTCCCTGGGCAACCCGTTCCAATGCCCGACCACCCTTTCCGAGAAGAAATTTCTCCTCATCTCCAACCTGAACCTTCCCTGGCGCAACTTGCAGCCGTTCCCCCCTGTCCTGTCACTAGTTATCTGCGAGAAGAGGCCAACCCCCAGCTCGCCACAACTTCCTTTCAGGTAGTTGTAGAGGGCAATAAGGTCTGCCCTGAGCCTCCTCTTCTCCAGACTAAACAAGCCCAGTTCCTTCAGCCACTCTAATGCTGTCCTGTGTTGCATCTCTTGAATTCCACAGGACATATATATTGATGATCTATTTACCTCAAATCGCCTCGCATCCTGAGGGCTTTTGTGCCCAGCATTTTGCCAGAGAGACTTTCCAAGCCCTTGGGGGTATTTCAGTGCTCTTTTGCCTACTCTTTTCTTACTTGTACAGTGCCTAAACGATACAGTTGCAATACATGCACCCATATAAAACTATGAGTTTGATTCAGAGGCTCTGCTAATAAGGTTTTCATATGATTGTTTAAACTAAATTGACTAAGTTTTCTTACTAGAACTCCTAAAAATTCTTAATTCCATTTTAAAGCAGCTGGATGAAACTGAAGAGAAATTTTGAGATAAAGGCCTTCTTTATATAATCATAGAATGGTTTGGATTGGAAGGGACCTCAAAGATCATCTAATTCCCACGCCCTGCCATGGGCAGGGACACCCCCACCAGCCCACGGTGCCCAAAGCCCCATCCAGCCTGGCCTTGGGCACTGCCAGTGATCCAGGGGCAGCCACAGCTTCTCGGGGCACCCTGTGCCAGGGCCTCAGCACCCTCCCAGGGAAGGATTTCTGCATTGTAATTATTATTACTTTGGTTTATGTTAGTACTTCAAAGCTCCACTTTTGCTACCAGAGTGCACTGATGCTTGGTCCTGGATACACAGATGGAAACAGTCGGTGTGGCACAGTATTGCACAGAGCATCCAGGAAATACCACAAGCCAGAAGAATAGGTGAGGGTATGAGCTGAGATGGAGAGTTCAGCAGAAAAATGGATAGCCAGGGGAGGTTCAGGTTGGAGATTAGGAGAAATTTCTTCTCAGAAAGAGTGGTCAGGCATTGGAACGGGTTGCCCAGGGAGGTGGTTGAGTCACTGTCCCTGCGGGTGTTTAAAGAAAGGTTGGATGTGGTACTTAGGGACGTGGTTTAGTGGGGAATAGGTGGGGGGGGGACGGTTGGACTAGATGGTCCTTGAGGTCTCTTCCAACCTTAATGATTCTATGATCCACTTGGCAAACCAGTATGAAACAGTAATGATTTGCAGGCATTGCAGAACATCTGAACTTTAAAGATTTAAAAGAGAGTAAATTCTCTTCTTTAAAGAGAAACAGTGACTTCCAGATTTGGAAAAAAATATCCTTACACTTTCACTTGCAGTTTGTATTCAGAAATAACTCCAGAAAAGTTCCCCTCCATACCTCTGGTGACCTACTGAATCTTGCAATTACCTGGCATCTCTTCTAAGGTATTATAATAATAATTATAACAAACATAGTGGTTTTTCTATCAGCATAAATATTTATAGTTATACTTCAATAATATTCATGCCATTTTCGTAATAGAAAATAACCTAATGATCTGTCAGGTTATGCTAGTCTGGGGCCTTCTTATCTGCAGATCAGGAAGAATTTTCTTACAGACTAGGAGATATAAATCGGAGTGATCTTTATTTCAGTATCTCTGCCTCAAACGATATGTTGCCTCTAATCACCCCACAACGCAAAAGATTTCTTCTGACATGAATGAGAAATCTGAGGATTCTCCTCTGTTTATATTGGTGAAAGCAATTGTGTTTCTTTTAAAAGCAAGGAGAGCTCTGCTCTTCTTTTGTACGCCGGCATGCTAAGCCCTCATGGTTGACAGAACATACTGGTTTCTGAAACAGCTGTGGGACAAGCACTCATGTTGGATCCTCCAGAGCTGAAACTGCAAGCTGCCATTGCACGAGTTATAAACTTATCCCTGTTGGCTGGACACTGTAGTTTGAACAAAAGACAGTGTAACAGGCAGTCCCAAGAAAGCCAAATGGATATATTTGGTCTGTGTCTTGTTAGCCTCACTTTTTTCATTTAAAAAAAAAAAAGTTTATTTAAAACTTATCTCACTCTCCCTCCATTTTGCTAGCTGTTCCCAAACCACTCAGCTGCAGCACTTGTTGACTCACCCCAGAAAACTCAGGGTCAGAGGGATAAACACACTTTTACAACGAGAATTCCTCTTCTCAGCACTTAGTCAGATCCAAATCTCAACCCACTCTCCCTGTGAATTAGCTTAGCGTTGCAAAAGCAGCTTGGCCGCCAGGCACTCACCTCCCCGGGAGCAGCACGTCAACTGTGTGGCACAGCTAGTGCCTACCTGGGGAACGAGAGCCCCGGTGAGACCGCGGCAGGGCCGGGGACACGCTGGCTCACCCGCTCTCCTGGCCAAAGCTGCCATTCAGCAACAGAGGTTCAGTGAAGGAGCTTCTAAACTAAGGGTTTTTTTCTTGCACCATGAAGACAAACCCCAAAGACTGTATTAGAGTCTCGCTGTGGGACATGCATTATTCTGCAAGTTACCTATCACAGTTAGTCGTTGTTCGGAAAAGAGAACTGTGATGATATTTATGATCCAGCGTCACGGATAATTGAGACCTATCAATAACAGCACTATTGCACAGAACATTTTGGTCAGTGGAGGGAGAGGAAGAAGTTATGCCCATTTTTGGAATGAATATCAGGTGTTTGGTAATTGTGTTCAACCTGGAGTGCAGAAACAGCAGCTGCATACCATTTAAATAATGTGCCTTAAAGCTTTCACTTGGATTTATTCCAGCAAATACTGTATATTTAGTAACAGCTGATAACAAAACATCATTTCCCATGCTATGACTAGTCTTTAAGCATCAGTAAAAATGTACTTAATCAATTTATATTAAATTACTGTGCAATCACCATGGCAGTTTAAGGCTAAGCCTATGTATATTAGACATTTTATCAGATAATTATTATGTTCCCTTAACTTCTGAGCATTACTTGATATTTTATAACTACACAACTGGTATCTTTAAGTAGATATTTTATTATACCTGGAATACCACAGTAACCGTGACTGCATTGTCTTTAAAGACATTTAAAGGATGATACTTTTTAATTGCCTATGCTGTGCCTTTTGGTGTAGGTGCCTCATAAAACAGCAAACACTCTCAGCAATAAACAATGCAGCAGCCCCAGGCGTTATTCCTGTGCAGCTGGGCATCTGCCTCCTGACCATCAGCACCGCATGTACAGCTGAGGACTATGCGGCCTGGCCAGGGCCCCAACCCGCTCAGGTCAATCAGGCAGGCACACAGCTTGCCCGGGAAGGGCAGTAGATGTGGCCTATCTTGACCTCAGCAAGGCATTTGACACCGTCTCCCACGGCATTCTTGTGGGCAAGCTGAGGAGGTGTGGCCTGGATAATCAGGTAGTGAGGTGGATTGTGCGCTGGCTGGAGGGCAGAAGTCAGAGGGTTGTGGTAAATGGAGCCGAATCTAGTTGGAGGCCTGTGACTAGTGGAGTCCCTCAGGGGTCAGTGCTGGGTCTGGTACTGTTCAATATCTTCATCAGCAACCTTGATGAGGGAACGGAGTGTACCCTCAGCAAGTTTGCTGATGACACTAAACTAGGAGGAGTGGCTGACACACCAGAGGGATGTGCTGCCATTCAGCGGGACCTAGATAGGCTGGAGAGCTGGGCGGGGAGGAACCTGATGAGATTCAACAAGGACAAGTGTAGGGTCTTGCACCTGGGAAAGAAGAATCCCATGTGCCAGTACAGGTTGGGGACTGACCTGCTGGAGAGCAGTGTAGGGGAAAGGGACCTGGGGGTCCTGGTGGACGGGGGGATGACCATGAGCCAGCAATGTGCCCTGGTGGCCAGGAAGGCCAATGGCATCCTGGGGTGCATTAGAAGGGCTGTGGTCAGTAGGTCGAGGGAGGTCCTCCTCCCCCTCTATTCTGCATTGGTGAGGCCGCATCTGGAGTATTGCGTCCAGTTCTGGGCCCCTCAGCTTAAGAAGGACAGGGAACTGCTAGAGAGAGTCCAGCGCAGAGCCACTAAGATGATCAAGGGAGTGGAACATCTCCCTTATGAGGAAAGGCTGAGGGAGCTGGGTCTCTTTAGCTTGGAGAAGAGGAGGCTGAGGGGTGACCTCATCAATGTTTATAAATATGTTAAGGGTGAGTGTCGGGAAGATGGAGCCAGGCTCTTCTCAGTGTCATTAAGCGATAGGACAAGGGACAACGGGTACAAATTGGAGCATAGGAGGTTCTGGGTTAACATAAGGAAAAACTTTTTCACCGTGAGGGTGACAGAGCACTGGAACAGGCTGCCCAGAGAGGTTGTGGAGTCTCCTTCTCTGGAGACATTCAAAACCCGACTGGACACGTTCCTGAGTGATGTGCTCTAGGTGGCCCTGCCTTGACAGGGCGGGTTGGACTAGATGATCTTTCGAGGTCCCTTCCAACCCTTGTGATTCTGATTCTGTGAAACACCAGCTTCAATCCACCTTTGTCTACTGCTTAGCCTCACCTAAGGAATATGGTGAGTGATTCTCAACCTCCATGATACACTCAAAGCACTTTACAGCCTTAAAGACTTAAATATGGTCTTTTTCTGTGCCATTGCAGAGGGAGCATATTGTAGCCATGTTGACTTATCTGCAGGTCTTCTGATAGCACCCGGTGATGCAACACTAGCACCCTCTCTTTATTCCTGTAGTACAAGCCTGCCTTGCTGATGAATGTGAAGACAAGCAATTTTGCCGTAATCATGAACCAAGTCTTTCACCCCCCCATGGTTTCACTGGGCTTTGGATACAGCTTTTAAGGTACCAATACAAATATTAATTTTGCATTACTTTATAAATTGGCACAGCACAGTTGCTGTCTCCACTTAAGGAGTTGGGAAACCTTGACCTTTCTCTGCCTCTGCTGCTTGCTTCTGTTGTGATCTTGTACAAGTCCCTTAATTTCTCTATATCTTAGTGTCTGCACCTTAAAAAAGTAAATTAACAAAGCACATATGCTATTGAAATTTTTGCCTGCAAATACCATGTCTATCTATGCACAGAACTACGCATAGGAAAGCAGTACGCACTTCCTTTTGTGTCCCTACCAGTGCAATTTTATGTTCTGATGTGAAACATTACCATTTTACATTATTACAATTTTAAATGTCTGTTGTCAGGACCTATTTATAATTACTGAAGTGTTTCCCTTGAGTACCCTTAGCAACTAATTTCAGGATCAGGATAAATAGAAAATAAACTTATGCTGGGTTGTGTAGACATTTATCAAATCAAATGATTACAGAAAATTAATCTTTCTATAGCAGTCTATCAAGTCACAAGAAACTGAGTGCATTTTAAATCCATGAATCTCAGTGGTAGAGGGGAAAAAATCAAACCAACCCCCACAACCACCCAACCACATATATTGGCCTTATGAAAAAACCTAAACATGAACCGTTTCCTTCTTTTTCCTCCTACTGTGTCACTAGACCGTCAATGTGAATTTCTTTAGCAAACAAACCCGTTGGATGGGTAAATATTCGCTCAGTTTTCCAAGTACATTTGGTCTGAAGTTTTTAAGCTGCTGTCTGCTCAGTCATTTCCTTTTAAAAAAATAGGATTTTATGGGTGATATCAAAACATGATCTTACATTTATGTGGGTCACCAGAACACAAGACAGAGGCTTTGGGTACCCTTAGAGGGAAGAATTTGCTCATTATTGACTGAGACCATTTAATGACCTTTATGGGGCTTTAGCTTATCTGCATATAATTTTTTTTAACCTCAAGTTTCTTTCTTGGAATTATGTAAGTTAAAATACTAAGGGCCAAACTTGGTAGGAGATTTTGATGCTTTCGCAGTTGTGTCATGGTAAATAAGGTTGGAATGTGGCCCCGGAAGCGACAAGAGCCTTTCCAATCTGCCCTTGGCACCAGCCGGCGCTTCACCAGCCCAGCTAAGACTCTGCTCATACATCTGTGGCTCTCCTCCTTTTGAACCCTAATCCTTTCATTTCCAGATACCCATGCACAGAGCAGGCTGCTTTCCAACAGGTGATGGAATGGATCTCTTCCAAGGCGTTCCATGCTGAGTATCCAGCAGTTCTGCAACAGAAGCAGCCAGTGACCTGCCACACCTGAAGGAAAAACTTCTGTGATGCACTGAGCAGCTCAGCAACCCAGGCCCCACCAAGCACAGGCTCCTCTTCTCCTGCACTCCAACAGGCACATTCCTGGAGCCACATATTTATTTAATGTTAATGCCTCATTGTCTTGACGTTCATAATGTACTAAGCTGAGAAAGTAATTAAAGTTAATTTCTGCTTGGGGGAGGATGAGAAAAGGTGGGGGGAGCATCCTCACTGTAAATTCTTATTCATATTTCTTTCCTGTTTTGTGATTCTCAATCGGAGTTTTCTAATAACAGATCATTTCTTTTTGTCTAACTTTAATCTGGCCCTGCTTGACAAGCACCATCCTTTTCATTGAAGGGTAAGACCACTTAAAGAAAGGCCAATAAGCCCTTGCACTGCTCAGCTGACTAGGGTGATTTGTCACCCTGTGCAGTGGTGGTCACACCAATGGATTTATCTCAAGGTAAATGGAGATGCTGAGACCTGGGACCTGGAGCTTTGATTAAGGCCCCCTTTTTGTAGTGTTGATAGATGTTGCTTGTGTTTATCTATTTGAAATGCCACTAAATCTGTGAATACAATGGAAAAAGAGAGTAGTTTGCAGCTGAAAACATATTAGTGATTTATGTTTCACTAAGAAGCACAATAAAGAGACAGAGGCTATTAAGAGGAGCTATTTTCATGAGAAATAGTTCTGCTTTAAAACATTATCAACCACACCTTGATAAAGACCTACATGCATGCATAATAGTGTTTACTTATCCCTTTAGTTGAGTGCGATATACATTTGGAATGCACAGCCCCAAATTATTAATAAGCCGGTAGACGCTTTGCCATGTAAATGCATAAGAATTGGATACTTTGCATGTTAATTGTCTTTCAGAGAAAAAGCAAGCGTTATGCTCTGACCCAGGACTTCAGGTGGACTCCACATCCCTTAAAACAGCTTCAAATCCTACTGACCGTTATTGCCAGCATTTATTCACAACATTTTAGTAGAAATAACCAGTGGGGTGACACAAAAGGATTATAATGCATCGATATAACTTATAACATGAATCAATGTCAACAAGACGCACCCATTTAAATGAATAGGGTCAGATGAGAATGCTGTATCACCCTGACTCGTGTGACAGTTACAAATGCATAACCTAGTATGCATAATAGGAGTGTACAAACCAGTAGAGATTTGTAAACTTGGTTCATTTCAAGCAGAACTGACCCACAGGAACGGAAAAAGGAAAAGCCAACTGAGCTGTCTAGAAATAAGTGATTCTGTAGTTTGTTGTTTAACGAAAGGCATAATGAGGTTTCATTTTCTCAGGCTTGAATAGAGAACATGGACCCAAAATGCTATTAGGTAGCCAAGCTGCTATTTATCTACAATGTTCAATTAAAAGAAAAAGACAACACATTCGCTTCCAAACACATTTCTGTTTACAAATGCAAAATAAAGCTTCACTGGTCTGCCTCATATATGCAAATATATAGGCACACTGCAATTACATGTTTGGAATTAACTGTGCTGTGTTATGATTTATTGAAATGTTCTGAGGATTCCTCTTCAGCACTAATGAACAGCGGTGGCGGGGGGGAAGGCTGTATAATGTGTGTGCACCTGGAGCATGAAAACTCGTACAGTAAGTTATGTACCTGTAGGGTGATACTCTGTCTATGGCTTGGCACTGCAGTGTACTGACAGTCTAGCAAAGCTCTTAAATCTGGACAACACCTGCACCTCATTTGCTTTACACAAGCGCCATGACCTGACTGCTGATGGTGAGCCCTCCCTTTCATCCTTAGGATTATGACAAGTTATTAATTGCCACCATTAGCTGCAGCAGCCTGCTTGAGATCTCTGCTGCTCTCTGGAGGTGAGAAACTATGTGCATGTGAATGCAGAGAGAAAAGACGCGAAGCATTGGGGCAAACAGAGCAACAATCTGCCCAAAAGGGATTGTGAGATTGTGAATAATTTATTAGAAAACATTTTTCTTTGTCCTTCCCACAGACCCACAAATCCTCCCTAAGCGCTCTTTACCAGCCTTGCAGATAATGTACTTACACATCTCAGAGCTTGCTAAATAGACTGAATAGGCCACAGAGTTCACACTTAACACTGCTTTTGCAGAGCGCCTTATGCAGATGAAACACTCTCATCCTTTCCTGGAAGCCTTTCCTACGGAATCTTTCGTAATTAGGTAGAAAAGCAAATATAAAATGACAGGTTAACACTTGGAAAACATTTTTTTCCCTTTTGTTTGTAGTTATGTACTGAATTTGTCTGTTCCTAGCTACAGCAGACCAAATTTCAGCATGGATTCACACCTCATTTCACCCTTCTGCAGGCACTTGCTTGAAGGTGCTCACCCTCTCTCATTAACATTTTCAGACACCAAATGTCATATCTCCCCACCTAATAAAAATGGTTGTGGTTGAACTTGAGACACTTACAGGGAAAAGCAAGTTCATAATAGGGTAGAGGGAGGAGTGCCGACCTCGGTAACTTAACGTACAGCCACTAGCACACTATGGGTAAATTTGGGTATGAGTAAAAGATCACAGTTTTCAGGGGGGAGAGGAAGGGGAGATGATAAGGATGAAATATGAACTGATGTTAGGAAAAATAGCTCTGAGGGAGCTGCGCTGGTGTGAAGCACCTGAAGACTGTCCTGAGACACAATTATGTTTGAGCATGCCCCAGGATCTTGGTCTGTGGATCAGTTGGAGAGCACGAGAGGTCAACTGCAGTCTGTGCATCCAGGGTTACCCTCCATAGAAATCCAGAGAAGAGAGCAAGGGAGGAAAGAAGGGACTGATGTATGTCTTATCCAGGTCAGGAGTTAGGACGTGGCCAGTGATTGCTCCCAAACTACAAACTCAGGATGACTTCAGGAACACAGACATAGTCCTGTGGCGCAAGTTAAAGAGAGAACCTGAACTGTCAGAAGACCCAAGGACCACTTCCCAGTATTTTAGCAATACTTTCACAGTATTTACAAGACATCCAATACCATCATGTTCAATATGTAGTAGAATAAAAATAGTCTATATCTGGAATCTGTTTAAAATAAAATTTATCATTTTTGCTATCTGTCCAAACTTTACAGTTCCTCTGCCTGATCATCTTAAACAGTGTTTCGGTGCTTGCATTTCTGCATGGAAATAAATTACACACAGAACTTACACGCTTAAAGTACCACTCCTTGTTTGGCTGGGCAAGAAAGGATGCGGAATGCTTTTATAGGCCACATCTATACACCAGTATCTCAAGAGCAGCACAAGATTTCATGCCTCCACATACCTTTCACACCTCCTCATGAAAGCAAAATCAATGTGGAGGTACAACTTGTACCATTTATGAATTTATTTAGTACTAAAATATAAGCTAAGCTTGAGTTCGCAGAAAAATCTAGTGAAACTTTAGGTCAAAGTAATGCAGTTTTGTAAATTGTTTGGGCCAGTTCCCATGACTTCCTCTGTAGGACACTCTCACACAAATAAATAACATTATAACCTAGATGTCACAGAGAGAGCCTCAGGTGCCAGTCATGCACTGCAACCACACTGCCTTGGTTGGAACATCAATCCCTTCATGTGGTTCCCTTCACATCTGCTTTGATGGCTATGAGAAACTGTCCAGTTTCAGCCCCAGAATGGGAAACTTCCGTCTAGGTGGAGGTTCAGGGAAGAATCCGAAGAAACTGGAGAGGGACTAAATTCAACTCCTTGAGCAAAGAGCTCTGACCACTCTGTTGTCACGCCATGCTCAACTTCTAAAAAGGGTGAAGTTCATCTTCTTTCAAAAAATACTTGTAGGCTTCACCTCGGAATCTGAGATGGAAAGTAGCACTTTCTTTCAGCCTAGACCCTGGCGGATACTGTTATTTATTGGTTTGTTCAGTCCCCCAAAGTCCCTCGCTTTGGATCAGTCATTCACAGTACTAAAACACTGAACATAAACCTCAGCTTTTCAGCTCCAGTTTGGCCCTGCACCTTTGCCCAGACACATAAACCACAGCTGTTTCTGTGCCTCACTTGCAGTCACCAGTCCTTTGATCCACCAGGCCTAACCTTCTTCCTATCTCCTCTTCCTCCTGTGCCTTAAAGCATGTATCATATCACGCACTTGTCTTTTGCAACATGCAGGAATGGTAACATTCCATTTTTTTCATCATTTTTACCTTAAAAATTACTACAAATATGTGTGAGTTATAATTCAAACATAACTCATTTATGAGTTACAAGAGTATACAAAACTGGAGAAGTTGTTTTCTCAGTGTACTAAAAATCTTCTTTTAACTGGTCTTTTGTTATACAGCAAGTTTAAAGTCTACCTATAAAATTACTGTAAATGTTTTGATTCCTTCATTTGCCTAAGAGAGTTTAGATTAGAGCTGACAGTTACAGACTAAATGCGAGACTGGGTTTGAACATTTAAACGCAGAGACTTTCCTAAGTAGTTCAAAAGCAACTGTTACATGTTGTCTGTAAACACACAGACAACGGGACAATCAGAGAAAGGATAATAAAGTATGAAACATTATCACAGGAGAATAAAAATACCTGTTTTTTAATAAACATTTTTCTGTTGACTGTATATATTTAGACGGGGCCTGCAGCCTTTGGCATCTAACTGCTTTAAAATCACATCATTAATTCAACTGATTATTTATCACAGATAAACAAGGAAGGAGCGTTCATCCAAATAAAGTAGCAGTGTTAAGTATCTTTAAAGACCAGCAGACCTTCATGCTTCTGTGTTATTCCAAGTGAAACACTATGAGATACCAGGAGCTGAGAGAAGTCTGGCATGGCAGAAATGTGAACGAGAGGGCAGACTTATGCCAGCAGAGAGTTGACACTGCTCAACATCAACATAACAGCGCTGTGGTGCAGAGAAATTTCTGAAATAGTCTTAAAAAAAGCTAACTCCTCTATGGTATGTGTGCTTGCTGCTCCTTTGGCCAACACACCAGTTCCTGAGACAGCTTGGACTGTGTCTCTCTGTTCAGGTGTCTTGGGAAGAGGATGGTGCTGGACATAGCATGATGTGAGCGTGGGGAGTTTTGTATTGAGTGAGACTGTGTTTCAGTGCTAACTGTACAACAGAAACCCTTCTTGCTAAGGGCATACTGAGTGCAGTATCCTGAGAATTATAAAGTGTACAATCCCTTCAAACATTATGTTGAGGTTCAGGTCAGTGGTAGGAAAGCATTGGTGAATATTGGGGATCTCTTTCAGACAGCTTAAGAGATATTTGAAGTTTTCACATGGTACGGCCAATCCTTTCTGGGTTTCTGAGATCAATAGGCTAATATTTAGAATGCACTATACTCTCTGCGGTATATAACATGACAAGTGAAATATACTGCTCTTGATCTAAATCTTGTGAGACTACATAGAAAAGCTCCCAGTGAATTCAAGTAACCTCTGCTACTTAACATGTTATTCTTCAGTATTGGATGCTCCATTTTGCAACTCAATGTTCTGTTAGCAGTGTTTTCTTACGGAGCACATAAAAATGCACTTTTCCTTACATTCATCAGCCTTTGATATAACCATTAAAATATTTTAAACAGAAAAATAAATTACATCAGTTTTAAGAAGCCAGAATGTTATGGTGTCCAATATGGACAATTAGCGTTTCACCAACTTCATTTGCCTAACATAAAACTTTGTTCTCATCTGCTCCTCCAAACCGCTCAGTAATACAGCCATTAGTTTTAGTTATTTGCAACTGATAGTAATCACAGAAAAACAGTTAATATAACCAGAGAGCACTGCATCAGCCCAGTACTCCTGACTGGGACTTTGCTGGGACTAGGAATGCTAGCATGTTAGAGAACTAGCCTGTTCAACAGCGATGCTGGTGATCAGAATTTATCTACACGTCAGGACAGGTGCAGATATGCAAATAGAGATGGTTTTATACAGGTATGGGCATATGTGCACACAGCGGTGCGCAGCTTTACTGCATCCTGCTCTATGTCATTTCACAGTGCTCAGAAAGGGATTAGCAAGTTTTGAATTTTAGTTTGACTCATAGAACCACAGAATTGTAGAGGTTGACTCATGGTTCCAGAAGAGCAGAGGGGAAAAAAAAGGGAAAAGTCAGTCAGAGATCTACCAGAGTGTGGTAAATTTAGGAACTATAAAAATCTCTATTTTTTGCAAGACTAGGAATCCAAAGCTCACATCTAACCCACAACTGCTTTCTCAATGCCATTTTGGGAACCAAACCTGTCTGCATTACAGCTGACAAAGCGAGAGGCAAAGGGTTAAGCTGTGGAGCAAGCTGTGTACACACTCAAGGTATGTTTGTTTCTGTAGGAATGAATAGAGTCACTGTGAGGAGCAGAGTGTTATTTTAACACCTATTCTCTCTTTGGCTCTGTGGCCAGTTCACATGTAACTGAGTGTTTCCATGGAGGAGCGAATCCATCTGTGTTTTCTCACCTGCAGGTGTTGGGGTTTTAATTAAAAGCTCTAACTAATATGTTGCTATTTTGTGAAGGGATGTGAATTATAGCAAAGTCAAATTGTGAATGATAATGAGACACAGAATAACTCACTTGGAATCATTTTCTGTGTGCTTTTTTCCCCTTCTAACATAGGAGAACGTACTTTAATGCAATAATCAAGGATGAACACGAGTTTACTCTCATGCCTTCTTTGTATGTGCAAGCAAGACAGGTAGTTTCATTTGCACAGGGGATTGCACCGATTTAATAAGCACAACCACCTAAACAGCTTGACTATTAGTAAAAGCCTTAAGATACATCAAGGAAACTAAACCTCTTGCATAGAGCTTAAACAACCCTACCTCCCAAATTCGGACACATATAGCAAATTCATTTGCCATTTGCAATAATCTGTTAGTTGCTGCGTTGTGTATGTACAGACACGCAGCCGGGTTTCACAGCATGTACTGGACCATCCCAGCTCTCTGAACCTCCGGGCCGTTTGGATCCTTTCTGGTTATTAGTATTACAAAGTAAGACTGAACATAATGATCTCACTTTGGTGCAAACATTAGGGTTTCTGTATGTTTCGTATAGTGAAGCATGCTTTATATTTGGGAATTTCGTTTTCAGAACAGAATACAAATAACTGTTATGGCTTTTTCTCCATGTATCTGACATGATGGATATAGAAAGATCCTTCTAGAAAACTTTTGTAAAGGCAGTTACCTAAAATCTCCCTAAATTACCATTAGGACATCTTTTTAATGTAATACTCTGCTCTGGATTCTTGCTTCTCCAGACCTCACCATCTCACAAGGGCTAGCAGCCAAGGGAGCCAAGCAAACGCAGTGCCAGGCTGCCCTCGGTGCTCGCTGAGGAAGCCAGTGAAAGGATGGTAAATAAAATTGACCCAAGGAGGCTAACAGAGCCTGGGTCAATATCAGAGGACTCTGAGGCATTTAAGAGCCAGAATATATGGTGCAGGCTACAACACAATTCCAGAAAGACATAAGTCTCTCACTCCCTATCAAAATACACAGTATAGATATGTCTCATGTCTATAAAAATTACAGAGAAATAAAATCGCTGTTCAAGGTGAAAGAGTAAAGGAAAAGAAGAAGGTGATGAAATGATGGAAAAAGAAGAAGGACAGTTAATTCTTGGGGGGAAAATGAAAAAAAAAGCCATTAGGGACTTCTAAGTAGGAAATATTTGGTCATTAGCTAAAAGTGGATAATTAGGCACTGAGGTAACAGAGAGACAATGAAAAAAATAAGGAATAAGAGAAAGGCAAAAAACTGAGGAAGCACGACAGAGGACAGAGAGATGGAAGAAGCCCAATGCCAGAAAAAGTTGTTAATTACAGTTAGGTGGATTTGCTGTAGACAGTAACATAACCTATTCTATTCTATTAATCACTAGTATCTGGGTGCCTCCAATGGCACATGAAGTATGTGTTATTTGTTCTGTGGTCATTTCTCTGGGGAAAGATGTGTGTTCGGCGGGTATGGATAGATTCCTTTTCTTCTTTCTTAATATACATGTTGTTGTGTTTTCAGTTTAGAGATGGCAAGGTCAAAGAAATACTCCTTCCCTTGCACAAATGTGTCTTTGAGGCATCAGGGAAATCAGGAGTAAGAAAAGAATAAAACAGAGCTTGCAAAAGGAAAAAGATCTTTAAATGTGATTTTTTTTCCTTCACCAGTTCCTTAGGCATTTTTTGTTCAGACTTTTGGGATCATCTCACCTTGGAAAAATAAGACTGAAACCTCTACCACTGGCCTTTTTTCTTTCCTTTCCCTGCTGCTTTCATTTCACCCTGAACAGGTACACACATCAGAGCTCAAACACTTATCTCCTACCCGAGCAGGACCCCAAGCAGGGCTTCTCGTACCTGCAAGGCTGCCACTGAAGCTGCAGCACGTGTGAGAATCTGGCACGGCCCTGAGTCCCACTGCCCAGAGATCTGCCTGGGTGCAGCACCATGCAAGATAGAAAGATGGGACCTACTATATGAATGAATTTAACCTAATTAATCTCTTGGCTCTTTAACCACATCCTAAAACAGCAAAGGTCCCCCAAGACTATCTTAGCGGACCAGTATTCTCTCTGTGTGTGTACATATAGCACAACCCCCTCTGCTTTCAGAATTATATCCTTGCCACTGATCTGAATACTCACCCTTTTATCAATCAAAAGTCACATCCACACACAACTGACACACCATTGTCACTTGCATGTCTCGAGGCTCTGACACAGCAAGAGTTCAAAGCACCATAACTTAACGTACAATATATTGATCACTCTGAGCACTGCAACCTGGAACTTGCTGGGGACACTGCCAGCACAAGGGCCACTCAGCATCAGATACCAGTGTGTGACAGGCACCATTAGCAGTCTGTTTTTCCTGTTCTTAAGGAAGGTATATCACTGATCATTATAAATGGATAGTGATTGTAAGGCTAAATTCCCATCAAGGGGTTGATGAGTCATTAAAACCCCTCAAGCTTTGTTCTCACAGTTTATTGCCTCATCATCATCACCACCCCTACATGAAATTATTGTCTTTTAATTAGCTCTAGCCCTTTCATTACTACCTGTATCATTGCAGAGAAAGAAATAGGGAAACAGCTCAAATAAAGTAGCTGATTGCCCCTTTTGAAGCTAGTAATAAGATATTAGCATAGTGTCATTTAAAATGATGGCCTTTATAATACAGCAAAATACTTTTTTTTCTAAATGAAGGAAAACCTGCATATGTCTCCCGGTTCCTATTCCAGAGGTGCAAGGATTTAAAAAGCTGCTGCTGAGACTTTGTTTTTTGCCACCACCAGAAAATGCTCCAGTGGTTCCTAGCATCTCTGAGCCTCTGCCACCGGCCCAGGAGGTACTGGGCTGCTCGGAGGGGTTGCTGGGCACCAGCTGTGAGACTCAGCCAGCAGAATCACCTGCGTGGGACCATTTCACCTGCTGTATAGTAACGCTATATACTCACAGATTCTGTGTCTCCAGTGGAAGGTGTTGATTGGAATATGTTAAATAATAGCAACCATCCCAACTGTAGTGATCTCCTGTATTTAAAACATGGGTTTACATGCTTCATAAATTTCAGTATTTGTAATTATACGATATATATGAACGGAGTGAGTGAAAGAGAGCATATATATTATGTGAGGAAACAGCATTATCGATCCTGTATTATACAGTGCACAAGAAAATTAGTTAACCATACAGCTCATTGGTTTAAAGAGGGCAGTAAAGTTTAAAGGCATTCTGTTGTGAAGTTAAATATAACAGCCATGACACAAATAGAACAATCGCTTTACCCGGATTTCCCTGGCAGCTAAGGAATTCATGGGCTGGATCCTGCCCTCAGCATGCTGCTGCAGACCCAAAATAACCCCACAGGAACACATGAAGTTACTCCAGATTTACACCACAGTAGCAGGACAAGGCATTTGGATCCAGAGGTTTAAATAAGGCTTATGTAATAAAAGGGGCATTTATAATGGTTCCCTGTGGAGCTGGAAGGCAAGGTGAAAGCTCCACCTGCTTAGATCAGAAATGGAGTTAACAGAAACAGACTTCAGCTCCCCACTACAAGTTATTTTATCTGAAAGAGTTTTGTGTTTTTTTTTTAAATGAAAGCAGGTCAGAGCAAGCAAAATTATTTACCAAAGTAGGTACTCCTGGAAGTACAATCCTACTCTACCACAGGCTTCTCCATTTTTGGTCAATTCCAGTTGCATTCCAGCTTTTAGACCACTTCTACCTGTGGTGGAGGCTGGCTGCTGTGGCAGGAGGGCTGGCACACCGCAAGCTGCGGCCCTAGTGTGAATGTCGGTGCGCAGCGAGAGTGGGAACGTTGCAGGAAGCAGCGAGACTCCCAAGCCAGAATCCCCACCTCCCAGGTCTCATTCCTGCTTCTGCCAGGCCTTTGCTTTGTGACTTTAACATGTCACTCACTGTTCCCTCTCTCTGAGAGGTGAGAGATGGATGGGGACTACAGAGGGGATACAAGATCTAATTATCCCACGCTGGGGAAGATTTTCTGTTTCCCTGTGAGAAAATTCTACAAAAACACAAAATGATATCATGGTACTTCACATTGGCCAGCCCTCTGGAGCCGTCGACATTTCTACACCAGTCTGAGAGCTACATGCAGTCGGGGAGTGGAGCAGTGGTAGTCAACAGAAAATAGAAGGAATTGCAGAAATACTGGGTAGGAAGATGGAAAAAATAATAAATTCTGCATTTAATTTCTCTCCCCCCATTTCATACAAATGTGATCTAATTTAATTTCAAAGAAATCTCTCTCCTGAATGCTTCGAAAAGGTTAAAATGCAATTTTCTGAAACTAAGTTATTAGATAGAGGAATATTAACCTTTGAGCCCCATAGACTTTTACTCTTTTTTATCTCCTTTTCATTTTTGTTTGTGGGTCTATTCATTTTTTTGTGATCTCCGTCACGTTGCTAGGTAACAGGCACTTAGCGTGCAGGCATGTTAGTCTATCTGTCTCTCGGCTTAGTCTGTCTGGTCCAGGCTACCTACTTCCCTAGCGCTTGCTGCCGGCAATGCAGTCCCTTACAAAAAGCATTTATCACAGCCTCGCACAGTAATGGCCACTCAGTGGAGGGGAAATTGAGCTGACCTGAAGGCCAAAGCTGTTAGGGAGACTGGTGGGAAGGGTAAAAGGGTCACAGTACCCTTTTCCCACCCACTTAGTGGGCAGTAAGCAATAGAACAGCAGTGCCACTGTTTTCACTAACATATCCTGAGGCTTTGCACCTGAAATAAATGTTTGTTTGACATTAACAATAAAAAAAATAAAAATCTGGTTTCCTCACAGAAACTGGTTATGCTATTTAAACTTCAGCAAGGTAGGGGTGGAGTGGGGAGAATGTGGGGGAGTGATTTGTTGTGTACTTCGTACAATATAATTATTTCCTTTTGATAGCAATAACTCTTCTACGTTCCCATCTTCTTTGATTTAGAGAAGGCAGGAATCACAAAACGAAAACAGTAAGTCTTTTGTTTCCTTTGGGTCAAAAGCATCACCTACCATGAGGCCCTGACAAAAAATGGGCTCTGTTGACAAATCAAATACATAAATAAATAAATAACATCACCTGAAATATAAGCACAGTCTGATTTATATTTCTGGATGGTTATTGTATAGAAGCATTTTGTAACGCTAATCCAGGTGATTCTTTCTGGCTGATGTGGAAGCATTTACAAATTGGAAAACAAACTATTTTCCAACAGGAAAAAAAATAAACAGAGAGGGGGAAAATATGGAGAGGCACTACCCCATCTCTGTTTTCCCTTAATAACCAAGACTCCAATTTCTTCTAGAGATAATACATGTTCACAAGAGCTGCAGGACTGAAATCCTAAAGGAAACAGAGAGTCTGGCTTTCTGAACACATTTTGAAGAGCCACACGTATTTATCTTGCTACGTTATGTATATACAGGGACCTCAGGCTGTATGTCAACCCCTTGCAAGGGTGAGGTGTTCTCAGGAAAGTAACGCTCTTCCCCACTACACTTTTATGGAGAACCTTTAACTGGTGTCAGCAAAGAGCAGGATTTGGTACCTGTTAATTAGTAAAACGTCATTGCTTATACTGCTTTTTTCTTATACAGACACAGAACCATTAGAATCATAATAAGATTTCTGCTGCTGTATCCAGTGTTCTCAAACAACAATATTTAACCAACAAAAAGAGACCGAGTCAATCTCGGTTTTAGTGATTCCCAGGAAAGTCATCAAATAAAAATGTGAACTTTAAAATTGATCAGGATTAATTTCACTGACACTGTATCATAACATATATCTCTTTGGAGACTCATTTGTTGGGCTGCAGATGCAAAGAAAGTAAGGAAAGAAATAAATCAGAATACAATAAGGCAATTAGACTTTTGCCATTGATAGAATACTAAAAATGTCTGATTTATCAAAGCATTAACAAACACAAATAAACACAAGATGTATATTTTCCTGCAAAATACCTGGTTAGAAAAAAATAAAATAATAACCAAGACCATGTTTATCAATAAATTTAATTTCCCAGTATTGTACCTTTCAATGTGGAATGCTATTTCATCTACTAATTTCAAGAGCGCAGCAATATAAGATGATTTATCACATGAATACCAATACAGTAAAAATCCTATTCTCATCTCTGTGAAACTGTCTTGCTCAGAAGAGAAAATTCTCTCTTATACACTATTATATGCGTATTAAGGATAAAATATTAAAGATTTACATGCACACACATATACATGCACATATGCCAATCTAATTCACAAACGTTATATTGAGTTTTGGTGTGATTATGAGAGATTCCTTTAAAACTCAATGATTTGGAGCTCTGCAGGATTTACTGGAGATCTACATAGTGGTACTACTCCTCATAATATTACTAAAGGCATGAAACACATATTTCACCGTTGTTCTGTTATAATAATACAATGAAAACAGTCAGATTGCAAGTTTTATTTCTTATTTCTGGCTACAGTGAGGTAGAATCTAAATGATCTGCTGTACTGCTGGCTCATGTATCATATTTAGGCTGCTTACTGTACTCGAACACTTGCAAAGACAGCAAAAGTGCAGTTCAGATAGTCTCATCTTAAACATCTGAACAGAGTTAAGTCTTAATCTGAAGAGAGGAAGGGATGCTGGGTTACCTAATGAACTTTAGAAATATCTGACATCAGAGGGAAAAATTTCACGGGTGAAATGGAGAGAAGGGAATAATCCTCACACAAGGTCCCTACAAGGGAATTTTCCTGCCATTTCTTCTCAGTCACCATGGTGTCCAAATACCACTAGGGCATCTGAGTATCTGTAGAGAATTTCTACGACTTCCCAGAAAAGTTTTTCCCTCAGAACAAATCCAAAGCTTTTTAGAAGAAGAAGAAGCAAAGCTAAATGAAATTAATTATTTTAGAGAGAAAAGTGAAGGGTAGGAACTCAAGGCAGAGGTAGATAAAATATGAGCTAATATTCCTATAAATGCCTGAGCTCTTGTTGGTCAAAAGTCTCAGGTTTTATTTGAATTTTTTCTTAAAATTAAGTAAGAAGTCAGATGATAGGAATACACCTAATGAGAAATTTAACAGGTAAATGTGCAGTACAGTACCAGTAAAATACAAATGGGGTATAATTCCCCGTCAGCTCCACAAGATGAATTTTCAACCAACATTCAAAACTGGATATATATTTGCTCTTACTGCTTGTGTGTTCCGAAAACATACCTTATACCCTGATCTAACACATGCATAACTAAAAATTTCCCTAAACAAATGTAAGAGCCAACGTCAAAAGGCAACCTGCAAATTACTCATTTAAGAAAACTGAATGAAGTGTATAGTGCTCTTCTATTGATCTGAATCCAACTCATTGGACTTTAACAGAAAGATCCACTTTTTGTAAACAGCAATGGGAAACTCATCGCTGAAGTTAGAGAGGGCCCATAAGCAGCAGAGAATTTGACATAATGTATCTTAACCATGAAATTACAGGGAAAGTGAAGCACAAGCGTTTAACTGCTTTTGTATGCTAGTATTTATTAATCATAATCCTCCAGGAAACCAGACCAGATGTTTTGAAACACCCCAGACTAGTCACTTACCTGATAGCAAATCTGGAAAGAATAATATCACTTACTGAGCACAGTACCAACCTCACTCCAAAAAGCTATTTGAAAAACAAAGCAAGATCATGCAGACTTTAAAATAAAGCTATCGTACTTTCCCCTCTTCCTCCTGTTATCCATTCCTGGAACTATAACATATTGTCTCTTGTCAGGGACCAACATGAAAAGGAAATTACATGGCTGTCTAAAGTTATGTCTTCACTGCAAAACAGTCTTTCACTGTGGCTTTGCATTGATGGCTCTCTTGATGTTCCAATATAAGCAAAGAGAAGGCCCAGTAGTTTTCTCTTGGTGTAACTTGCACAGGTCAACCTCAAATCGTGGAAGAGAAACAACTACAGCTAACTGCACTAGGATAACAACATCTCAAAGTCTCCTCTCATTATCTCTAATCCTATTTTGCAGAAAAACTATGCTTTAAAAACTTAAGTTTCCACTGGAAAAAAAATGCTAAGAAAACATGGGAAAGGTTAAAGAAAGTCATGTAATAAGGTCTACCTGAATGTGAAGAGAGCCTGATGTAAGGACTGTTTCAAAAGCAGGATTGTCTCTTATTGACCTTAGTAGGTTAACAGCATCAAAACCTAATAATTAAGCACAGATGCTGCTAATGACTCATCGTTATCACTTTACAGAAAGAGCAAAGAGCTAAACCTGTTCTTTCCATATCTGCTGGCTCAGGATGCAAATTCTCATCATTATTTCCTGCAGCAGAAATTCAGACCTTTCTATTCATATTTGTTTGCACCTGGACTTACCTTCTTCCTAAATATTACTTGCAACAGTCTAATGGTTACCAATCCTCCTCCCCACTGCTTCTCCCTAGCAACAAGACTAGCAAGTTTCCTAGTGGTTTCTAAAATTAGTTATTATTTCCTTATATAACAAAATTTGAGAGCATAACAATGTTCATCAGATTTTAGATCAAGCTAAGCTAAACTAACTACACTAACCTGAACGGGATTACAATAGGAGTGGTAAGGAAAATTTGCTTCACAACTGAAGATATTCTCAGAGGCATCAGTATCAGTGAGGGGCTCAGTTCTTACTGAACAGAAAGGCCAGGTTCCCTAATGATTGTTTGTCCCATTGAAGAAGTCCCCTGAGATACCAGCACTTCTGAAGTGGGAGTTCTGCACATCATAAATTATTGAATTATTAGATTCAAAAATGTTTATTAAGGAAGAATTTATCAACTAGAAGGCGGCAGTCAGCTGATCCTCCATGGAAACCTGGTGCTCAGGTGGTGTCCTTTAAAAGTCCTGAAGCAGAATAAATTCAGGTGACAAGAGCAGTCTCCTTCCTTACCTGTCACAGTCTGCCACCTGTGCTCTTGTCTCACAAATAACCTACCCTACTGTTAAGACTGTTCAGCTGCTTCAGGAGCAAGTTCTCAAGTGCTTCAACTTATAAACCAAACCAATATAAATATGTGCCAATTTATTTTAATGTGTAAGGCTCTAAACTACAGCAGTCCAGAAAGTGTTTTGACATCAGCTGGGCCGTCCCTGCAGCACGGCCAAAGTCTCCAAAGAGAGAGAGCAGCTTAGGTGGGTGGGGAAGGAGGGTTGGAAATCCCAGTCTGTAGTGCTAAACATCAAGATGGGGGAGAGAGGATTTGCCTCATCACACTCTAACACCAAAAAACATTTGGAGAAAGGAAGAGGCAGCAGCCTTTATTCCATTAACACAGCACGCAGCCGCCGCTTTGCTGTGCGATTCCCTTTTTCAACCAACCAGCAGCAACCAGCTTGCACCAGAAGTTCAAGAAAGTTCAGCATTCTCCAGCGCGCATTAGAGTCCCCGTACTGCTCTCTCCTTGCACATTAGTTAACGCTAGAAAAATACAGCTGTCAATTCTCACGTAACAGCTGAGATTTGGTAGTTCTTAATGAAATACAAGCTGCGTTAACACGAGGCATGTTAAAACTGTCGGTTCAAATATGTGTTACTAAAACAGTCAGTAGTAAGCTTCACTTGCTCGATAGGCTGTTTACAGACTTACATACCGCAAGTCCAAGTTAATGTGAATAAAAACTGAAACTAAAGTATGAGTGATATCCTTTTGATGTGGCTTGTGTGTGCACTTTCCTTTTATAGCAGATGGATATTTTTCTTGCAGGAGATTAAGCTATAAATTGGAGAATGTTTTCCTTGACGTTTGCTACTATGGTCCTGATGGAAATGAGCGTGAAAAATGAGTGTGAATGGTTTTTTTTAAATTAAATTACTTGTCTTTATGCTCCTTGAAGTTTGTGAATGCTGAGTAATGCTGTGCTATGCCCTGCATTCTCTTCATAGGTTCTGTGCTGGCTAAATTAATTACAAGACAAGCCTTTGGAATTAAGTGTATTTTAAGTTCAGAGGCATCTGTTTAGAGTCTTCTAATACCTCCAGCCCCTTTGGAAATATACTTGTTAGTATGAGCAGTATAATTTTCATTTCCGCTGGCATGGTTATAGTAGGACTTCTTTAGTTTCAGACACCCTTCGTTTGACCTATCAAGGGCATAAACTCTGAAGATGTTCTCTCACCATTTTTGTTTTCCTAGCAGGTAGCAGTGAAAAGATTCATTTAAATATACTCTAAGTATTAAAAGACTGTTGCTCCTGCTGTTATTCTCTTTAAATACCAAGATGATTGTTATTTTTAAAATTTTTATTTTGAAATAAAAAATGCAAGAGAAAAAAGGCCCTGAAGATTACAGAAAACTGTAAGAACAATGTACCTGTCTTCCCTGTAATTGGTGCAAAAATAAAATCCGTGAATAAAGTATTAAATATCAAATTCATTAAGTGGAATGGTAGCAATAATAAGTAGGAATAAATTGGAAATAAAACTGAGACTTTGGGAGGCTTGAATTCAAAGCAGGAATAGATTTTGCTCTCTAAAATGATAGAATTTTGGTTTTGTTTTATAATTATATTTTGAAGGTGCTGAATTTCACATAAATACTCAAGTGAAGGAAGAAATTCCTCAAATATCTGCTTTATGGCAAGGATTAGAGCCTGGCAGATCTATGACCCGTAGATCCCTATTGTTCTCAAGGATGCAGTTCCACAGGCATTGCCCACAAGGGAAACCAAAGTTTAGACGGGGCAGCACAAGTCCACCACATCTCCAGCAGCTTTCCTACAACACACCCTGTATTCAGCGAGTGCTGAATTGCAACCCAATGTAGACATAAACACACACCTGAGCCACGCTCGTTCACTTGCTAACAGAAAACAGAGCTGAACAGGTTCTCCTGAGGCATTTTTGTGCACAAAACACACACAACTTTGTCGCTTCACTGTTCAAGCGGTGCGGTTGCTCTGCCGTGCCAGAACCGTGGGAAAAGCAGTATAAAAGAAGAAAAGTAAGATGTGATCTGACATTATGGCTGCTGTTATTACTGTTGCTGCTTCCTGTCCATGTTGGTGGTGGCCTCAAGAAACACTTGGCAGATACAAGGAGCTTGGAAGGAAGAAACACCATGAGGAAATACTTTGTTGTGAAGGGAAAAAATGGTGTAGAGGAAGGAAAGCTTAAGTCCAAGGGGAGCGAACACTTCCCTACAGATCTACTCTGTAGCATAGCTGGAGCCATCAGCTAGTGCAGAAGGCCAGGGGAATTATGGGGTATTCGCTCTTGATGGCTGAACCCCTGGAATCAGAAGCATCAGCTCTCTCTCAGGCCAGAATCAGGGAAGAGCCACTTGACACAAACAAGAGGGAGTCACGAATGGGACCTTCTCGAAGAACCACCTATACATTAGGAAGATGTTTGTCATTTTTCCCTGGCTCCTGAGAATACCTAGATGGGCACAGTAGAAATTCCCTTACACAAGATCAGTCTTTCCTCTACTGCACAGTGGTCAGCTACAGGAACATCTTAAAAATCTAACGAAGGTGGAATCAACTTCTTTCAGGACACGCACTGGAAAATTTTACTGCCATTTACTTGCATCTGCAGACATTTGAAACCCCTCATTACGATACAGTTACTCTGCTGTGTAAACTGGACACAGTTTAAAATGTCATCAGCTGAAAGTGAAATGCCAAAGTACACAGGATTTAAAAGGTCCTCAGCCATCAAGGGCTGTGACCAAACCAGACATATCTTAGATTAAACATGTCAGCTAGCTAGGATACTTGTCATTGAAAGCATATCTCCCATGCAGACCCTGGGGTGCTCGGAGTGACAGGAGGCTGCCTGCAGTGCTTTCCCTCATTTCCACGCTTCCCATTGTTTGGTTGTTTTAAGTGTAACACTAGCTTAGAATTAATTTCCTGACATTCACTTAGCTCCCCAAACTGCACCTTTCTGTTACCTTCTTTCCCCATCTAAATTATTGATATATATTTACAGCCTTACCCTCACCTTAATATGTTTTTTTTGTCTGGGAATTACATTGTGATGATAGTCAGAGCATAGTTAGGTGGTTCTGTACAGAGAGTACATTGCGAATCCGTACGTACTGTAAATCTCTTTCTATGGGCTGTATTAATATTCTGCATATACCCCATCAACGCATAATCTCATGGCATTATTCATTTCTAAAGCACTGCTCGTCCAGGTTTTACATTAGCTTTTTCCTCAAAAACTTAACAGATAGAGAGTAAACTAAACTGATGTGAAAAAGCTCCGTTCATTGGAATCTAGGGAAAAAATAAATTGTGTTGGCACATTTTATTGTGTTGCTGAACAAAGCCATAAGGCTCCAGCCTAAGCTGAGAATAGCTGGAATTTTGGAACTCACTGAAAAAGTTTTCTCTCGGAAGATGGATTAAATTGATCATTTTTTCCTAGACGGAGTGCACTTCAGGCTCATTTTGCTTTGTAATTAAGAAGAAAGCCAGAAACATCATTTACACATTAAGAATTTAATAGATATATTTTTCTAGCTTTATGCATTAGCACAGGACAGCCCATTAATGAAATAAGTCTTCCTTCAGGGTCAATTTAGATGGGCTGTAATCTTCTGCAAATATATTGCAAATGAGGATCATTTAATGATCTTAAAACTAACTGCCAGAAAAGGATTGTTATAACTCTCCAGACAACAAAAAAGGGTTTTGGCATGGCTTGTAGTACCTTTGTAATTAGCAAATGTTTAATTTCAACCTACCGCATCACAAAATTGCAAATATTATCTTCTGTGGAGGTCAGTTCAGACTCTCTGACCTGGGAGGTTAATTCTGAGAAAGGAAAAACTTGTGGTTGTGTTTGTCAGTTAATAAAACAACAGCTCCAGCCCACTTCTCAAATCTGGATGCTTCGGTTTGACATCTGAATCCCACCTCTATATGATCACATGCAAGCATATCATAAATGAAAGGGTTTAGTAACAGCAAATGGGTGAGGAGAATGAGTATTTTATCTCAGGCTAGAATTAGTAAGTCTAACTCTGGTTAATTGGACAGCCGTATTTTTTCTAGACAGTCACACAAAAGCCCTTCTCCAGCTCCCACTTCATGTTCTGTCTGTATCAGTGTCTCATATTCCCCCATGTGGCCCTCTAATACTTCAGTGCAATTGCGTTTTGTGTTCCAAACTATGGTAGATAGACTCTCGGGAACCTGGGGGCGATATGCGAGTGTGTGAAAGCAGGCATTCGGGGACTGTGCATGTTCTGTAACCCACACAACAGTCCCTCAATTTTAACTCCTCTCCTTTTCTGACACTACACTATCATCTCTGCAGCACTTAACAGTGTAATAGCAACCGGAGCACCTTGCTAAAGGATTTGGACACCAGAGTGAAGTGTTTATGTTTCAAAACTGGGCTCGTGGAGTTTGTATAATGAACCATCACAACTGCTATGGACTCGTACCTTAGGAAATACACCATGTTCTTCATTCACAAATACAGCTTGTACGCACACTACTGGCATTAACAGTGAGCACTGTTAACAACGGACACTGAGAACGGCTTTCTCCTCGATAACAGGATCCTGACGCAAACTTTCGCTCTGCCTGTGAGAAATGGTACCCACTGACAGCCTGATTCTAGCAACACCTGGCAGCTAAGAGTGAATGATAAAATGCAAAACTTCTCCCGGATTGTGACCTGAACATGATTTTTTGCATCTTTACAATTTACACAACAGTCTTCTTTCTACCTCATCTTTCTACATGCATAGAGACACACCTTCAGCAAACAGATTAGCTGGAGTGTTTCAGTAGCCCAAGCAAGGAGAAATTCATATGCCTTTCCCAGACTGACTTACAGTCTTTCTGACAGTTTTTCTAAGGTGTTTTACTCAAACAAATGGGCAATTTGCTAGCTCCATTTTGAAAAGTTGGTCTCTGTAGAACATTTCTGATTTCTTGTGCCAGTAAAAACCTTGGAACAAATTTTGTATTAGTACAAGAAGGACATTCTCGCTTCTATAAAAGGTTTCCAATCTCTCTTCGCGCTTACGAGTAAAAATAAGTAATTTTCATATTTTCTTTGCCTTTCTTCTTTCCTTTCTTTCAAAATCACTTTCAGGCATTACTTTTAGTTGATTCACATTTACTTGTTTTGTGTCTAATACACTAAGAGTAGCATTTTCTGTAAATGGTAATGGAGTAATGGTTGTTTTGTGCATGGTTGGGAATTTTACCAATTATTTCAACAGAGACCCAGTCGGATCAACAGCAAATATTAACGGAAATTTTAACCTAAGCTTACTTAAATCTGTCTAGGTGCTTTTAATGGAAATATCCAGAGTTTAGGGATCTGCACATCCAATAATGACTGAACAGAAGCTAAGGATTCTCTGTCACCAGCAAGAGGTCCAGGGTCTTCTTTTTGCTTTAACAGTGACTTTTGACTGACTTAGTTTTGTTTTAAAGAGATGAATGCAGAAAACTCTTTCCCAAATTCTGACAGGCTTTTTTAGCTCCTTCTACTATCTGAGAAGACACTATATTAGCCTGTAGCTAAGTATTACTGAGCACAGTATTTCTGCAAGATCTGGCCAGTATGAAACAGATTTGGCTATCAGTTTCAGAGAGTTGCATAAAAACTCAAAGAAGGAAGAGCTTGTGGCAACACCTCCTAAGCAATTACTTCTCTAAGATCTTTTGATCGTTGTTACATGTATACTGTTAAAAATGCAAGATTACACACAAATGGAATGGCAATCATTCTAGTGAAAACTATTTGCCAGCATGACCACTTTAATTCACTGGCTCAAGCTCTAAGAAATAGTAAAGCTTTAAAAAAGGGCTCCATACACAGCCTGTATTGTTGCGATCAATTGAACTCCGTAAGGAAGAAAACCTCTGAGGCTAACCGGAGGCATTCTGTGCTTCCCTCTGTTTTATTGCACAACCTTAGACACAATGTGTAAAAAAGGTCAAGACATCATGTAGGCTTTTGCATTAAGCAGCAGAACACTAATTAGTTTTACCGACAATGAGTTTTTGTGCTTGTGCTCTAATATTTTGATGTTTAGTTTTGCTTGAAAACTAAGTCTAACGTGATACAAAGCCTCTTCTATTCTTTGTTGTTGTTTCCTCAACATTATTCTAAAACCCATCGTGTCTCCTCCAGCTTGAATGCTAAGTGTTCTGTTGCTTCAGTTTTAATTTAATGCTGCTATTTCAAAGAGAATAAAAAAGCAAAATCTAGTAGGCCATCGTATTCATCTCTGAAGTGGTATTTGTAGAAAACATCAGGTGGTAATTGTTTCCCCCAGCTCTGTCTCTGAAATTTGTCCTACTGATACATAGAGGCAGCACTGCCTCTGTGTATTTAACTCACTGCACTCAAGACACATTTTTGCCTTTTTTTCCCCAAGGATATTTGTTCTAGTTATAAACAGAGAGTCCCTACCTAAACAATAGGATAATTTGTCAATAGGCTTTAGCAACCAAATGATCTTTTATGAGTGCTTTTTGGCTCTAGATAATGCTATTATTGCATTTATTCAGACTCTAGCTTACTGCCTAAATATATATACACGTTGGAAACAAAGACTAACCTCGGTGAGCTCTAAATGTCCCCATCTACAAAACAGTCACACATCTGATTAAGATACACAGTCAGTTGATTGCTTTTCTGTAAAAAGTTAAAAATACGTGTGTCTGCAAGATTAAGGTCTGTTAACGTTGTGGTTCCCAAATTGCTTATTCCATCAGAGTCACTAATGGGATAGAAGTATTATGTTGTTGTAGTAGTAGTAGTAGCAGTTGTTGTTGTTGTTATTGTTGTTGTTGTTGTTGTTGTTATTATTATTCAGCATTGAATTATATCCACTGGTTAAAACACATCCATCCTGCACATTCTCGTAAGACAGATGCTGCCTCTGACTATGCTGTGAATCAGTCAAGTGCTTCAAGACAACTTTTGCCCAAATGCAAATCCAGTGTATTTAGTCCGGCGCAATACTGTGTTAATGTGGTTGCAGGGCTCTTGATTGGCTTGGAGAGCAGGCAGACCGAATGCTTGTCTGCCCAGAATGTACTGTGGAGAAATAACCTCTGTTTTTTGGCACAGAAGTGCTATTTCATTCAAAACAATGATACTGTTAGAAGTACAACAGTTAGGAATGAGAGCATTGCAGAGGCATACTCAAAAGCTCAATTCAACAGCCACATGACAGGCTCAGAGGCAGCTGTAATGGCAGCAGTTCAAAGGTCTAAAGAGCTCAAAAAGAAGGAAGCCAAAAGCTACTGCAGAGAAGAATTTGTCATAACTTAGTATCCTGAAGCACCCAAGTAAATAAAGCTAGTAAAAAAAAAAAGTGCACTTTCCTCACCTTCTAGGAGAAATGGGAAGGGGGAACAAAACACATTAAGTCATACATAATAAAACAAACGGGTTAATTTAAACATTTTGTTCTACATGCTGATGCTCCCCACTACTGCTCTCCCTTCCCTGCACCACCGCCAACAAAGTGGGTGCCAAAAATTGTCAGTTGGGGACTCCATTTTAAAGAGAAGTACTGCTCTACAGTGAGGGAGAATGGCAGCAACAAGGCTGGCTTTTTCTTTGGTGGTTTGGAAGAAAATGGCGAAAGCAGTAAAGCCTAATCAAACCCAGCTTTCCCCAAATTTGGCAGCTTTTAGTTTCCAGGTTTCTGGTTTCAGGGAGTTCCAAGATGCAGTTTTCAACACAGACCCAGGGCAGGATTCCCGCGCCCTCGCACAGTGGGAAGTTTTCATTCTCAGGTGGAGCCAGGTCGCTGGCAATGTCAAGCCAGCATGGGCAAGACCCTCAGACTGCGTTTCCCCTGTATTAACAGGGTGGCTGAGTCCTCCCATTCTCTTGTCAGGTCAAACCAAACTGGTACATCTGGGGATCCTGGGATGGCAAGAGCTCTCTGTAAGAACATAAGGAGGGACTCCAGGGTGGAATGGCACACCTCCCAGGCATTGCTTGGCCATCTTTCCAGAAGGACTATGGAAATGCTACCTCATTGCCTCACAGGACATTAGTTGACAGTACCGTGGAGGGATTTGGGGCTAATATAAGCAAAAACTCTTCTAACTTCCTCTGAAAGCCCAGGCTAGGGTTTAGGTGGAACACAGCGTATGACCCAGTTTGCACTGGGCAGCTGTGGGCCAGCTGTAACGTACTACAAAGTAAATGCTTCAGGCTAAAAGTTCTCTGTTGAAAAGAGGAGTAGGTTTTTCCCAGTTTTACAAGTGTCCGTAACAGACAATGATGGTATAAAGGTCTTTCAGCTCCTGATACAGCAGACTGGGATACTGCCTACTCAAAAGCGAAAGGACAGGGTATGTGCTGGAGGGGTCCTAACAGAGTAGTAATTTCTATGCTTAATACTAACTCTGTCTTGTTTACAACTGAGTCCTAATCAAGTCCATAGCATTTAGGGGCCATGTGCTCTGACAGCTTTATTTCTATTGTGTAGCCTTCTCCTATGTGAGTAGTTTTGAAAGGGAACACTCAGATCGCAATCCACAACGTGGCATGAGTATGTGAGTCAGAGTTTTGCCTGAAAGCCTCGCAGAAAATGTCACCTGATATATCCATTCCTGGAAGAAGAAAGGATGTTTAACTCTGCTTTTTTTGCTTATCTGCATATTCAGCTTGGCTAATCTCACACGGACATGAGAAATGGGCTGTTGCTTGTTGAGGCTTTTTTGAAATTTCCTACTTGTTTTTATTTACTGTGTACATTGGAAGCAATACAGCAAATCATTTTGGAAGGACCTGGTTATTAGCGCATCACAATACACAGTGTGTCTTGTTACACAACTCAATATTTTTAATTACTTGCCTTTACTAGTGAGACAAAATTTAGAGTCAAGTTTCAAGTAATCCCTTTTATTGGACTAATGCAGCAATATTGACAGTCGTGCTTTAGGGATATACGAAACTCCCCTGCAGGTCAGGAAGGGGTTGACTCTAAAGAATGGATTCCTATACCCAGAAAGCTGGTTTGTCAATAGTGTACAGTTAGACCAATAAAAGGGATTACTCAAACACTGGCTCTACACTTAGGCTGTAAAGAAAATATCTGAGCTTTTTAGTCAACACATGCGTGACTTTAAGTATGTCCATTTTGTAATGAATCACTCCAAACCCGAGGTTTGCCCTAAATACGCTGTAGCTACATCCTTACTACAATAAAAACCCCAAACCAAACCAAACAGCTTTCCTTGGTAGACATTTGAGTAGTTCTGTGTAGTTCAGGGAAGTTGCATTGACTTGCACCAACTGGGAGTCCATCCACAGACTAGCACTGTTAGTGTTTATGCTTAGAAAGAACTTTTTATAGCCCTATAATAAGACATTCAAACTACAAACAGCAAAGAAATTCGTTGTCATAGAAGGACTGTACCCACTTGAACCAAATCTGGGTTTGGCCTGGTTATGTTTAGCACTTGTGAAGGGCAGCACACACCTTTCACCCCATATTTTTATTTGCACTATGGTAGCAGTGGCAGCACCCAGAGGACCTGGGAGGCTACAGGACAAGACCCCGATACAAAGTGTTCGTAGCCTGTGGCTCTACCACTGCAACCTGCTCTCTGTGGTTGGGGATCCATACTCACACACTGCCCTGGTGATTTAGATCAGCTCAGAAACCTGCTGGCACTAAAGCGACTTGTAGAGGTACCAAAGGTAAGAATGGGTATTTCCCAGAGACACAAGGTGTACCCATCCTTTGTTCCTGTTGTCTGTTAGTTTAAAAATATAAAGAAGCAAGAACCTGTTTACCTCTCAATGCACGCTGGATTAAAGCAGAACCACCCAAAACATGGCAGTGACTGGAAGTCGTACTAGCAGAGACCAAACTGGAAGACAAAAGGCCATCACCCACTTAGACTGCAAGAGGGTGGTTTATTTCTTATCCTCACCAACTGAAAGCTTCACAACCAAAATGAATTTGGTAATGGAGTTACAAGCTCCTGAAAATAGAGCTTTTATAAGGTAATATAAACCCTAACACAACCTTAATTATAGTGACACAATCTCTGTGCTATAAATAATGACATCTTTGACCAATATGATGCATAGTAACATGAAAAGTGATGTAACATAAGCAATGTCACTGCTAAAAGTTAAAGGGGAACACATTTTTCTCAGACAGAATACCCACTATCAATTCAGACAGCACATATCTGATCGAGATTTATGGTAGTGAATAATAGTGTCATGAATGCTAAAGCGTCTGCAGCTTTCAAATAGTTTGGCAAATCTGCACATCAAAATCAGTTTGAAAAGGAAGCACAACTCTTCCTCTGAGATAATTGCATCTAGAATAACATTACATATACTTTTAACATGTTTTTTAAGTAAGTGCCTTCATCTTTTGTGCTCTTAATAAACACAGTGAAGTATGACATTATATATCAACTGAAATATCTGGAAGAAGCAAGATCTATGTCTCAGTGAAAGTAGGAAAATTTTTACTAAGATAGGATAGTATTCAATACCTAGAGAAAATACTAAGGTTTTTCCTTCAAAACTTAGCAAATAGTTTGGCACCTAGTTAAGAACACAGCTTTACTTCAAAACCTCAGACTTAAGTGTTATATCGACATTTCAGTTCTGATGCACTTGAGAAATGCACAAATAACAACAGGTTGCGGTATTCGGGGATGTGCTTTATGTTAAGTATGTATTTAAGTTAAAGCAAAATATCTGCATTAATCCTGAGTCCCTGAACGCAGTGGGATGTATGCATGTGAAGCACTCACTTCAGTTATGGCCTGAATCATGAATTCTGAATAAAATTTTGACAGTCCTAATGAAATTAGGACTGTTCAAGTTAACAGGAATTTTACTGGCTGAAAATAGAGTAAGATCTTCAGGATTTGGTCATCAGCCCAGTATGCAGGTAATTTCCTTACTGCTTTTCATTCCTGGGGAAACCACTTCTGTGACATCTTTACTCCACAGCACACTTTAAAAACTGGAAAATAAACACAGGATCCCAGTGAAACGCAGCCTGCCCTGGGACAGAAAAAGCCACCAATCAGTACTCAACACAGCAGACAGCTGCTGAAAAAGGAAGCATTTTGCAATAGAGGTAATACTACACCTCATAAAATGTGCTGTGAAATACTGAGTAACTAGATAGAGAAATGAAGAGACTGACTTAACACCTGACACAGTCTCAGAGTCATCTTGGCCAGCGTCTGATGCACATGTTCAGAGCAGAGATATCTGCAAGATCATTGAAGGAGATGAAGGTTACAGTGGGCTGAAGTGCACTTTGCCAGTGCCCCCATCTCTGTCTGTCTCCCCCATTCTTTTATGATTGTTGTCTGGGCGATAAAAAACTTACAACGTGGCCATGGTCCTGGCTCTAGGTACTTCAAATTACGGTGGAGGAAGCAAACCCTAAATCAGTCCAGGGGGGAGGTTATAAACCCCTGTACTAATATGGCTTAGCCCTGAGAAGGAACCCTTCGAGCCAGATGCCATGCAGTTCTGCTGCGCTGTCTCTGTATTTAAGTACTTCAGGGCTTTCCTAGCCAGGATATCGGTGAAGTGCTGAAGCATGCAAAGGCTGAGAGAACATTGCAAAAGCTAATCGTGTTTCAGAGGGTTATACCCACATAATGAAAGGACATGCCTGGATCTATTTGGTTTTTAGTGGCTTTGTGCTGGACTCTTCATGAGTATAAACCAAGAACATCAGCGAAGTAAAGAGAATTACACCAGCATAAAAACAGTGTTCTTCTGAGCCATGATCACTCACAGATTACTGTAAACATGTAGTGATTCAAACCATACATAATTTTGCTATTTTGTATTAACATTTTTAACATAATTAAACAAAGCCCAAAGAACACAATGGCCCTGGTAAGAAAAAATGATTTCTTGCACATACATTTTAAATGAATGTGCAAATGCAATGAGACTTTGTGATTCAGACCTTAGTAGGCACAAAATTTAGAATAACTCTGTTTATCTGTGCAAACTTTCCTTAGCCTGTTGCAACTCCAAATGTTTTAACTGTTACACATGGGTGTTTGGTAGAATATACTAAATAAAAAGTTTACAAAGACTTTATTTTTCTCCAGCCTACAAAGGACTCCAAATCTTTACTGTTCAGCACAGCTGCCTAGAATAGGCACACTAGAGCTTTTGTCCAGTGAGTCAAACTGAGTGGGAGTGAATACCATTAACCCTTAAAACAGAATTATCTTATTCTTTTGATTTTACTGGACACTGTAATATGTTTGTGGCCATATTTGGAACACATCCGGCTTGATCTAGAAGGACACAGGAATAATAGATATCATTCAGATCATAATTAGCCATGTACTTGCAATAGCGGGATGTAAAGTGAAAGGAAAAACACTTAAAATGTTGTTTTTTTGGACCGTGACAAAGAGCTTTTTAAATGAGTTTGGGCATTTTTAGTGTCTGACTCATGTCTGGAGAGTTCTGCTATATTCCAGAATCCTTTAACTTTTGTGTTTTTTATTTCTGCCTTTGACAATGACATGCTAATAGCTTCAGGCTTCCTACTGCGCATATTGCTCTCCTTTGTTTTCTGTTAGAGAGAAAATGTCAGAATTTTAGATAGTGGATTTTGTGATCGTGGCAAGAGTTAAGGAAATTTTAGTGTATCCTGTGATGACAGATTGGACTTTCTTCAGACAGAGTTTTCACATTTTATATTCTGTTTCTTTTTTTTTCATGAGACTACATCATAAACTCATAACAGGAACAACGAAATATCACTTTAAGAGCCACTGATTTATCAAGCATTTATGTAAGTAGAACATTTTTATTATTTTACCAAAGTTTTACACAAGGCCAATAAAGGTAGAACAAGAATGACAGAAGGGACTGAGGCCTGCCCCTGCCCCCTTGAATTTTATGGGAATAATACCATTTTCTCCCGTTGTCTGAGGGCCGGGGTCAGGACCAACCAGTACTTACTCCTGGAGGAAGCCAGCACCTACAAAAGAGCATTCCACAACCAGAGACTTTGCAGGTTTGGCACCTCTGAGTGTGGTCCTGTAAACAACTGAAATCTCACTTCTCTTATGTAATCCTTAGGCAATTATGTATGCACATTTATTCTTATGTAATCATTGAGTTGCATGCATGATCACGTGGTTTTACTTAATCCAGTATAAATAGTCAGATATTACAAATCTAAACTTGAAATTTCAAAAGTGTCTGCAACTTAGGAAGGCACATTGGGCTTTTGAAAATGCACCTTAAATTCCATTTCAGAAATTATTTAGAACGCTATGCAGTGACCCAAAATACTCCTGGCTTTCCATGAGACCTGGGCTACTAACAGCCCACACCTCTCTCAAAACAAGTTGAGGCCCCTAAAACTTTTGCACTGTTTCCAAGCAGTGACCTGCAGTAACATTGTACAGCTGACAGTATCACACCATCCAGAAACCTGGCAGTATGGAACACAGCATGTGTTACACACTGACAGAGCCCAGAACTCACTGTAATATTTTGGTCTATCACTGCGCTGCCTCAAACAACCTACCTTCATCCTTTTGGGCAGGGGAGCTATGTAGCATGCTGTCAGCTTGCACATCAGCTTGAGAGGCAGATCACAGACATGCCCCTCCTCAGATCATGCTCTCTGTCCCGTACTGCACTGACACTTGGTAAAAGAATGACAGAAAGAGAGTGGTAAGGACATTAGAGACCTGACAGTGGCATTTGATGGCAAAGAATTTTGATGACCAGTGTACATCCAAACTTGAGAGAAGGTCCAGTTGCACATGGCAAGAAAAGAAAGGTGGGTCTGAGAGAAAAAACAAAGGCCTAAAGTCTTTACTTACTGACATAACTCAGAAGTAATTCCTTTGATGGCACTGAATTTACAGTGGTGTCAACCTGATAGTGGAAGATGTCTAAAGATGGCAGAGACAGATGAGCAGGAGGATGGCAACAGGATGTAGAATAAAGTGAGAACAGATGCATATAGGATGAGTGTAAAAATAGAACAAAGCCCAGAGCCACAATTTTGCTGCAAGAGCAGCAAACTATTAATCGCAGTACTGGGGTGATGGAGCCTGCAGCACCTGGGCAGCCACAGTCCTGCACCTTTGTGAATCACACATTTGATGGCAGAAAAAACTGTACAAGCTCCGCTACATTTTGCTAAATAAAGGCTCTAACTGGTTGTGTTATAGTAAGGAGGAATTCCTAGCATCCCTGTACAAAACAAAGAGTCTTCCAGAGATGTTAAATTGAATCTGACCATCATCTTGTAGGCTCCAAATGAAGCTGGCGGGAGTGATTAAGCAAAAGCAGTGTGAAGAAAGCCTAAAACATTCAGAGAGGCAAAAAAATTGCTCAGAGCAATGCTTTGCCCATTGTTTTGTTTTTTTCCTTTCTTCCACTCAAATACTGGCTAGTAAAAAAGGTGATAAAATGGCACTGAAAACATGCAGCCAGGTTCTCTGGGAATCCAAGAATATGAAAGCTAGCTTAAGGCTGAGGAACTGGAAGTACTCAAGCTAGAGACTCCAAGAAGAACAGGAGAAGAAAGAGGAGAGGGCGTATTGTGCAGGAGGTAATATCGCATATATTGCCATCTGAATACCAAGGAGTATTAACAGGTCTCAAGGTGCCTGTAGGTCTGACATTGAAACTGGAAGTGTTTGTACTTACAGTTTTCTTGGATGTGCTGGACTCGTCACAGTGTTTCAGTATTATTATTAACTGAAAACAGTCTTAAGAAAAGCTAAGGCTTTGTTTTCACTGCACTGTTACGTTAGGGTATGGTATGGGTGCTACTCTTGTCCTGACTCAAAACACAGAACAATTCAACCCAAGATAGGATTTGTGCTCCAACTAATGGAGCGAGTCAGAGGGGGAGACTGGGATGCAGGTGAAAGCTTCTCTCATGGCTAAGAATACCACAGAAGCCCCAAGAGTGCCGTGATCTTCCATGCTTTCCCAAATTACCCTCTGATGGTACTTTCGGGGACCCTCTCTCTTTGCCATCCAATCAGAGATAACCTTTTAAGACATAATTATCTCTTTTTGACATGGGAGTTTTGCCTTAGCATGCAACTGTCTGCACCTGTGTTTTCTATAGCTTCACTGTAGCTGGGTAAGCAAATAGTATCTAAGGGTGAGACCTTTCTTTATAGCCTGTGGCTATGTGACCTGGCTACATGACCTGAGCCTTACCCTTCAGCTCCTTACTCATGGTTGTGCTGTGACACCAATAAGATTTATGCTTTGGGGGTCAACACTTCAAATCAGCATGTTCTCATGACATCACATTCAGGCTGCCTGATGAAAGGATACATAGGACTGGTCACCATTGACAGCAAGAGAGAATATATTAGAGACATTAACAAAACTGAGTCTTTTAGCGTGTTCTGAGCAGTTTGAGAGGATGCTTTCCGCTACTCTGAAGTCCTGGATCTGTCTGTGTAATCTGGCGCTCAAGGACCTGGGAGAAAGTTCATGAGGCTAAAAAAAACCTGGAGTTGACATAAGCTTGCACTGGTGGCCATGACCACTCTTGCCATTCCTAAAACTCCAAAGAGTTAAGAAGACTAACTCCAGGAAAATATGGTAAGAAACAAGCACTACCTAAGACTGGCTGCCTAAGCAGAGAGAAAGCAATCCCTGATGATTAAAGACATATCATAGAAGAGACCTATCGTTACTTGCAGAGAACCACACTGAGTGAAGTGGAAGACAGGTATTTAGAAATGCTAGAGGAAAAACTCATGGCATTTACCCTTCCTCCGTTGACACACAAGGACCTGTTTTTAGGTAATGATGTGTGAGAACATCCCTTTTGGCCATAATAAAGCCCCATCCTTCCAGTTCCACCCTCCAGTCTCTACCTACTTTTCTTCAGCTACTTTTACTTTCTCTTCTCATGATACTGTTAACATGAAATTAGAAAGCTGTATTCGGTAAACTTAGGAAAAAATGTGACATGAATCTTGTCACTACATCAGAGGACAATAATTTGTCCTCACTGTAATTTTGCTGTATTACCTATTGCTCCTGCTGAACATGTCAGATGCATATAATGCACAATTTCAAAAATGAAATACAGCAAAATACATAAGGGCAAAGTCAGGTATTTTGGTGTCATTTGGGAAGTTTTCACTGGGCCCAAATAGTTTTTCCAGGACAAAATGTGTGTGATATTTGCTCTATGATCTGTTAGAAATTGGTCCATAGAAAAATGGATTTCATATAGCTGGTGAAATTAGGAGAAAGAAATGAAGCAGATAAGAGAATGAAAGAGATAATGAAAACTCTCCAATTGACCTTATTTAAGGATAAACAGAAAAGTTGGAGCTAAATTCTTTGCAGAGTACTGGAGGAATAAACAGAAGTAGAATGGGATTAAATCCAACCTGAATCAGGTGGGGAATGCAGTTAAGCTTCTGCAGGCACCAGCACCTGAGTCATCCAAGTGACTCATCTCCTACATGGCCATCTTTGACTCCTCAACCCAAATGATCAGGTAGCTGTTTGCAGGTAGATCAGCTGACAGGAAACCTTGAGTGAGGATCCAGAATGAGGTTCAACTGCTGTAAGGTACTTTAATGGATTTGTCAGTGCACCCAGCTTAAGACAGTGAAGAAGCCAATGAAAATTAATGAATTAACTCAAATGACATTGCAGACTTTGATGGGAAGTATCCCTAACAGAAAATGATGGAAGAAAGAGAGGAGTTTCAATACTAAATCAGACCAATGGTCCGTCTAGTACTAGATATAAAATCCCCATAACGGGAAGTTATGCCATGAGATACCCATTGGGGAAATACCTAATACCAGGTGATTTCACTCTGAAGAAAGAAGGCTTATATATGTCTGTCTTATCTGCAGATGTTCTTATTCTTCATATCATGACCTAATCTTTTATTTTTCTTCTCTTCTGCCTCACTGTCTGGTGATAGGGAACTCCATAACCTAATAGATTGTATTTTCAAAATGCTTTTTGGTTTTAGAAGTGTTACATCCATGCAACAGTTCCTTTGTTTGGGTACTGGAACAAAAGTTAAACTAACCCTTTTTTTCTACTGTATACATTTCACACAACAAATAACACCAATCTTCTTGTTGAACTAAGCACAGAAAGCACATTTTGGCTCCTACAGTATAGAAGCTTTTAAAACTTCCAACAATATTTACTGCTCTTTTGGAGATCTTGGATATTTCTGCTACCTTTTTTCAAAACACAGCCACTAGAACTGACCAGAAGGTCAAAGACAAGAATAGCACCTAGCATTGATATAATGTTGAGGATGATTCTCCATTCCTTTCTAAATTTTTTTGACCAACCTTAGGCAGTGAGAAAACATTTTTACTACAGCATGCCCACACTATTTCTTAGATCTTCGTGGGCACTTTTCTCATGAAGCAAGAGAAAACAATGAGATGCATCATAAAGAATTGTCTCTGGCCCATTTTGCACTGGACAAGGAGACTGGTATCAAAATGAAAATGTAAAATCCCATCTAGTTCAACAGTTCTGGTCTTCTTCTAAGCAATGTACTACTTACTCATCTTGATACAAAGTTTTCAGTCCTCCTTTGCAATGCACAGGAGTGTTTCTGTAATCTGTCCACAGACCTTGTGAGGCAAACTGAACACAGTCGTGGCAGAGGTTGCCTTATCTGTGAAGATGTTCTCTTTAATTTGTGTTAGGAACCATGTGTACAACATGATTCAACTAATGCAGCTGGCAGTTTGAATTCGGTTATGCCATTTGAACTGAGAAGCTATTCCTTTGTTCCAGAAGTTGTTAAGTTATTGGAGAGTGATTCAGGACATTTCGTTCATATAGTTACTTGGACCTGATTTGTTCCTAATTCCAGAATTAAATTCAGAATATTCAAGACCAACTTGAATATTGCAAAGAGAAGTAAGAAAATACTTAATGGGTCTTGTGACTAGCATAAAGAGAGTTCAAAGGATAGAAGGGATAGATTTCTTCAATGATGGCAGCTTTCACCTTACCTAATGGAAAGATTCCTTTGCAATCATTTCAGCAATAAGGAAATGGGATGTCTGCTTTACTAAATTATCTGCAATGCATCTCAGCTTATATTTATAGGCAGTAAGACACTCGAATGTATACAGTCTATAAAGTAGTAAAAGTTTTAAAAAGTTGATTTGTTTAAGGAAGTATCATACAAATACAGTCCACAGCAAACAGAAAGAAGCATTAAGAAACTATTTCCACATAAGGTCTCAAAAATTAATTAATGGTGAAAAGATTCTGTAGGACACAGTAAGGGTCCTCTCATCTATACAGACACACGTATTTTAAGGTCAAAGGGGACTGTCCTCTTGCATAACAATGGCCACAGGACCTCCACACTGATTTCTCTAATAAGCATACCTTACTGTGTGAGCTGTAATCCATCTTTAAGGGCAATATTCAACCTTAATTCATGACTCATGTTTACAGTTTGAGGAACTCAAACTTATCAGCAATGACAACAAACTATCTCAGAAGGAGAAAAACAGAAGCCCAAATACTCTGTGTGACTGGGATCCCACAACAAGCATGCTGGAAGAAAAGATGATGTCAGAAATTTAAACCTTATTTTTTATGTTAAAATTTAATCTCATTTCATCAAACCCTGATTTTAGCAAACTGAGTGCTGTGGCCATGTATCACTTACTAACTCACACTAAGAAAACATTAAGGAGATGCACTGAAATAATTCTCAGTCTGCAAGTAACAGAAAGGTCAGTGTTAGGATTTGTATCTTTCTTTACCGCTGTGTCCTAAGGGCAGTAGAGAAGTCCAGATACTGTAGTCCAATAAAGTTGAGTGTATTTCAATAACTTTAAGTCCTAACAGACAGCATTACATGGCCAGTCCTCAATACTTCATATCTGCAAGATACACACATACTGACAGCATGTGACAAGAGAAAACAAGAAATTAATGCAGATAAGAATTTACAGGTATCATTCCAGCTAAAGGTCATAAGTAAAATCAATCTTGTATGGGAAGCAGATTTCCCATTACTGAAATATCCCTGGTATCTCGTGACTGCAAGATTGCTCAGTACATCTCTAGTAATAAGGTTAACTCTGGCCAGTATGACTTATCATATCAAGAGTTATATAAGAATTATGTTCAGAGAGCAAAAGGTGCTGGAATATGCAGAAGACGCTACCTGCAGCAAAGAATATTAATTGTGTTGGGGCTGGTGAAAAGGTGAGCAGACAAAAAGAAAGGAACTTTGAATGGCAGGGTCTCATCTCACAAAGTCAGAGTTCGCAGCATGTAAAAAACAAGGGTGATTATAGGATAACATCCTAGTATATGCTGGCAGGGGAGATCTGGTCGAGATGGAGGGGAAGAGAGTACATCCACTATTTTTAAGTGTAAAGTAACTTATTTAGGGCCAAGACAGCAAGACAGAAATAAGAAGGAAAAGGAGATGTAGAATAAAACTGAATTTCATTGGCATCAGAAATTATTTTCCAAAGGTGAATAAGTATTCTGAACATAAAGAAGAAAGGACACAAAACCATCATCTGCCTGCATCGCTGCGCTCTGTCCGTAATTAAGAAAAAGCAGTCTTGCAAAGATGCAAAGACACAAAAAGATGAATCCCACATTATATGATAGTAAACAAGGAATGTGGGGGGAAAGATCTAAAAGTAGATACTGTGTGCAACCACCAGGTGGTCGAGAAGTGTATGACATATGAGGAGCTTAGAAGATCAGCTGGCAGAGGGGATGATTGAGTGGATGCCAGCAGGGAAGAGGCCACATGAAAGACCGAATCCAAGAAATTGGGTCTATGTATCCAAAGCTCTAGGTGACAGCGTTAAAGCAATGAGATAAATGAATCAGCTCTCAAGGCAGCAATGATGATGGATAAGGTGGGATAGGATCAGCTGCCAAAGGATTGTGAAAAGGTTCTAGAAATATTCAGAAACGCATCATGGAGGGGAGGGAGGAAGACAACGTATGGCAAGGAGCTGTTGGTTTATTTGGAAGGTATTATGGAACACAAGCAATTGGATTTTATTCGCTCCATTTTACTTTATGGAGTTTGTTAATGACTCTGTATAATGTCACTAAATGCGAATGCTATGGGCTCCATCTCAGATGAGGTGCATTGTTTCTTTGACTCTCACGGCTAGAAATGTAAGTGCAGTTCTCACAGGGCTTCTGAGCGCTGTGATGGGCCAAACTTGAAAGTCTGCCTGAGTTGCTTCAGGGGCTATCGTGAGGCTGGATGCCACTGAAATCCAGAGGAATTTAACTGTGAAGAAAATTGCTGCATGTAAGCCAGTAAGCACTTGAGAACAAGGAAGCTCAACCTCTTTCAGGACAATGTTTCAAATGAGAATAGAGGGAAATTGCTAGTTCTGTATCTTCACAGCATCCTACCAAAGTTCTGGTTTATTCCAGAAACACCTTCACCTTTGTATGTGAGCTCAGAGCAACATACTGAAATGTAATGAGGAGGTCCTAAAACATTCTGCAGACCAGTTCTGTCAAAGGTGTCATGGTGATTTTAAAAAAGACCCTTTCTTGCTAGCTTCTCAGACACAGCTTGAAAGTAAACACACAAATCCATCTCAAATCTGCAGTGTCCAGATCACTTGTTCACTGAGCTTTCTTTATAAATCAAAGGGCAATTGTTCAGACTCTCTGCTGAGTGAGGACAAAATCCCTTATTTTTTTCCATAACAATATCAGCCTTCCTTCCTTCCTAAGGACTCCAGTTGTTTTAAAAATAAAATCAAATAGTGCAGTCCCATTTGAAAACAATTATTCTGGGCCAAATCCCAGAAGGTCCTGAGTGCCTTCAACTCCCACTGCATTTATGAGGGACTAAATGTGCTTAATGCTGTACATGATCTTAGAGATTTTCCGTAAGTGTAAAAGCCAGATCCTCCATATCTTTTAACCTGAAGCACTGCTTCCTCCTGCAAATAGAGCACAGCTTGACCCTGCAAGTCCTTAGCATGAAAGGCTGCACTTACTGCTGTGCCCAGTACCACTGACAATAATCTCTACCATCCATAATAAAGTTTTGTAGGATGAAGCCTTAAATAAAATTTATGTCACTGACCTACAACCAACAGCTGCAAGAAAAAAGTAAAACTGTGATGAAAATTCCCAGGCTATTAACGTGGATATTGCACTGCTTCAGTTTCAGACAAAAGCTGCATTAACTCTATCTTTCAAAAATGATGTGGTCTAAACAGCTCAACCAGACTCATTAAACATTATAGTACTTTTTCTGTACAACCTCAGGCCTCAAAATTTAAGCATGCTTTTAATATGATTCATTAAAATTGTACATGAGAGATCAACAGCAAGGTAAATTAATTCCCCTTCGCAGTCTATGCGGTAGAATGGACAGATGTTAGCTAAACACCAGTGTCTGGCTTTATGTCTTGCAAATGCCCACCGATTTATAAACAAATTATCAAAAGGGTGAGGAGTTAAGGTAGTGAACTGTGTCTCACTAAAACCTAAAGAGGAGACAGAGACTTGGTCTGACCACAATGTCCTTATTTGTACAACTATCTCAGATCAACTACAAAGAGCACCCTGGATTAACTTCATGCATCTGGCACAGTGTATTGAGTGTGCCTGTGTGTTTATGTGTATGAATCTTCTGTCTGTGAAATGGTTAAAACTTAAGGTTACCCATCCAAGGAGTAGAAAATGAAGGTTCTCAGTTTGATGGACAACAGCTCAGAGATCCCTGATGTCCCAAAATATTAGGTTTCTCTTCTAATAATGTTGGAAATATTGCCTACTGTCATGATTAATCTTAGCAGCATCTCTGGCTGATTGCAGGTGACGCAGTCACAGCGCAGTGCCTGTGTTGGTTTCCACACACCGTCAAATCTGCTACAAATGCAGGGGTGAAGAGGAAAGAACTGTGATACCAGGTATCCCGGTGGCTAATAGATTGTGACATGAAAGAAGGAAACCTTTATTTTAATTCAAAAAACAAAAGCCAAATAGCAAAACTTATGTACGTGCCTAACTTTTTTTTTCCTTCCTCAAGTGGAAAACATTCGCCTGCTAACAACTCTTGGCTGGCATCAAGGGAAAGTGGAGGTATTTGCAGATGTGGAGGAAGACATACAAAACATTTTTCAAATCAAAGGCTTGAATTATTGCACTGGGTTCATGAAGTTTCACAGGCATGTAGACACACCATTGTCTACACCCTGGAACAAGCTGCCCTTTCTTCGAGAAGGAAAAACAACCCAATGTTTCTTACAATCCAATCTGTATGTATCAGGGAGCTATCTATATTTTGAAATTCTTTGCATTGTCTGTGGTAAGGGTGTGCTGTTTTGGCCCAACAATGGCAACATTGATTTTAGAATTTCAGAATTTTGGTGCACAGAACAAACTGTGAAACAAAACCGGCCTGCTCTCAATAGTACAACAACAGTGCTCTTATATAAACTTGCCTTTCCTCGCCATTTTACATAGTCAAAGATCAATACTGTTCATTCAGCCAACATTATTAAAGCCATTCATCAGCGACTTTTTTTTTGTTGCTAATAAAAAGGATTTTGCCGACAAAGTTATGTCATCTTCCGCTCACTTGGTAGGAGCGCAGATAATTAGCTTTGTTGTATCCCCAACAATTGGGCCTTGTTTATGAACTTACATTTATTAAGTGAAAGTATTTGGAAACTGATGGTACATTGAAGTTTGGTTGCCATGGGCAATAATCATCCCAAAAAAAGTCATGACCTCCTTGTTATGCAGCTAGTAACTAATTGAAATGATACAAATTACTCTGATTCTCTGTCTGCCAATTTAGAGGCTGGTTGTGGTCAAGGGTCAAATGAGCTCCTATTCATGAAACTATGTTTGAAGTAGCTGCTGCCATAGCAAGAGGTTTGGTGTGGACGCTGCGACTCCTCTGGACATTACCCCATACTGTGGAGGAGAGTGTTGCACAGATAGCAAAACAATAAGCCTACCAAGACTACCTTCAGCTGACACATCAAAAGCTTCTCCTTGTCTGTCATTTAGCAGTAGTTGCTACCAACCAGGACATGGTTTACTGGGTAGAAATAAGTGGTGTATTCATCCCCAAGGGCTGCCTTATATGTTTAACTGACAATGTTACAATGCCTCCTGACGTAGTTCTAAGAAATCAAAGTATCATTCTGCTTGCCCGCAGTTCACGGGGAAAAACAAAGACCTCCTTTTCTGTGAAACATAACAAGAGAAAATAAAATCTGATTAACTATCCGAGGTGTCATCCTTTAAAAACATTTATGATAATTCAACTACATCTTAAAAGAATACAACATCTTTATCTCAGTAAATATGGGAAGTTCAACACTGAAAAGTTAATAGTATAACGAGATTTTTGTCCTTTAGGAAATTCTAATTCCAGGAAATGTTGCTCAAGGCTTGTTAAATATGTGCCATATATACTGGTTTACTGGGTGAGCATTTGCAATGCCATTAAAGAGATTTCTTTCTTTGTGTAAGCTCCTACAGCTTTAACATGTCTAAATCTATTAAAAATGTGATAGAAGAAACCACGCTACATGAACAGGCCAGGATCCTTGGATAATGAAGATTAACATTTCCTGTGTTCACCATTATTTGAAAGATTTACCATGTAGTTTGAATCCAGTGTGTTTCAACAAACATTTCTGTCAATACCAAATCTGTACACCACCTACGGGGGACAGAAATTATTCCTACGGCTTGACTTGTCCCTTATCTAGCACTTTTCTCTCTTCAGAAGATACCAGAAATACTTAACTGTGCAACTGAAGCTACAGTAGCTCAGGATGATGCAAACCAAGAAATAAAAGTCACATCATACATTATCTCACACTCTCATCAGGCACCTCCTCTGCACTGAACAGATATGCCACTAATTCCCAGATATACCTGAAGCAACTGCTAAAAACCACCAACAAATATGTATCTAAACCAGTGGGGATGGAACTGGTCTCATTCTGGATTCTGCTCTGATCTCCGTAACACAAGACATGAGTGTGCTACAGTCACAGACATCCTAAGTGTTAACTGGTTGTGGGGAGGACTCTGGAACCCCCGTGAGACCACCAAGCTTAGAGTGGGGTAATTTGCCATCTTTCTTGACAGAATTTAATTCGTTATATGAATTTTAGGTTTGGGTTCTGTCACTTTCCCTGATTATGTCCTAGGAACTCCCATATGCACAGGCTGTGCTTAATAATACATTTTTTACACACAGTCTCACTAAAATATGGCATAATTTTAAACCAGCTATCACTGATGCTCATGATCTAAGTAGTTGTCTACAGGTGTAGGTACAAGGCAGAGTGAAACAGAAAACAGTAATTCGTTTCCTAAGAAAATGATGTCTTTTTTTCTGTCTGCATCAGTGTTTTCTCCTGGCAAAATTCCTACTTCTTGTCAGTTAACAAAAAATGAAAAACATTCCTTTTCAAATTAAATACATCAGTTTGGAAGTGTTGTTTTTTAGCAAGACACTGTCATGCTTAGAGGAAAGCAGGCACCTGTCATGAAGAATATTCATAGTAGAAAACCTAATTTCCTTTTAAACACAGAAAAAAATTGACCAACCCTATTACAGAAGTCTTTCATTGCCATTCCATGTCAGCTCTGTCATTATATCTTCTATTGCGAAGACAGTCAAGAACATGTCTTTGAAAATTTATTCTAGGGTTGCCCTTGTGGCCTATTGATTGTGCTCTCGTGTTGTGTGAGAGACCTGGGTTCAAGCGGGACGGTTGGGAAGGCAGACAGGCTGCTCTGAAGGAATGGGGTGTCCCCATGTGCTCCCACAGAAGCCATCCTGACCACCCGGAGGTTTCAAAGCATATGTTTATCTCATCTTCTGCAAAACTTCCTGGGATGATGGTGTTGAAAGGCATAAAGAGAGAAAAAATATTTTTAAGCATTCAGATAGGTACCGAGCATGATCCTTGAAAAGCGGAGCCTCCCAGCAGCAGTGCTGATACAAGATATGGAATTATGTGAAGAAGAAACAGCATTGCTGATTATCCTAAACTAGGGGTTTTAAGAAGAATATTTGGACTTGATTCTTCAGTCTACCACAACAGGACAGCTAGAATCACCTTCATTATTTAGAAACAAAGTCCCAGAAACAAAGTATCTATTTCCTTACTCAAAAACCTTTTAACTCCTTCTGATAACAGCTAATTTCTGTTTTTAAGGACGATATTTGGCAAACAGCAGGCCTACTTTTCCCCCCAGTGATACCAGTGTGAAGTGTCCATCCATCCCATCACTTCAGTGGAGCTATTTCTAATTTGCACCATCACAAAAGATGATTCAAGTCAAACTGTCCATACTATAAGTTAATCATAGGGGTAATAAAAAAACCTCAGAGGCCCGTGTTCTTCCTCACTGAACCTGCCATGAGTCAGCAGTAAAAGCAAGAGCAGATAGATTACAGCTCTGGAAGCAGAACAGGATGTGTAAAAGGCTCTCAAACAAAACCTTATCCTGCTGAAGTTAATCAGTCTCACTAAAGTCAGTGAACTTGCACAGACAAAATCTAAACCGTATTTTGTAAGGCAGCACTTACAATTAAAAAGTATATTGGCTTGCGACTCAAACAGAGTGCATTCCTCTCCATCTTATACCATGTACACAAAAATAAGAGCAATCGTTAGGTTTCTATCCTCTAAGACACCTCACAGATGCTGTTTATCGGTGTATCTCGTCTAATGTCTTAAGCTCTGCCAGCAGCGTCACTGACTACTCTGATTACGCATTTGATACTTTGATTGATACTACTTTGATTAAACATTACCCAAACACATTTTAGCATGAGGGAACATATCAGCGTAAAAGAAGGGGCAGTGGATTGCTGAGTCAATGACATGCTTGCTTCCAAACATCTAAATGCAGTGCTAGGTGTTTAATCTGCATTTTAAAAAAGCCTATAAACACACATTTACACAATAAAACATAACCATCTGAAAGAGCTATTACAGCCAATTGTCCTTTGTGTCAACTAATTCCTTCCATTCCTTTCCCAAAAGGCTCAGCTGAGTCCCCCTTGGAGACCCTACTTCCAATAACAACAATTGCCTTCCTCCCCAAACCATCAAGCCCCCACCACATGGGCAGTTTCCCACCTCGCCAGCCCTCTCCCACCCTGATCAGATAGACCTTCAGCCTCTGCTCTCCTACGCTGAGGCACACAGAAGGGTTAGTATATGTCCCGAAGGTAAATTGGTCCTAAATCTAAGTGTGCTGGGAACTTTTGTGGTCACTGTACCTACCATGGATGGAGATACATAAGATGATTTTTTTTTCTTCTGTTTCAGTTGAGAAATCTGACCTTCATGAAGTATCAGAAGTCTCAAATCTACTGGCCAGATTTTCTCTCATTTCTTCTACAGACTAATACAAATAATTAAAAAAATAAATCTAGGGGCTGTGTTTGCCGGCTCCTCACCTCTCCTGCTGGTCTCACTGATCTGCTCATGGCAGTGTACTGCTGTATTGCAAAGCTAGCCCCAAGATCTGTGTCCCCATGCAGTGCATGTCTTACATTTATTTTCTTTGACTCCTATCATAAGAAAGAAGACATTACAATCCAAAGCATTAAGGACCAGATTCTTGTTAAGTGACATTAAACACTGCCTTCCTTCCCAAAAAGCCTGTTTCAGTCAGTAGTTATTTATATTATAAGGTAAATCTCAGCATGGTTAAAGGCAGTACAATCAGAGGCGGTTGTATTTTTTCCACATAGGGAGGGTTGTATGACTTTCAACTTCAGTGACTAAAAACAGCCAAGGAAGGTAAAACAAAAAAAAGGTGTCATGAGGAAAAACGGACATGCAGAGCTCCCCTGGAATACACCCATTCATTTTGCAAGGGTATCTTCCCGCTTTTGTTCTTCAAATCATTATCCTTTTAATAAGCAGCATAAGCTCTGAAATACCCAAAATCATAACAGTTACACAACTCCTAAGATTGTTCAAAAGATGACAAACACATTTTTGAGCAATCATTAAAATACATGTGTGCATTCTACATGTATATATGTATACACATATATACACATATAGATACAGCCAGTATACATACATATGCAAATGGAAAGACATAGTCAGCATTTCCAAAGCAATCTGTTTGTTCCTTTCTAGCAGAAGGGTTTTGGCACAACAACCAAACAGTCTCACAATGCTTCCAAATCAAGCTCATTCGACCAGTGTTTTATACAGTTTTGGGCACTAGGTAATTTAAAAGACTTTGAATTAAAAACCTATGCTCAGACAAAACTGGGAAGTACCCCCAGGATTTCTGCCCTGTCATACAAGCCACTGGGCTATTCTCTAGGCAAAGCACAGATCCTTTCTGTCCCTCAGAAACTTCTTTCTTGACTTCAGTGCATCAGCTGGGAATGAAGGACCTTCAGGTTCACCTTCAGATTGCAGCTGAAGCTGCTACAGTTGCCTGCAGGGTCAGCTCTTGATCATATACCCCCAGAAGAGGTGAGTAGGATAGACAGCTGATGAATGTTTATATATTCCCCAGGTTTTTTGCTTTTCAAGAATTTTCCCTTTTCAAATCCATTTTGCTGTGTTAAATTCCTCACTAGTTCAAAAAAAGGTTACTTAAACTATCATATACTGAGGCAAAATTAATTAATGCACTTGAATAAAATTCAATGAGAACAGAAAACAGATACAAAAGAAGAAAATTGGTATTAACTGACACCCAATCCCAAATCTCAACAAATAACAATTGACTGTTTATGCTGCATTACTCTTTTCTAATCTCCACATATTACTATAATTATTAACTACTAGTCCTAAAATCTATAGAGTTATCATTATTGTTATTATTATGAAACTCAATCTCATTTTCATGTCATAAAGATAAACCAAATCTCATTTCAATTAGTTGCAGCAGGAGGGAATGAACTTTAAACAGACATTTAATTTCTGAAAAAAAAATTAGGAAGTTCTTCATGGAAATGTTATGGCATTTTGAAACAGATTAATAGTTCGGTATGAACACATCCACCCTGCAGCTAAATGACGGCTGTACTGCGATCAGGAGACAGGTTAAATGAGCAAAATCAGTAGATACCACCGGTTTGGATCTGATCAAATAGTATTCATTTTTATGACTTTTTAGCTACATTATTTTTTCATCCCATGTGCTATCTGAATTATTGCTGTGGGTTATCTGCTTTGTAATTGGGTTATATTTGTCTTTAATGTATTTGATTGGTAAAGAAGTACTAGGACCAACAGGATACTTTGCATTCTGAGTCCTGTCACGAGTGGTTTGAAATCACTGTCTCCACTGAGTGCGCTCTTGGACACACCACACTTCACAGAAGCAATCTTGTGCGTATTTTATTATCGCTTGAGGGCAGGATCTAACCTACGCCAGGGCAGCCTGCCTCCCCAACACACCTAGCCTCATCCTGTGCTGAGCTCAGGAGCTAAGTCTCCTCAGTGCAGAGCTGCTAAGGGTTGTACCATGAGGTTGCACAATGACAGTTTGATCCGTGATGCCCATGCACGTGGCAAGGCTGAAAGAGCATACACCATGAAGGGTGCAGTTCTAGATCCTGTCAGCTGGGGAAGGGGAGTCCTACGAAGAGTGCACAGCTATGGAGGTGGCTCTCCAGAAAGGCTCTCCATAGTGGTCAGCACTATGACAGACACTGCAATGGTGACAGAAGCCCTCAAGCCTTGGGAAATCCTAGTGTTTGTGATGTTGTCAAGTACTACGCTCTCAGACAGTGAGTGTCCTTTCCACTAACGCTTTTGCAGAGCTACAAAATTACTTGATTAGTCATTGCCCAGCACTTCCAAGTTGTAAGCCAGAAGCTGCGAAAAAAGTCAACAGAATGGGGATCTCTTCGACTCGCTGTCAGCTCTGCCCTGCACTTTCCCCCTCCCCGCGCCCGCCGCACAGTGAAGCACAGCAGCCGTGCTGGGCAGCTGTACCTGTGCTGTCCTCCCATAGAACATCCCCCCCTCCTGGTTAGCGCCCAGATGACAGCTACGGGCCAGAGGAGGCCTCTCACCCGAGTCTTGTCCCCAGTGGCAGTTTGCACTGTCATGTTTTTACCCTCTCCTAATGAATGCTTAGACTTCAGAAATATTAAATGTTTGACATTAGGTCAAGACTAAAACATAGAAATGAAAAGATACTCTGTAGATGTCAGCAAGAGTTTCACAGATCCTGTAGATAAGAGTTGAACTCCAGTCTCATGAAGTTTCTCTCTCTCCTTCCGCTACTGTCAGTTATTTCATTCCTAGCACTCAGACAGCAAAAAGCAGTGAGACACCCAGGACACAAGAGCCCTGGCTTGCAGAGAGAGCACCACAGACCAGTAAAGACCAGGACACAGAGAGCTGGTGAAAGTCTTGGCATAACAGCTGGCACAAAGGAGAACGACCAGGGAATGCAGGACTGGAAGAAACTAGCAGGTGGCAAATTAGGAGGTGACCGATATTAGATGAGAAACTTTATTAGCTGAGATCATGAGGTTAAGAGAGAAACTGATATTAAATTAGTAGAAATTCTCTACATAAGGACAAAGAGCTGGGAAAAAGCAGAGAGAGTAAGAAAGGAGAAATTGTTGAGAAGCAAAAAATATTTGGGGAGAGGCAGGACTAATCCAAGAAAAAAACAGAAAGTATCGAAGTGGATGGGACTGAAATGAGAGAGTTGGGAAAAGACCGTGACCATATTTTGAAATGTGAGGGGAATCCAGGCTTCTTGCATGTCAAAATTCCTCTCCTCTCAGCAAGTATCTGTGAAATCCAGTGGCAAACTATGTCTCATTCCAGTACTGTGCTGGTTCACACATCAGGATGGCACCTTCTGTTATTAATCAATCAGTCCATTAACTCAAAATTCTAGTCACTGTGGTGAATCTAAAGATACCAGCTCTTCAGTCAAGCTAAAGTGGTAGCTATGTGATGCTTCATACAAGTTTTTTCCAGTCGGACCCAGTTTGCCTATTTAACAGCCCAGGAAATCACACAGACAAAATCTACTTTAAAATAATAAACTCCAACACTCCCATTCAGGAATACCAGAATCAAGTTTGCTTCAAACAACTCTTAATTTAGCTCCCTTTTATGTTGCAGCAAAGCATTTAGAGATAACATAATTACCATAATTGTCTCTTTTATTTTTTCTGCAGGACACTCTCACTCCACAAGCTCTTAATATCCTTTTAATGTAGGGTTGGGGGTTATTTTGCCTGTAACATGAAATCAAGTGGCTTGTTTCCTTAAAGTAGATTAATCTTGAATTATGGCTATATAATATCATTTTAGGTCTCTGGTTACTCAAGCAATACTCACAGAGTTGGCAGCAGAGCAGTCTGTTGGCCAGACAATGGGAATCCCACTTGCTTTTTCTTTATAATAAAATAAAAACTAGTTAGTAGCTAGTTTGGCTAACAGCCAAGTCACGTGGCCAAGATTTTCAAAATGCACTCACAGTATCAACACACACCTATAAAATTCCTACTTTTCAGAAGACAAGAACTTGGCACTTTATGGAAAAAAACAGGCTCCTTTTAGGACTGCTCTGACTAGACCTTCAAATCCTCTAGTCATTTTGATAAAGTTGGCCCCCATCATCTAAAAGTCTTACTGTAGTTATGAGCGTCTACTGTAACGCTTCTTAAAATGAGTGAATGGCAGTGATTTTCAGAAAGCTTTTGCTCCAATTCAGTGAGATAATAGTAAGTCTGTAACTAAGGAAAACGTGTGTTTTAGCATATGAATCAGGTGGATCACCTGAGTCATTCAAATCACCAAGGCTTGTTTGCTGTATTTCCTAATTGTTTCTGGAATCAGTTGAGTGCCTTCCCTCAACAGCAAGTTTGCCTTGTTAAGGTTATCCATGCAAGAGAGAGAAAGATTCTTGACGTGCTCTGGATTGCTTCTGCTCCCATCTGTGCTAACCAGCAGTGAAGAAAGTTTTACTGTGCTTATAAACCCCATAGCTGTAAGGCTCCCCAGTCACACCAGATTATGATTTATTAAAGTTGTTAAAATAAAATGGGAGAAGAAATTGTTATAGGCCTCGGAAACTACAGAAAATCGCCATTTAAACCACACTCAAATCTCAAAGGAAACAGGATTCACTTGGGAACAACAAAATACTTTGGGGTATGATTCTCTCTCCACAGCCAGTTCATATGCCAGAGAATGACTTCCCTTTGCAAAAGGACTGATTTCATACCTTAAAGAATCTCAGACATATTATTGACGTTTTATTATAGCATTAATAGAATGTCCAAATCTGTAATAATAATGATAATTTGACATTATGCAGCATTTTCTATTTGAAGATTTATTTGGGATTCATCAGAAACACAGCCACATGCGGAGCAGCAGGAGTCGGCTGCTTAGCAGCATACTGTGATACCACAATAGTGTCAGCTATTCAGAAGGGAAAGTGAAAAATGTATTTCACAGAGACCTCAAAAAGAATGCAGGAAGAGTGAATGTAATAATCCAGTTGTAGCCAAGATGCCAGGGCTATCTAAAATAAAATCAAAAGATAGTCCCCCAGGTTTTCAAGACCTTGGTTTCGTATTTCAAGCTAACACATGCTACTTGTACAGCATTTGTTTGTATTACTATAGCACATTAGGGCACTATAGTTGCAGAAAGGAAGGTACTGACTACATCTGAGTCAGTAACAACCCTTCTCCAATCACAGTCAGAGCCGGAGATTTTCAGTTATATCTGAAATCCTTCTGTTAAGTAAAAAAAATTAGAATATTATTATACTAAGTAACTATCAACAATGTCCAAATATCAGTGCAATTTTTGTGATTCCCTCCTGAAAAGTTATTCTGTCAATAATGTTGGTGGCTCTCAAATCAAAGGCTTACCAAGGTAAAAAACACAACAACCCAACAACCACAAATTCTGTTCATGAAGGTAAGCTGGAGCTTCAACTTCTTGTGCATCCTTTCTGACCAGTACGCCTTTCCTTCCTCATTAAAGAATTGTATTACCAGGTTTCAACAGGGTTTTATAGATAATTACGTACATGTATGTATATATATATACATACATGTATACATATATACACACATGTATATATGTATATATATAAAAGTGACACTTTTCATCATGATTATTTAGTAAATACTCCTCTTAAAGATGCAGAAGGAGGCAGAGAACCCAAAACATTTCTCTTAAGACTTGCTTCTTGTGTACTACACTGCTGGCTGATGTATTTATTCAAGGCCACAGATTTATGCCAGATGCACAGGGTGAAACCATGGATGGTGACAATAATTTCTTCAGAACAGAGCCATGCTCTGTGCCTTGTTTTGGAGCTTGCTGCCCAAGCACTGATTAGCCTCCATATTTAGAGTCATAGAATCATAGAATCATTAAGGTTGGAAGGACTGTGGAGGAAATGCACTACGCCTCTACTAGCCTGATACAAAGCTGAAGAATCTCGCTACATGTGCCCCAGAGGAACCCCTCTGATGGCAGAGCGACTACTTTGAGCTGTGAGGCTTTACTCTATTCCCTTTTTCCTGTAGTCATGTACAATTTGTCTGTGCAACAACAGCTTTTTGTAAAGCAGCAGAACTAAATGAAATGTTCTGAGAAGGGTCATAGCAAAAAAAATCCACCAATAGGAATGTTCTTGGAGTTCTTTTATTACTTCTCTGCATTTCAGGGAGGGGTTTGCTATTAATATTTTTCTTCCTGATCTTCTTCCAGGCTGGTCTTCGTATTTTCACCCTCCATTCTCTTCATTTGAGGGCCCTCTCCAACTGTTTGTAAATGTCACCGTTTGTCATGTACAAATTCATTTTTAAAACAGGCTAAAACCTTCCAAATTTCCCTTACTGCAGTTCAATTGTCATCCAAATTTGAGAGCAACAAACGCTTTGTTGTCTCTAATACTCCCTCTTCATAATGTCTGACAGTGCATCTTACAGGACATGAGCTATCCCTTCACTTCAAGAACAGCCTGGCATATGGAATCACAACACATTTGCTTTGGAATAAATATAGCCTTCAGGCAGCAGTGTATGAGCAGTATAAATACTAACCAGCCAGTCCCTGTGACATCTTGAGACCAGGTCATTTTCTTCGCATTGTACAGAAGGACAGAGTGTGTTGGTTATAAGGGTAACTTATCATGGTACCACGATGCTGTAGCTGGTCTTGGTAGTAGCTGCACTTCCCCACTTTACCCCTGTGTGACCAACACAACTGTTCAGATAGGCATTAGTTAGTCCAGATCTGTCAAGTGATTCGGCTTAGCTTAAAGAGTTTTAGTACAAGGTTCTTTGAAGCAGAATCATTCTGACTGAGCTGGGTTAATGACTCATTACACCAGCAGTTGTGCTGTCATAGCTGAAGGCTGATAACCTGCAGAGGAAGCAGACATCATGCATTTGTAGCAGCCCTTCCGACCCTGAGATGACTTATACAAATTCATACAAATTCAGATTCAGGGATTCTTAAAAACGTACCAAAGCCTTGAACCTGTCTCAAGAGATTCTAATGCAAACACCAGTGCTGGCTGCAAGGTTAAGTTAGTATTAGAGGGACAACCACACATGGTTAGTCACTCACACCTATTCTGGCTTGGTGTGGTTTATGCTACCCAAAAACATCACCATGGAGATAACAGTAAGATACTACACCTGTACCAAGGTTAACAACAGTAAGTCGATGTAATGTACTTGTGCATGTATTTTACAAAGCTGACAGGGAATACTTAAGCATGAAGGATGAGAGAATAGAATGCTAAGAAGATTTTTTGCCTCAGACTATAATAACATTTTCGGTTTTCAGATCTCCTTGATTGCCTTTTGTGACCCTTTTGATGGCTGAGAAATTCTGCGCTGTACCTTGCTGCCTCTCACAAATACGGCAATAGCTCCCTAATAATGGGACTATTCTCCAAGTTCTTAGCTGAAGTCAGTAGGAATTTGCTCATGGACTTCACGTTTGGAGCTACAGACATTTACAAGATGACATTTGGTATTGAGATCCTTAATGGAAAAAATAATACCAAATCTCAGAGAGGTAGATCAACAGCAACTCTGAGCTTGGTTTTGCTCTTCTTCATGGCATTTTGTCTTTTACTTCAGTAGATGCTAGATCACTTACAGGAATCAAATAAAATCAGTAAATCCACTGCAGTTTTGCCTTATAATTTTACTAGAAAAGAACCATGCCGTGAAAAAGATGATGGCACAGCTGACTCCAGACTGACAACATAGGAATAAAGCCAGCAATGGGTTTGGCCCTTAATCTCTTGCTAGGATTATTATTTACTGGCATTATAAAGCCACCTAGAAGACATGAAAGAGCAAATAACTAAGCGTGGAAAGTGCTGAACATATATGTAGCAACAGCCTGTCTGTCTCCAAGAGTTCAGAATCAAAGTAGGCAACCGAAATGTGAAATACATATTTTTTTTTCCCAGTATCATGCCTGGAGTCAACAGAGGACAAATCAAAGTGCACAGCTTGCACAGAAGGTCTAAAGGCAGAGCCTGAGTTCAGCTGGAGGTTGTCCTCCTAGCAAGGATGCAAGCTGCATTGTGCCCTTGAACATGAGGGTCAGCTGTCCAGAGGAGGCTTGTGAAAGGGAAAGGTGAAACATAACATGGAATCACGGAGTCAGAGATTCATTTAGGTTAGAAAAGACTTTCATGACCATCAAGTCCAACTGTTAACCTAGCACTGCAAAGTCCACCACCATGCTCATGACTGCTCTAGAAGCCAAGATGGAAACAAACATTACATTTGTCACTCCTGCCCATGGCTTCTTCTGTCACTTACAGACCAGTGATTTCTCTTCTCTTTTTTGACCAGCTAATTAAATGGTGGCCCACTTCCCCATTATTGTACTGAAATCCCATTCAGACTGTGAATTTGTTAACTGTAGGAAGGGCATACAGTCCTGTACTTCAGAAAACACTTGGGAAAAGTTCCCATCTATCTGTAATATTCTACTGTCAGAAATGAAAGATATAAACAGCACGCTAAATAGAATGATTTTGTTGAAAAAGTGTGTGTGTGAGGTGAAGCAGACCAAAATCAGGACCAACCAAGCACCAGCATCCTCTGCATTGCCTTGAAAACATCACCTTATATATAGGTGCTACAGTAGGTTCACTTCTATTTCCAGACCCTGGAACACACAGTCATTATACCCATCTAGGCCAAACAGGCCTATGTATCCAAACACTTGTACGTATGATATAACTCTGGGCTTTAGGAGGCTGCTCTTCCACAGCAGAGCTACAATCTGGTACTGCTTCCTCAAATTTTTTTTCCACACTTTTTTTCATGACAAGAGGGGTGGAGTGGGGAGGAATTGAATTAATCCAGTTACTATGGATTACCTTAGTAGCACTCTGCAAGGAGGCAGCACTCAGGAAGGTCAGCCTGACTAGGCTTAAGCTTACTTGGTTGGCTGCATGTCTGACAGGTCATGAGCATTCACCCTGCTGGGGTTCCTAAGGCAGATAAACCACATATTCATTGAGGTGGGTCTTTCTTTCGTTCAAGCGACCAGTTACTTTTTGCAGTTCCCTCTTCCCACTCCTCTCCTTCACTCTTTTCTTTCAGATCTGTTTCTTATCATCTTATCTGATATACATCTTTTTAAGGCCATCTAACTTTACTATGTAGAATGGTTTCCTCTGCCTACCCTTGCATATGTCAAACAGTGAGTTAAGTAAACACCCTTGTTATTTCCTCACAGATGTTGAACAGGAGTTATAACCTCTGAAGCTCAGGTCCTTAGCAACTGAAGTTAGGTCTTACCACTCGTCTACCTTCCTCCCAAACTGCAAGTAATCTGTAAATTATGGCACACACTACAACATTCTCCAGTCTGCATTACTCACCATCAATATGCTAATGCTATTCAATACCCATCTGCAGCCATGACCAGAAAAATGTCAGCACTGTGAAAGCAAAGGCAGCTTCACTGGCAATTTCCATCTTTCCAGCCAATTTTCCCACTTTTTCTGCCCTTCAGTTGTATCACATCTACCCAGCAGTGCTCATCCTAGATCCTGCCAGGCCACTGTATTACTCAGACAAAAAAGCTTTATACTATTTATTCATGTAAGCAGTGGTTAAGCAAGACAAATTGCTGTTTTACAGTAATAGATATCTGAGTATCTGTTTGATTCAGTGTAAATTATATCTGAATAAGATTTAACGTAATTTTCACAAGAAAATTGTATGTTTAAAGACCAATTGATTATTAAGAGTATGTTTATCGATGTGTAGTATCACTGTTAAATTTAAAAACATTCTTAATAGTCCTTTGCTATCTAATTATCCTGTAATAACTGTTATTAAATTTAAATCATATCAGCAGCTGAGATGCATAATTTAAACCAACTGCAATGAAAAAACAGCCCAATTTAAAAAAAAAAAACTCAAAACCAAAACTCAAACAAAATCCAAAACCAAATCACTTTGAATTAACAGCTGTTCACTATGACTTTGACTGAAATAAAATGGTCTCAGTTGCTCAGTGATTACGGTTACCGGGGTTCTTGTCTGTTGCAGGTGCCTATTCAGCCACCCTTTGGTGAATAACTAATTCTCTCCATTCTGACTGTCTTCAAAAGTCATCCCTGATGGGCTATTTATTAGCAATAAAAATATCAACTAATTTCTTCAGCTTCATCTGAGACTGGAAAACTCCACAGTTGACAAGGAAAGAGTGCTTGGCAGCCTCAGGAAAAAAAAAAAAAAAGAAAAAAAAAGAAAAACAAACAAATAAACAAACATTACAGTAAGCTCAGAAAGTATTTTTTCATCCTTTTTTTCCTTCCACCTATATTTTCAAACTTCTAGAGTCCTGCAAAAATGAGACATTGTGATACCCGGAATAACCTTCATTTATTTATATGGTGTAAACTGTCTAGATTACCCACAGAACTGTTTCAAAAGCAGTCCTGGAGGGAAAAGTGCACCAGGCTACACTCTGTGTATGGTACTAGGCAGGTGTAGGGACCTTTCCATAAGGAGGATACAGTAACACAGTGATGTGCTGCAGGATATGCCTATACTATTTGCCATGTGCCAGCCAAGATGGTGTTTCTCACAACAGCACTCAACTCTTAGACACACCAATATCTTAAAACACAAGGCCACCCACAGCCAGATTCAGCATAAAATAAACTCAGCACACAAAACCTAAGCGGAACAATGGCTGTGCAATTCTCAGGTGAGAAATCGTTCCACCCAAATGGACCATGAATGTAAACACTGACTAACGAGAGTGGTACAGATTGGGCCATTAAAAAGCAAGGCAGAGATGAATGGAAATGTCTGAGAAGGAACATAAAACAGACCAATTTCTGCCACTAAGTAGGAGTGGGAGTATAACAGTCCTTGTTACAAAGTTGCTGGCAGTGATGTTATTGTTAAGGCTGAAAAAGACATTACATTCCAAATCTCTCTTTTCACTTGTAAAACAGTAAGATTTTGAGCTTGATCCTTCACTTTAAAGGTAGCTACCGCAACTGCTTAACAAAGGAGAAACATGAGATGCATGAGAAAAAAAAAATCAAATGGATTACAAAATGTTATACAGGCTGCAGATCCAGATGACTGAGATTTCAGTTCTACTGAGGTTCAGAGTTTTGGTCTTTCACAGGCACCGAGATTTACCCCACCTCAGCAAGCCAATATAGAAATAGCTAGAGAATAACCCAATTACAGCGAAGATCACAGCCAGGAAAATACACATTTCAGAAGAGAGGACAGATGAGATGACAGCCAATTCCAGACAAAATGAAAAGGAGGTGAAACTGTAAGAACTGATGTCTATTATCTCAAGACTGGAAATGGAAGCCTGGTAATTAGAGTAAAGTAGATATTCAGTTTTATGAGTACAAGCTTTAGAAAATAAACATACACAAACACTGATCCTTGACTCCTCTTTTTTTTCTTTTTTTGGCTTTATACAGAGGTATATACAGAAACACGAATTTGAGAAAAATGGGGAGAGTTTTTCTTCTGTCTGTTTTAAAGAAGATTAGGATTTACTTATTATTTTAGCCATCAACAAAAAGTTTTGATTCATCAATTCTGTTTGTGAATTTCTGTGAAAGAAGGCTTGGTTTAAGAACACTGTTGAACCAGCTAAAAATTCCTAACTGCTTCCAGTGGGCTTCTCACAATGCAGGGTGAGAGCCGTTCTGAGGAAAGGGAGAGAAAGGACTCATGCTACAGCTGAGCAAAGGATTTTGAACTTCGAACATTTGTCTTTGTTATGATCAGAAATGAAACCTGAAATTTTCAATGAAGGAAAATTTGTACAACGTGGGAAATAGTTTCAGTGCAAAATTGAAACAATAATTCTAACATGGCCTTTTAGAATTTGACCTTTTTATCTCTTAACAACATTTAAATATAATACAGAATTTGAATATTTGAAATGAAAAGTAATTTCAACATTTGAAATTTCCACTTTTTGCTCTGAAAATGTCAAAACAGGATATTTCAACTTTCTGGGAACTTTTTTCCCTCCCATTTTCACTTGAAAATGAGAACTTTCAGCTTGGGCTATCCATTTACATCAATCAGTGGGACAACTGGCTGTTAGCAGAAAAGGGAAAGCTGACTGACTACACTACAACCTGTGATATCAAGCCCAGCCATTCGTTTCCTATCACCACTACCTAACAGAGTTTATTTTTGATAGGTTGTGGAGGAAGAGGAGGCTTGGCTGGGTTGCATTTCTTAAGTAACTACTTTGTCACTTTGTTACAGAGACATAGACAATCTACACCCTAATCTGTGGCAAAGTCTATGAACTGGCCCAAGAAAATACTTGGACAAGAAAACAAGCAAAGCTTTCAGCATCTTCTGTACTTTCATCAAAGACAATAATCAGTTGTTTGGTGCTGCCTCGTGTTTCATGTTCTGAGAACACTGTAGTTGGAAGGAACTTCTGCACTATGCTGCGAGCAACCTACGTTTTTTATAGCTTGCTTACACTGAGCCAGTTGGAAGTAGGCACATGTTAACTGTTGGGTGACATGGCTTGCACATTTTGCAGAGCTCTTCATATTTTAAGTGCCAGTAACTGAGGTGAAACCTTGTGAGTTCTGCTGAATCATGCTGGAACAGTCCAAAGATACTTTAAAGATATTTTTGTTATTCACGTGATTATACAGGTATTTTAGGCTGAAAATTGACTCTGTCAGCTCTTCATGGGGGCAAAATAGTGGTGATAACCTTTCAATTGCTTTGACTAAATCCAAATGGGACTGTGAATGAGAAGTCTCAACCCCCAGAGTTATCCTGATGCAAAACTGGAGTGAGAGAAATCAGTTTATCCCATACTCAAAGATCTTCTGTCCAGTTCTGCACTGGAGCTCCAAGGTGCTACATTTACACCTCAATCCAGCCATGTCTCACAGACAACTGCTGGCCAGTGTCACAGCCTCAATTCCTCTTCCTCTAAAACGGAGCTAATAATTCTACCGACATTTACAGATCATTTTGAGATGTCAAGTGAAGAGAATTACAGAACAACTAAAAGTTATTATGTATCATGCATGTGTTTGCCCATAAATAATAAATTCTTGAAGCAGACATAAGAACAGAAGTTCCCACTATCATCTACCTTTATAACAAATTCATAAGCAATAGCATTGTACATGATTTCTCGGCTGTTCGGTTTTGAATGATAGGTTTCACTCTAGATCTAAATCTACCCTCTCCTTATCTAGGTTATATGGATTTTTATTTTTTTTTAATATTTCAGAATGGAAACACTGATTTGTGAAGCAAAATATTTTTTAAAAAAATATTTTTGTCTTGTTTGTTTCTAGTTCTTTACACTATTATTTTTCTAATGATGCTTATTTAGAGCTCTTGTCCTGCTTATAGTCCAGGAAGTTGCCAAACCTAATCTGTCCTGCTCACTGATGCCTGATAGCCTGTCAGCATTAGCAACAGTCTAGTTGCCAGACTCTGTGTCCGGTGCTTTGGTGGTGATGGGTCTGCTCTACTCAGTACCAGGTTTGGACAGCCGAAATGGCTGGCTGGGCTAATTTCCCTGTCTCTGTGCATCCTACCAGGATTTTACACTGGAAATAAATTGTCACAGGGAGAATATTTAAATTCAGGAAACAAAATGTTCCCACTAATTCAATGTAGCCATCTCCTGCGTACTAAAAGTTATGAGTTATGTGCGAAGTAAAAAACCTCTCTGCTACATGAGATAATGAGAAAACGGGAATTCTTTATTCATTGTACTTGTCCCTCTGCACATAACATTTGTATATCATGCCAGGACTAACCTGTGTCACTGCACTTGTAGCCACAGACCAGACTAAATGCCTGCCCTTCACTGTTTTTACGTCATGATTCATATACTCTCTCTGCTCTTTCTGACTGCCTGCAATTACTTGTGACAAATGATTCTTCAGTGTACTGTCTGCTTTACCTTTTCAAAATGTTTCCATGGTTCACAGATAAGTCAGCTAGTGTACACTATACTGTCTTCTGGGAAGTAAATCCCAGGACACACAGAGGAACAGGTTCTGCACCATTTTACTGGCAGAACTGCAGATGTTCACCTCACAACGCTGCAGCACAGGTACTCTGTCTGGCCCAGCCATGCCAGCAGGGTTGGGGCTCCTCGGTTTCAGTGGTGTGGAGGTCCCGAAGGAACAGATTGTTACATACAGCCATGCTCTCCTAAGAATGAGAATCCCTGCTGCCAAAGGAGCGTGATATCATCTATAACAAAGTATCTGGCCAACGTAAAATCATTATTTTGATATCTCCCGTGAAAGAACGTGCAGCTGAATGACCCCCACTGCTGCTCCCATTGGTATGCCTGTTAACCACAAATATATCCCTAAGTGAACACTGCCTTGATTTAAACCTGTGAAAATCCAGGGGGCCTGATTCTGCCTTCAGTTACAGTGACCTCAGGTGACATAAGGGCCAAGAGACTCAGTCCATTGCCTCCTTCTCGTAGCACATGAATTATCATTCTGGCCTGTGATTCCCACCCTGCAGTACAAAGATCCTACTCATATAATGAGTTTCAAGCAAATATCTGTTCTCTGCCAACACAGTGGATCAAAATACGACAAGCACACACACAGTGTTTTTTCATGGAAAATACTCCATTTGAAAGTCAAACCTGTTGAGAAAACAGCTCGCAAGACTGCCTTCGTGGAACATCTTCCTTTTCTAGTTGATGTACTGCAGATTTCATTTAAAACATTTTTATGGCACTGTTGGCCTTTTTTATTGACCATAAGTTGCGCTTTCTTATTCCAGACCTTTTTCCTTTAATAAATGCATTTTTCAAAAATTGCAAAATACTTCTATTCATTGTGACATCTGTGAACTGACAACAGGTTTAATGCTGGATTTTTTATTCAAATTATTCTCCTCTTGTCCTCTATCGAAGTCTGCTGAGGTATGTACATATCTCTTCTCATTATAATAACTTTCCTCAGCAAATCACAGAAACAGGATTCATATTGCTAAGCTGCAGTTATTCTGGCCTCTTCCATACATATTCCTCTACCTTAGCTGAAGCAGAAGTGATGACATCATTAAAACACTTCTAGGTAATCCCTCTGCCTGGCTCTGTACTCTCTCTCCTCCTTGCTCTCCTTCTCTGTTTCTGAGAGTTAACTCACCTCTAAGCTGCATCTGATCTTGTCACTGATGTGAAGGTGTTAGGAGTGAAAGGCACTGTGATGTTCCTGGCTGCTCATACTGCCCGCCTCCAACATATTTCATGTTCACATGTGGTCCTTGGCCTGCCTATGCTCATGCCCATCTGTTTGGGAGGCACTGTGCCTGCCTGCAAGTTGGTCAGGTCTTTGGCCAGACACTGAGGGGTTTAGATGGGCAGGCAGCGTAACGCTGCAAATGACATCTGTTCTGCAGGAAGTCGTCCTTTGTGGGAGCGATGGTGTTGCACACCCCCTTCCACTTGATTACACCTGTTGATCACCATGTGCCAAAGCAGAGAAGCAAAGTGAAGCAGGGCAGGAAGTGGCTGTTCACAGGCACTTGAGCTGGACCCTGGGAGAGACTAGAAAGCAAGAGAGGCGTGTGAAATCCCGTGCTGTCACCACAATGCACGGCAATGAAAAGGGTTACCCTTCTTGTACTCCATTTACAGAACCTGATTTTCTGGGCATCCTCTTGCAAACAGATGCAAAATGCTACCATCTGCTCATTGCTCTCATGACTGTGCAAGATGCAAACAAGTGAAAAAAATGCCTGCATGGGCAAGCAGTCTCCATCCAACCCGAAGAGAGACACAGTTGAACCATACAAAGGAAGTCATGCAGAAGGGCCGTAGTCACGGCAGGTCTTCTTTGTAGTGCAGACAACAGTTTTCAGTTCTGAAATATTCAGACACTCCTCAGCACCTTAACCTAATAAATGCACTTCGTTGAACTCCAGTAAGCACAGAGTTTCCAGATGTGACTGGTCCTGGAAGAGAGCAAGAATCTACTTCCAGGCCTCAGAATTACTTATGCAGGGGGAACAAGAGAAACGAAATAAAAACCACACAGTAGTCATGCTGATGTAGTATCAGGCTTCTGCCTGGGCTCCAGACTCAAGTACCAGCCAGTAAGCAACTCAGTGCTGTGGTTCCTATATATGGTAAAACCTGGGTCCATCTTCCCTTCACTGATTTTGTTGGCAAGATAATAATCAATGCGGGTGTCTTCCCATGCTCCAGATGCACCTTCAGTTTGCTGTTTAGATGTACCCAGCAAAGCCACCAAGCTTCACAAAAACGTGCCCAAAATTGTGCCNCGGGGAACCAACGCTTCTGTGGGAGAAAAACCCTAGCGAGAATCCCCAGCACAAGATGTGGGGAACTAATGTTTTCCTAAATGCTTTCCATTCTGGTCACTGGTATCCTTGCTTCTGCTTTCAGCCCGGAGCCAGCTAAGCCAATTGCTGCTGCAGTCACAGCTGACTGTGCTGCCTCTGACACAAATCGCAACCAGAGACAGAGGCGCTGGCATGGCAAATCCACACAGGACAGCAGCACTGCTCAAGTTATTTTTTTTTATGGACAGGGACACTGAACCCAGACTCTGAATTGTCGAGTCCCTCTTAGAATACAGAATGCTACACTAGAAAAAGAAAAAGAAAAGCAATTCAGAGAGAAGAAAAGGATGGAAATATCTATCATTCAACAACACTGACAAAAAACAAACCCTGGCAGCAGCTTCCTATGCAATGCCTTGTTTATGCCAATGTTGGTTGCAGCTCCTGTTCGGATCAGAAGCACAACAAATTGTCTGTTTCTCTGAATCCAGCAGGCTCTGATAGCTAGTGACCATGCTGACAGAGCCTATTGCCTGCATTTGAATGGGAACGATGAATAGTAGAAACAGCCACACTTGAACACATACAAGATTGTTTTTATAAATCCAAGACTGTATTTACAAGTTCCAGCTTTTAAGGCCAGGGTATTTTATTTACTTTGCTGTTTTTTTAATGGTGAAAAAGCACGAGAGCAATCCATCTGTCTGAACTGGAAGCTTCTTATAAATAAACAACAATAAAAAAACCAACACATGAAATTCATTTTGCCGACTTCTGTTTTGTCTGAGTCCCGCTCAGAATCTAAATCAACAAGAGATCAGACTGTAGTTTGTAAGTAAATTTCTTTCAACTGAAACAAACAAAAATAGACAAAGATAACCATCCTCCTTATACTTTATGCACAGTAATGCAAGTTATTTTCCACTCCATTTAGACTTTTCACCTTCCTTTCATTTACCCTGTTTTTTACAGTTCAATAAATATTTTTCCAAGCTCCACTTGCCAAACAAAAGAGTTTAGCTTCAGTGTTACTCCTCTGACAAATATCCTTATGGTGTTGCACATGTGAGCCATTGATAAACAAATTAAAATTCTGTCCCAGCTCAGAGCTCAGCTGGCCCATTTCATCTTGCGGTATGGGTTTGTAAAGGTCTGGGTGTCTGTCATCCTCCCCTAACCTTGTCTTTGTCAAAGGGATACAAAAGCCTGCACGCTCGGGGCCTTACGATACTGATTAGTGTGAGTGACAAAGTGGAGTAGCAAGTCCACTCAGCCCTTCATAATAAATCTATCAAAGAGTAATAGAATTCCATCAATTCTGCATCATCCCCGAGGGTCGCTGTGCTGGGATGGAAAGTGTGTTCCGCTGGGATTGTACAACTGTTATTATTCAATTACACTCTTTTCTTCCTAGTTAAAGACCATGATATCATTATCACTTAATGAATACATATAATTGGATCTGGACTCTATGTTTGGCTGATGAATACCACTCACTATTCATTCAGTCTCAGCTCATCTTCTGACCATTTATTATAGACTTTTGGCTGAAAACCATGATGACAAAGGGAATTTGAAATTAGCTGAGATTTCATTCAATGCTCAGTTAGACACAAAGGCAAAATACAATTCTGATGCCTAAGTGAGGCTGAGACCACACGGAGAAGTTTTGCCTAAGTTAATAGCTGTTGATTTCTATATAAACACACTGAAGTAAGTGCAAAGATATTTTTCAAGACTATCTCATAACTTTGCAAGCAAGCAGAGATTTTCTCCCTCTCTTCCCCAAGCTGAAAAAAGAAAAAAAATTGACTCAAAGGTAAATACTAGATCTTTTAAGTTGCACTTCATTTCCCAACTTAGGCAAAATATTAGCTTTAAAGATGTCATCTGAGGCCATTATGATCTTTAACTCAGCCCTGCTAAGCCAAACACCATTTTATGATTAAATAACATTTAAATCTGACAAAGCAAAAGTGTTCTCTATACAGTATATTTATTACACCTAATATCGAGACCATCATTAAGTTTCATCAAACAGTGTGCCCCCAAAGGAAACTGGCCCTCCTATTCATATTGTTGGGAGTAAATGTAGCATACCTCCTTTGGATCACTGGTGAACAGGCCACCTCATTAATCCTAGTTAGTAGATGCTGCTGGGCATGTGGAGCAGCCAAATCCAGATGCTACCCATAGAGCCTCTCCAGGCAGTTAGGGAATCACAGAGTACCACCTCAAGCCCTCCATACATCACTTCAAATTAAATTTACATTAAGTGCTACTCCATCAGAGCCGAGAGAAGCTGACATCTTTGGAAAATGCAGATGATAATCCATTAAATCCTATTATATACATGTCTTCTAATTTTACTTAAGCTCATGCATACCAAAGTGTGAGTTTGTGTTAAAAATTAAAGACCCTTTTACTAGAACAAAAGACTTTATGAACTGTTGACTTTGGGAGGGTTTATTACAGGATCAGGCTATTCTGTCAAGACAAGTAGACTTCTTTTTTTTCCTGTAAAATTTCTGGTTAATCATTTGTTCCCGGGATCTTTTTTCAAACGCACAATGTGTCTTTGCTATTTCCATTTCAAACTCTTTGTTCTCTCAAATAGAAGTGCAGCCTCTTTAACTTAATCAAATGTTATGAATGAAACAGTGGGACACATATTGTCTCCTTTTGCAATTAAGAAAATATTTGCTGGCAGCTTCCAAACTGGCAACAGTAAGAAGATGCTATAAAATCATCACAGTGAAAAAGCTAAGGATTTAATTGCCCTATTACCACATATGTTAATCCCTTTATATTTTCATAGTCCTTAGTCACAGTTACTTTTACTTTGATGAGTCTCTTCTAGTTTCATAGCAATAATCTTATTATTTTTGATTCAAGGTACTTAAATTTTTATATTTAACTACTGTATTTTATGTTTATGTTTCTGTCTGATTTACCTTTCTGCAAGACCTAAACTAAAATGGAAAATACACAGATTTCAGAAAAAGGTAATAATTATTTCAGATATTAGTCAAAATATAAGAAAACATATCAGGAAATTAAATACACACATAGACATATACACACACACTTAATTGAAAAGCTATTTATCAAAGCTTTTAAAATTTAATCAGAGTTTGGATTTCAAGCTTAGATTTGCCTTAACTTTCACGTAATTTCTTTCCAAGTTTTTTTACTGCATGTCTGCTTTGCAGTACATGTAGTACATATGTGTTAATTTTTAACTATTGTCATTCTTCAGCAATTGAAAAAGTGATGGGGCAGATTGTCATCTGGCATAAAGAAGTAGAGCACCATAAAATTCAAGTGGATTAATAAGATGAAATGAAGTTTTCCAGTGGAATATTTCTGGTTTATGGAAGCGGACGATGTTTCCCTATATTATTTTCTACCACAGAAAAGAGAAGTAGCCTATGTTTACAGTCTGGATTATCCCATTCTGTCTGTCCAGTCTGGAAAATACCTGTGTGAGCTGGTACTACCTTTTATGACTCCAGATGCTGTGGCAATAGGCAACAACACACTTTGTATTGACAGGTTAGCTCACTAAAGCTTCAGCGCAGCACGCATTCTGATTCTGCAGTATTTTTTGGATACTGCAAATATTGGCTTTGAACAAGACTCACAAGGACAGATACTGAAATGAACACACGCAGTTTGGAGGTGACTATCAAGATGCACGTAGACAGTTTATGTGTCCCTAGAAGATGTGTTAGCTGCTCACACAAGCCCTACCCACAGCCTGCCTGAAGAGTGAGTGGGCCAACAGTTGTACGAAGGCTCCCTTACTGAGTACCAAGTATGATGTGACAAATAAAAAATAATGTAACCAATAATTAAAACTGGAGAGTTTAGTTTCATCTTCTTGATTCACAGGGTTTTATACATGTTAGTCCCATTAAAATCATATGAACTGCTTTGCATAAATTCCCATTCATCGAGATTACAATATTATCCACATTATTGCTCTATAGTATATTTATACCCTATGATTTCAGAAGTTCGCTATCATGTACAGGCAGTGCCTCTCACAACAGTGAGGGGATCTGATGCAAAGGGCGATGAAAGAACCCAGAATTGTGGTTATTGTGGTCTTTATAAGTAACTACAAAAGTTGTCGCTGTTTACATCATTAGGAAGCATTTTTGAAGAGGTATTTTTGAATGGTGCAACATTCTAGGTTGGGTTTTTTGAGTACTCTTCAAATGGCCATTAACACAGATGCACAGGATCTGCCTAAACCATCAGGTTTTACGTAAACTTCTACACTGTACTTTGAGGATAATGCCATGGGAGATAAGGTAAATATAGCTCACCTCCACCATCCCACAGAGAAATGAGTCTATCAGCCTGGAACTAAGTAGCTATTTCCTTTACCCCGGACATCCCTAGCTCCAATTTTAATGCATTATTTGATTACGAAAATATCACACAACATCTACCATTTCAATTTTATTATTTCATTTTTAACAAAGGGAAGTTGTTATTTATTTGCATCTGATGGGTCAAATTTTGTTTTTAAAATCACCACTAACTGGCGATTGAATTGGATGATTCAAAAAACAAAATTGATCTTAACTACTAGGTAATACTTAGAATTAAACAGTCTCTGAAAGATGATGCTGAGTACCTAAACAAAGCAACATGCTGAATTTCATATTAGAAACTATGGAGCATAATACAGGATCGTCCTCTTTCTTTTCCCATTTTAGACTGCCTTTTCCAGGGACTGAAGAGGAATCAGCTAGACATGAGCACATTAGCAAACGAAATCCTCAGCTCCACTGTGGAACTCACTGTCCAATCTCCATGCCTGACTTCCACCAGCACAGAACAGAAACACTTTAAGATATTTCTAGAGACTGATATCTGAAATGTCTCTGAAAAAGCATCAGGCCTATCAAAAAAACCATACATAAATAAATGAACAAGTGTTCAACAGTATCCATGAGGTATAGTCTACTGAGGGAATGTCAAGTACAACCAGAATTTACCTAACGCTAGTGTCACTCCTGCACCTAAAAGAGGGGCTTCAAAACCAAAACAATGGCTAAAGGAATCCTTGGGAAGAGACAGTATTGCCACTGATGAAAAATATTCCTGGTATTGCCCTGCTGACAGGTATGAATCTTGCCATTACATAGAGTTTCCCAAAAACAAAAGAAATTTCAACCTAATCCTTCTAGAAAGAACAGCCCTAATCTGAGAGCTCAGCTGAACAGCCCAAGGCTTTCCACCCGGCCTGCAGGAAATCCTCAGCTGTATTCCTTGTTCACAGATGCAATAGAACATCTCATAATGTAGCCTAATTGGGCCAAGTCAGTCACCTTCGTTTCCATTTGCCACATGGCATGGATCTGCCTCATGACTCCATATGGCTCAGTCCCTGATGCTCTGTAAGTGTCCATAAGTTGTGAATCCAGACACTGAGAACTCAGGGCAGCTAGTGATGGCTAAAGCGGCCTTACTTCGTCATCTGTGGGGCAGGGAATATCTTCCTGCTCTGTGCTTGTTTAGCACTGAGCAAAATAATTCATGTTAGAATCTCTTCCTTATTTCTTTCTAGCTTGCCACCAGTTAATACAACCATCTGCCAACTCATTCTCTTTCTGTGACTTCCTAGAGGAGGAGCTGAATGTTGTTATTTACATGCAGCACCACTTGGAGATTAAGCCGTCGCAGAGGTCCCAGTGCGCTAGACATGGTACGTACATACAAACAGCAAGAGGTAGCCCTTGCCCTCAATAACTTACAGACCAAATAAACAAGACAGACAGAAGGTCAGAGAGGAAACAGAGGCACAAAGAAGTGACGTGATTTGCCTGCAGTCACCTAGTAGATGATTGGCAGAGTCAGGATTAGACTAATAGATCACTGAATCAATCCACTGACTAAACATACTGCTTCCCATTATTTCTTGGGAAGCAAACCAGGAAGAATGATCTCACTCAGCTAAGAGTCATAATAAAAATAACAGCAGTACTGAGGGCAAGTTCAGAGCTTTCTACATGATGTGCTGTGGATCAATCGGTAGAGAGGCTGCTCTCTCCACCGCCATATTTTGAATTGTCTTCACAGCAGAAATGATGGAAGACAGAGGAGGCTGACAGTACTGAATAAAACCCCATGTAAATTCCCCTTATGAACAGCTGATCAGTATTTATATGGGCATAAAGGGGTTATTTATTTCCCTGTCTCCATGAATGATTTACACACTACTTTCCATTTTTATAACGTCCCGCTCAGGCTTGAGAAGGAATGTACTCTGACTGGCTCTTTTTCCAAAGAAACGATTTGACACAGAGCTGGAGCCAGGATGCTGGGTGGGGATGGGAACATTTCAAGCGCTTTTAACTGTCTTTCACAGTAGCCATTTTCCTTCCTCGCTTCCACTTTTGACCATTGTTTTTTTATCTCTGTCACTGAGGTTCATCTTCCCATAAGTCTCTACAGTCCCCAAACTCCTTTGCTTGTTCTGTAGGTAGAATATCCCATTTTTATGTGGTATCTTTAAGGATAAGATTCAGGAAAGAGACTGCAGAAGTTTTAATAATAACCACCCAATGAATGAGACTACAATGCCTAGGAGGTCCCCCTCGTTCTTTAGTTTTCACGCTAGCTCAAGTTGTGCCAGTATCACCTCCAAGGGCTTTCCTACCCAAGGTCCTGGGTTAGATTTTTGAGAACTCAGTAGTTCCACACCAAACTGAGCCTCAGAATTTGAGAATCTAGATCCAGTTTTGTGGTTTATAAAGGCAAATTTAAAGTTTGGATTGATTCCTGATATAGAGTTTACAGTTCGGACGAATCTTAGTGTTTTTCCCGAGCTTGTTTCCTATAAAAAGAACTTGAACAGATGTAGTGAGGAATATTACACATCTATTTTATATGGGACTTCTATGGCCCTTGGCCTCCAAATTCTGGGTTGATGAGTAGGAGTTCAGCTTGAGAGAGCGCATTTTTTTCCTGCATACAGTCAAATGATGTACTGAATACCTCACTTCCAGGTAGACCAAATATAATGAATGCAATTCCACTCACCTGAATTTGATAGCTAGAATGAACACAGTAAATATGTTTACAAAGTGTTGAACAAAGATATATCAATTAAACATCTGAGAAAAAACCTTTTAAAGAGGTTGCCATTTGCAAATCTGTGGCTTTATGACTTATTCTCTGACCCCGCATAGTCAGTCCTCAACATCTCAAGAAAATACTGCTACCTTGTCTTCTTTAGGACTTCTACTAGATTCGTCCAGAATAGAGTTTGTTAATATTTTCATCGGTCCACATTTCTGTAGCTGCATTGCTGTATCAGATTATTTTCAGACCAAGAGAGTCATGCTTGTAAAATACATTCAGTAATGAAAAAAACAATTAAGGAAATTAAAATATAGAGCTATATATCAGATGGAAAAATAGTGTGCACTACCTGTGTTATCAGCTTTCCTTGGTCTGCCATTCAAACACTCTAATACCCAAAGGTCTTGAAAGGAAGACATTAGGGTCCACGCCAAAGCAAAAATATCGGCAGAAATTTGTGGTTGTGCACCACCTAAAACAAAGAAAACAAAGTTTAACAAGTTACCTTGTTACCTGGGTCCTTGGTTCTGCAAACATCAGACCAAATTCTTGTGAAGTCAGCGTAGCCCCAGACGCTAACTCCTGCTCAGAGTTGCCTCTTCTAAACTTTTTAAAAGCTGTTCTACATTCCTGACTCTCCACCAGACCACCCGCAATAGTTTTGTCAAGCATAAAGCCCTGGGCAGGAGTTTGAAGTGACAGCAGACTATAGTCTGTAACAAGTTTGACTCACTTCTGAGGAGGAGAAGGCATCACATACATACACACTTGTGCCTCACTCCCTACAGCCACCAGAAAGTCAGCCGCCATCTTATTTAAATCTCAGTGCAGCTCATGGCCTACCCCAGCACAGGGAAATTGGGTACCTGAGGGACACCTCTGCCAGTCACGGTATAAACCTATCTGTTCAGCCAGGCTCCATTTATACCTCCTTCAGCACTAACTGAAACAGGGTGGGCAAACCCACCTGGAAAGAGCAGAACATGGCAGGCTCTCCCCACACGGGACCTCCGGCACTCAACATGGCGCCAGCCCCACCTCAGCACCCCTCAGCCTGCCACCTCCCCTCAGGGGTGGCCAGGCTGCACGGAAGCACCCAATTGGTCAGGACCACAGGTCTCCTCACAGAGGATTGGTCAAGAGAAGACAGATGGCAACCTGGGATTGGCTGCTTTCCTGCCTCTCTGCTGTCTTTCACAGCAGCAGGAGGGGCCTTGGACAGGGGGCTGAGGATCAGGGATGGGGAACAGGGACAGGGACATCCAGCGCCTCCTCTGCCACTGGCTGCTTTGCCATCCCTGCCCTGGAACAAGTCCAGCCATGTGCTGAGGCAGGAATAATTTGCATTAACATTCCTTGGGATGGGACCTCCGCTGCCCGGCCTGTTCCTCCAGGCAGGCAGACATGGCGTCCCACCTCATCTGGTCCTACACCATCTCCTGAAGGAGAGAGAACTTATCCCACTAAGTTCAGCAGGGCTGCGCTCCCTCCTCACAGAGAACCCAGTGACTGCCACTGCAGTAATGCTCTGGGTTGTCTGGATCAGCTGCTCTGCCTCTGGGGTTTTTGGTGGCCACAACAAACGGGCCCAACCCGCGAGCAACGCGGTCCCGTGCTCTGCGCTTCCTGGCGGGCTGAAGCAGCGCAGGTCCACTGACATGGGCACTTTGTGTCACTGTAAAGAACTGTCACTGATAGTTTTGGTCATATTAGCAGGGGAATTTTCAAATTAATAACATTAAGAGACTGCAAGCAGATGAAATTGCAAATAGTCCCCCCTGTTGGAAGGAGGAGTCGCTCTGCTGCTGCTGCTGCTATGAGATTTTGTTGTTAGCTTTTTGTCAACACCTTAAATTACCGTAACAAAAGTAAGGTCAAATTTCATGCAGGCAAAGACGTGAGCGACACTCTCTAGAACCTTTCACGTAGGTACAACAAGGTTTCCACCTTTCCCAGGCCTCCCCACCTTGTGTTTGGTCAGTCAGCTTCCCTCGGTGACCTGGTTTTACCAACGTTTTCTCACAAAACAGAGAAGAAATTATCATAAACAAAGATTACATTTATTTTAACACTGAGCTTTTCACCAACGTTTAACCTTTATGGGGAATCAAATTTTTTTTTTCCACGACTAAGAAAAATCTAGCGATATATAATTAAAATAACAAAGAAGAGTCCCGTTCCATACAAGTGTAATTATGTTCGTGTGGTATCACTGTAATTGAAACACAGAAGATGTTTCAGCCTGTATTAAAAGAGAATTTCTTTCAGTGGGTTTCCTGAAGCTCATTAGATATTCCCTGGCCTATTCTCCTAAGTAATTAGATTTTAACAGGATTTTCAACAGATCAGAGCAATCTCTGTGGGTGCCAATAGGAGACTCTCCCTCTGGCCTTACCAGCAGGGCAGCATGGATAACATCCAGGCTGGGAGTTAATAGGACAATTACTGGCCTCTTTTAAATGAGTTACATTAATGCACTTAAGCTAAATGGCTCTGCATATGATTAAATATTAACATCTGCAAAATATGAAATCATGATATGCAATCAAGTTTTGTTGTTTTAATTTCCCAAATGCCGGATTTCGGTGGTGTATGTAAATGTGCGTCGGATAGTGTATGTTAAACTTTCAAAACACAGATCAACACTATTTGCGAATGGTTCTTCTGGAGCTACTTAGTTAAACGTCTTAAAATAGCACAAGGCAAGAGGAAATTATCGAAAATTACATAAAAACAAGAAAAGAGAAAACAAAACCCAACCTCCGTTTTGAATGCCTCAAAGTGAGCCAGGTCACGATTTCCATTGCAAACAACAGAAATCAAAATTTTAAATTCAGTGCCTTCATACCTAATGGTTTCCCAACAGGAATAAGAGAAAGAGTAGGAACCGGCTGAAATGTTAAATAGCCTGGCCGGAGTGGATGCATGCTGAAGTGGATAATGTTTTTAAAAGACAGTTCTGTATGGGTTGCCTAAGGCTTCTTTGCATTATATGAAAAGTTATGGGTTTGTTTCTGCACATTCCTGCACATCGCACATCAGATTAATAGAATTCTGAATGCCCAAACACACACACACATGCGTGTGCCCATGCACACATATACATACAGACATATATACAGAGAGAGGGATGTTTTATTTAGTAAGAAATTTTGTCACCACACGTTCAGAGGATTGAGTGATCAGGCCAGGACATACCTTTCATTTCTAAAATAGTAAACTGGGACTTGATGGAGTCTATTCGAAAGTTCATTCCTGTTGAGGAAAGTATCTAAGTACTAACTTAACTTGCATTGACGTGTATGACTGGGAGGTGTGAGCTCTGTGACTAAGATTCATCCCACATTAGATTTGTTTGTTGTTCTGCATATCTCATCGCATCACCAGGCCCCATGCCCTGCCCATGCTAATTCTGATCTCTACTTACACGTCTGCTGCCTGACCGAGTCCTTTCTGCAAGTCGACTCAGTTACTCTGGTGTGCTCCAACCCTCTGCAACACACTCACAAAATCATCTGACAAGATAAGTAAACAGGGCTTTTATGTGGGCTAGAAACACACTCACTTTGCAACAAGGAGACAGGCTGTGTACTGATCGTTTTCCATTATTTCTCCAAATTCTTGCTGTGACGAAGGATTTCCTTAGGTTGGCAAGACTTTTCCCTGTTGAAACATCTAAATATTCCTTGGATTTCAAGAGCAGCAAGGATTGCGCAGCACAGAGGCACTTCCACAGCTCCATCTTAGGCTCCAAAAGTTAATAATATCAGCAATATGGAGCACATTCTTTCCAAAGTAGTCTACAAATATGAAATACTTACTCACTGCAAGTCTGCTGTATGGCAGAGAAATATTGCTACTGTCTTTCAGCTAGGAAATTAGAGCAGAGATTAAATCCCAGTGAAATCAAATGGAAAGATCTGGTCTGAAAATGTTTGTCCTCTGCTCCAAAAGTCAGTAGGGAGCTGGGATGAACATTTACTCCTGGCTTTCAGCTGGGATTTTGGTCCAGTGTAAACTGTCTTGTGCTTGACCAAGTCTATGGACTCTAAAGGAGGACTAACAATCCGGTCACAAACTCTTATTTCCTCATGATGCAAATTTACCTTTTGTCATAACTACCAAGCACTGTGTGATGGAACTTAATTTGGGGTACTGTGCAGTAATGTATCTAGATAATAGGAATAGCTACTCCCGCTGGGTGGTGAGGGCTGACAACAGAACATTTTGTCCGTTGCCTCAATTTGAAATAAATACCAAACTACTTCTCTTTAGGGAAAAAAAAAACTAAACAAAATAATTTCTATCCCCTTTCTTTGCCCAAATTTCCCAGACTCTGTGACCAGTCCCAGCCATGCCCTGGTCTGAACACATGCCCCAGCCACGGTGTGTGCTTCTGAGAGATGGAACTCACCCCGGCTGCCTCGGGTGACAGCACTGAGCTGTCACCATCTGCTCTCTGGAAACACTGCCACGAGAGCTGGCCATGCCATAGCAGCCTCCTCACAAATCTGAGGGAGAGACACAAATGTTCACGTGGTGCAGGAGCTAATGATGGCAGCCTTTGGAACCAAGATGGAAAATATTAGTGTAGCAGCATGACGGGAATGGAAAACAAAAGAGAAAAAGAAGGACAAAACACAGACACAAAATTGGAATATGAAACTCAGTAAATATGGAGATATTTTAGCCAATGATGCTATTATTAGCAACATGCAGGCTTGTGATCGTCCAGGAGTTAACCCAGGCAGGCTCCTATGAAAAGCGTTATTATGAATACCATGAAAAGTGGGGCAGATCAGTGCCTACAGTTAAGTTTGACTGACACTTCCCATTGAATAAATCCGCCTTCAGTTGCCCGTATCTTTGCCAGCCTCTACCCATTTGAGGTGAAATGTCCCATGATGACTGTCTGACTCAAGCCGGATTAACTTGTTACTTTTAAGAAGAAAAAAAAAGGGAAAAAAAAAAAGAGCGGATTCACATCTTCCTTAAAACTGGGACAAGGCAAAAGATTTTATTTTGCCCACATTAAAAGGGATCTCACGACCATCTCATTGAGGACATGTCACTTCGGTATGGTTTGTACTTAAATTTGGCTGCAAGGCTTCCGTTGCTTTTGGGAATGAATTCTTGACTCTTCCCACAAAGACTGTCTGGATTTGGTCAAGTTAAAAAAAAAAGATAAATAAAAAAGCCCACTAGAGGTTTTAGGGTTGGCCAGCTACATCTTCCAAAGACTCTGTTTTCTGCACACAGCACATCGCTTCTCCCCACAGCTCCCATCAACCAGGCAGTTATGATCCCATCAGAGCAAGCGAGAGAAGAGCAGCCCACAGCTTTGGCACTTGAGCAGGGCTTCCATGGCTCCCTCCTGCCCCAGGCCACTCTCCTCACCGCACTTTCAGCTCTTACCCCGCAACATCCCAACAGCACAGACCAGGAACGCATCGCTCTGGTGCTGAGGAGACAGGAGACAGACCTGGCAGTAAGGAGTCAAACGCAGGAACCTGGAAGTGGGAGGCAGGTGTCAGGGACTAGGACTGGAAGAGAAGGGGATTTTCAAGTGGGAGGAAAGGGAGCTAGAGAAGACAGAGAGGAGCTCCAGACATGGGAAGTGAGCAGAGCATGCACGCATGTTCACGTGGGCTTCAGCAGCAATCACACACTGCCACACGGTGCACTGCACGAATGGGTTGTTGTCTCTAAGTCTGTAGTTCTTTTGTTGCAGAAGCTGGAATCATGCAGTTGGAGACTCTCTTTCTATTCGCGTATAGGACAGAGACAAATTAAAGTGACAAGAATAGCCCTGAATCAGACCTCTTCTAACTTTGGCACACTTGGATTGGCACCTTAGCACTTCCATCAAGTAATTTTTGGGTGCATTCATCTAGCCCTGCAAAGCGAGCTCAGTGCTTCTCCAGGCTCGGAACACCACAGGGCCTCGCTCAGCAGAGCCCATATCCAATAAACGTGGTGGGTGGGACAGGGTTTACGTAGGAGAAAGTGCCAGTTTACAGAGATATTGACGTTGAAGGCTTTGAAAAACCAGGAAGATACTGTGAGAGTTTTGGTGTGAGAGGGTCACACAACCGCTCCCCATTTGCACCTCGGATCAGTACATCAGACTCAGCTGCACCCCACCCCATCTCTTAGGTTTGTCTCTAATATTCCAGCTAGAAATATCTGACTAGTCAGCACAATATTTGCTGGCACTGAGAAAATCTTGCCACGGGACATTTGTTTCTTGAAGGGTTGAGCCTCAGACCTGAGAGGACATTTGCTGTATCGTGCACATAGGTACAGTTGTGTCCTCCCCCACAGGGCTCAGAGTTGTGCCACATCTGGACATGGCAGGTAAGGGAGGAGGGTCCTTGCACCATTGGGGGGACCTCTCTGTCCCCCAGAGCTAGCTGTTATGAGGGAACGCATCTGGGTGCACATTACAGCTTCACAAGAAAGGTCTACGTTTCCACGCTGATCTGGACCAGCGTGGCTTTTACAGTACTATAAGGGTGCTTTTATGAGATTCACCCCTTGCAATGTGAAGGTTTTTATTAGAAACACGCCTTCCTCTCTGTCATTTATGATAAATAATGTTTATTGATGTTCACTTCCTTCAGTGAAATAAAGTGTCAAACAGCACGTCGGTATTTGCCAATTTTCTTTTCACATTTCATGTTATGTGCTTTTTATGTTACATGCCTGATTAAAAATTTAAACATTGTCACCGTCAGTGCTAAAATACGTTGCCAGAGCATCTCTAATTATGCTTCCTTGTCTGCTCTGAGCAGGGACTGACATTTCTGGGTCAAGATGTGGTTGTTGATATGCAGCACAGGAAGTATCCAATAGCCACTTGGTGAAAAATAGCTCCTTCGCTCTTGCACAGTTATGGTACACAATGCAGAGCAGGTACCCAGGGGAGACTGCTCATGCCATGGTAATTCCTGACTCAAGAGGCCTTAGCCACTTTCTGCACATCATTTTGGTTTGCAGTTGATTAACCCAAAATAAAAACCGAGCTGAGACAAGGTGCCAGAGAACGAAGCCTGCTTGCAGAGCTGTGCTGGCAGGGGTGGTGGGCAAGGGTCCCACCGGCTCCCAGCACCACCCTCGCTGAAGCAGCAGCCTCACCCTTGGCCCTGCAGCCTTGCAGGATGGCGACGAGATGAGCTTCAGCTCAGGCCCAAACTTTGTTCATCCTCCTGGACACGCTGGCAATGTGCTCAAGCTCCCCATAGCAGCAGATGACGTGGGGGACCCATTTTAGATGGGCCTTGGGAAGTGTTATCCCCTTCCTGAGGAGGCCTTGCTGTTCGTGCACTGTGCAGGGGCGAGCACAGTTCCTTCAGCAGCTCTTTCTGTTAATTTTTTCAAGAGAAAATAGGAAGTCCTCTTCATGTTTTTCTTCCTCTATAGACACATCCAAAGTGACAGACCCGCTTCCACTTGGTTAGCAAACATTTAGGAATGGACTTTTCAGCAAGAGTTTCTTAAGCACCCCACATGTGTTTGACTATATTATATTCTTGAGAGTTAGCTTTTCACGTACATTTTCTGACACACGCAGGAACCCAGGCTGGTCTGCAAATATCCACCTGAGTATGCTAAGCTCTGGAGCAGGGCATCTAACAACACAACTGACCTCCAGGAGGAGCCTTTGTACATATAAAAATGCCAGTTGTGATATACGCTGTTGGAAATGTGGCTATCAAAAAAACCCTTACAATATTTGCTCATTTGTTTGCAATGGTGGCACACAAAATACAGTTAAAATGAGTCAGGTTTTCCGAAGGAATCAATATTCAGAAAATTCAGCTGTTCTCCTTGGGAGCTGATGGTTGATGAACAGCTATGAAATCCAGCCATAATTTATTGTGAATGTTCAAATTAGTTAAGAGGTGGTATTATATATGGCTCAATGTTTCATCAGTACTTTAGAGAGTGTCCTTATTTGACCCATTAAATACACATTGTATGAAGACTGATATGTTCCAAGATACCGTAAAAATCCTTCCTTCTTGTTGCCAGAATTTTTTTGCATTATTTTCTCTCAGAAAGTATTACCATTTTCCCTTCGGAAAGAAGAAGAAAACAAGAAAAACTTGAAATGCGGCTCCAAATTTAAAAGTAGCCGCTGAAATTCTAGCGGCTCTACTCAACTTCCTACCATTTTCTGAGAACATTGGAAATATATTTATGTATAATTTTATATAAAACCTCTGTAGTTTGTGACCATTAGCTGTGTGGCTCTGACTAGCACAGAAGCATTAAACAAAAGAAATTTATCTGGCTAAAGGGGATTTGTGAACAGTTGCAGGACCAGCTGCAGCTGTTGGATTTAGCTCTGATGAACCTGGCTTTAAGTGCAAAAAAATAACAATACCAGCAAAACAGAGTCAAGTTTGTGGCCTTCGGTATCAAAAATACGTATTTAGGTAGCCTTTTCCCTTTAAACATGATACGTTTTCATGTGTATCATTCCTGGTACACATAGCACCAACCTGCAAAAGTACATGTTGGATCTCTGGACTGAAATGAAGCATCCATCATCCTGCCAGTGTGCTGCTCTGTTTGAATGGTTGTGCAGTGTGTTTAAAATTTTAACCAAACTTCACATATTATCCAGTAAGTGATTTAGTTAGCTAAAGAAATGTCTTCCTGCCACTTCCAATTACTATTTAATTTGCATGATTTTGCTGGAATCACCATTTGGTCTTTTATTAGTGATATCTTGTCTAATTAATACCACACATTAAACCATGCTCTGGATGCTGATCGCTGGTGTATCTGAAAGTGAAGCTCAAATTGCTGACACCGCGCTTTACTGAAACACAGGGGTGTTTTTGCCAGCTCATAACCACGTTGCAAAAAGGGCAGCAGAACAAGGAGGACTCACTAGCGAGAAGTGTCTGCCCAGGAGCGCACGTTTCAGAGCTTCTGCAGAAGAACAGCTTGGGTCTCCAGAAAAGTCACATATTGTCTCTGTGGAGACCCGAGTATGGTCCTGATGCCCTGGCAAGGCTGAATGGTTTTTGCTCTTGGGGATGGAAGACGGGGAACAGGCAGCCTCGCAGCCCTGTCCCCCGCAACACAACCACCACAGTGACAAACAGAAACTGCGGAGCCAGCGGTGGCATTTTTGTAAAAAAGAACCATTGGGTTTAGTAGTTCAGTTCGATATAAAAAACCAGCATAAACGCAGAAATTCAAATGTACGAAGTGCTTCACAACAGCTCGTACGAGAAGCGTAGCACACGTTGCATCGCATGGCCAGGCGCGGGAGCTGGGCGCTGGCTGTCTCTGTGGCACCAGGCTCGAGGCCTTTGTGGAAATCATGTCCAGGACCCTGAGATCCAGCTCTGAACTCAGAAACCTGTTATCGCTAATGAGGATGGGAGTCATTTTGCAATAGCTGTAATGAACATTTGTTCAAACAAAAAGAAAAATGAGATTAGAAAACATGCAGTATGTCCCAGCATTAATGGAAAACCTATTTGTGCCATCTATTTTGGAAAAATTATTGAAGAACAGTTCATCCATGTGAAAATATTAGCACTGTAATTCTGTCAAGGTCAGTGAGACCTAGAGATTTGCTGAGAAATCACCTTCATTTCACCAGGTAAATAAAGAACTCGTTTTTCAGAGAAGCCTATTGAAGAAGGCACTCCATAGCAACAGTTAAATTATGAATACAGCACATATGTTCCATATCATATCATTTACAGCACACTTTAGCATAGACATAATGCTTAGTAACAAACTACAATACCATTCACAAAATGCATTTAAATAGCATAATTTAGTTCATTAAATTCAGTCATTTACAGTAAATCAAAATTATCACAGGAATTGAAGAGAGTACACAGTTGTTTGTTTGAATAGTTAAGCTAGGGAAGTCAATTCCTTTTTGAAGGTCAAGGACACAGTTGTTTCCATTTTCTGTTGTAAAAAAGATACAGCCTGTGTCATAAGATAATTTAGTATCATCTGAATGTGATCAAGTCCTTTCCCTCTGCTTGTTCCGTATTATACAACTGGCACGCCTAGAATATATCTAAGTCAAGAAAACGCTTTATGTATAATGTTATCAAATTAGACTTCTTTTTCTTTTACGGACTGAATGGATGTGATTCTGGGTTTTTAAAAGGATTTAGTCTCGCAAATCTGCAGCCTATTACTTGGTAGCAAAGATGTATGTTTTCCCCTAGTCCAACCATCAATTGCTTGGCCTGTGGAAATATTATTATAAAAGAAAAGTGGATTTTTTTGGAGCCTTTCTACGAGATACATTCTGGCTTTTGCCATCGGAGGTGCAGTATGTGTCTGTGTGTGCGTGGTGCTGGTGAGGAGGTCGGGGCAGAAATGACTTTGCGTCACAGACCGACTGCACACGGAGCTCAGGATGAATCACCAAATCCTTCTGGGGAAATCCTGAGGTTTAAACCTTCCTGTGATTTCTTGGGCATAAAGGGAGGAAGGCGACAGGGCAGGGTACGGTGTGTCCATGCACTCCTGCTTGCAGGAGGGGAGACCAGCCCTTCCACACTCTGCACCACCCAGAAGCCCAAAATCCTCCCAGGGGCACCCAGGCCAGGCAACTCCACTTATTTGGCAGTAATGAGGAGTATAGCCCCTTCCTAACGGCCCCACTGCAGGAATGGAGGTGAAGGCAGGACCAGGAATTTGGTATCTATGGAATATAAAGTCAGGGAGGACTGCAAGGATCCCTCAGTCTCTTCTCACCTCACAGGCACAGACAATCCTGCCTTCATTCTTGTTTAAACTCCAGCATCACTTTCAGAGAAATGAACAATCCTAATTTTAAAATGGCCAACTATAAAAACAAGCCACTGGGCTCGTTGAATTATTCCCCACACTTAAGAAACACAGGCTGCTTTTTACTTAGAATTTGCCTAGCTGCTTCTTGCCTGATTGAAAGATTGAAAAGACCATGACAAGAATTCTGTTGTCCTTGTAGAAACTTCTGGGTTATCATCAAGTCTTGTTTAACCTGCTTTGAGCTGAGCTCAGTGGAGTCCTTTACCCTAGAGAACAGTTTTTAGTCCCTTTAAAAAATTCCTGCCATCGGAATCACTTTCAAGAAGCAAGAGCCCTCTTCGAGGTCTTCTTTCCCTTGCAAAATTTTGACTGCAATGGAGATGCCTCCACTGCATCCATGGGTGAAATGTCAACTCTTTTCTGACCATCTGGAGGGGAAAATGAATGAATAAGCTATGATTTTCCACCAACAGACTAGCCGAGCACCTTGAAGTGCTAATTAATTAAGTCTTATACCAGCCCGGGGAAAGAGGGGAGGGTTTTTGCTTCCTCTTTCCAATGATTGCATGGTGCAGTGCAGTGTGTAACTGTGGAAGTTCAGCCTTAAATGAGCTAGTTTGGGCACTGATGGCAGCTGAGCTGCAGGAGCATAAAGGATGGGCACCCTTCTCCCTTCTCTGCTTCTTAGCTCAGGTCACGCTGAGGTCCCTGTGCCACAGCCAGGTTCCTGCCAGGACCCAGATGAGTCCTGCACAGCGGTGATGTGGGAACAGCAAATGCCCACATCCTTGCTCCCATTCTCCTATTCTGCTCCAGCAGATGTGCACCAGCCACCACACATAAGCACTTCTGGGAATGGGATGAACTGGGAGAAGGGAGCAATCGGCTACAGGCAGGTACATTTTGGAGTCCCCAGGAGCACACGCTGCCCTACCCGCCAGCTCCACATGGGCTACACAAACCAGACCCGGGTTACACATGCTGATAATTCAGATCAGATGTGTCTACTCTTCTGAAGGCTACACAAACATCAAATAAACTATTTGCAAGGGGTCAAATTAGACATCTCAAACAGGAAGCTGAGAAAGCGTTTGGTTTCTTGTCCAGATGAGCAGATAGTACCAGTGCCACATATCTTGTCAGAGCTGCCCTCTTCTGAATGGGGCTCCACAGGAGGGTTGGGAACTGGGCAGTAGCAACCTCCCAGCACAACAGCTATCTTGGAGACAGTAAGTAACACCTTAAATTGCCCCTAAGTGTTTGCTTGGAGCTCTCCCGATCCCCACTCACATCAAGCACTATGGGAGCCCCTCGGAGCAGTCCCTGTTCTGCATGGAGGACAGGAGCAACACAGCAGCCATCACCTGGCACCTGAGAGCTGACCCTGCTTCGATGAAGGGAGAGTAAGCTCTGCAAAACACCCCTGGGAGAGCCTGGGAATAGCTAGGCAAGCAGCCAGCCACGTACAGGGAGGGACAATTAGGGCCCGAACAGAAATAAATTATGCTAGAGAGAGCAAATTGCTTGTCGACACTGCTGCACAACAAAGAGGGAGAAGGAGAAAATGTTCTTAAAACAAATAACATTCTCCATCTTCCTGGGCACAGGGGGAGAAGCCATGAGCAGGCACAAAGGACACAGATGGCAGTTCAAGTCCTTCATAACACACGCTGCCACCACAGCTGTCCTAGGACTGCAAGGGAACGGACCTGTTACGGATGACACTGGGCACTGAGGAAACACCAAGAGGGCTCACTAGAGAAAAAGTGCCCAAGTTCTTAAAGGACAGAGCTGTGAGCTGAGGGTCAGCGCTGCGGAAATGCGTCTGGGCGCAGCTAGAGCCTCCTTCCTCTCCTTGCCAGAGTCCTCCAACACTGCGAGGACCGGTACCTTGCCCAGGGAGTGGGTACAGGGTGCCAGCAGCCTCAACGAATACCAGGAGGGGATAGACTGTGGAGTCACCGAGGCTCTTTCCCAACTTTTTAGCTTTTCAGCCAGCATCTGGAAAAGCAGACTGTTAGCAGTTCATTACAGAGTGGGAAACTAAGCTTCAGACCTCTGCAAACCAGCTCGGTGGTGACTGAGGAGGAAACTGAGCTAGTGCCAGGGTTTGTGGAGTTGTTCTTTGTATTGACCATCACCAGGGAAGCCCACAGCAGAGCAGGGATCACCTGGGAAGGTGCAAGACTTGCTCACATGCATGAAAACCACGTATGCGACAGCAGACCCCAGCTAGGAACGACATGTACAAAAAGAGTTTCCAGTATTTCCCACCTTCACCTGCAGAAGAGGATAGTAAATTTGCCCCAGTTCAATCCTAGTTTAGTCATTTCCCCATTGGGATGTTGTGTGTGATCATGTTCTGTGCGCAAAAAAGGCCGGGGGAAACAGTGGGGCCTGTTTTACAGCATCAGTAGCTTGGATTGCTGTGCTTACCTCGTTCGGATGCCAAAAATGAATTTTAGCTGCAGCCTGCGCTGCAGGGAGCAGGGCTGCGTTACGAGAATCGGTAACGGGACGCTTGAAATGTAAATACCCATGTATCCACTTGGACACAGATATCAGACATCAAAGTCGCTATGAAAGACAGACACGTGCCCTGTCTTACGCTGTCTACCTTCTTCAGGCAAGCATGGGATATGGCTGCTCAGCAATAACAAAAGCTTGAGCCTGGGACTAGTTTTATCACTGATTTTACTGCAAGAAAAGTTGGGTTGATTATAATCCCCCTTTCCTGCCCTGGGGTATTTCCTATACAGCACTTTTCTGAAATAGATTAAAATTATTTCAAGAAAAGGTGGGATCTTTACTCATTTTATAGATGTGGAAACTGAGGCACAAGGAAAATATAGTTACTTGTTCCTGGAGAGCTGCAGCCCAGGGAAACTCCGGCTTCCAGGCTCCCAGTCTTCTGCTAACTGGTCTGGAAATTGCACAAAATCATTAACTCATCCTTGAAAATTTTTCATGATAGATTGTAACTATTCAGTCTGTCATCTCCAGAGCCTGCCTCTCTCAGGAATTATAACTATGTACCTGAGGGCTGCCACTACAGAATAGCAGAGGGATACATCACATCTGCTGCCAGGCAATCCGTAATGTGGCGGTGTTTGATTGCTGCCGGCTGTTATTGGTACCGGTACTTCTACTGTTCTTACTTTTACCCTACAATGTTAATTTGGCACCAAAACTGCATTTAAGGCTTCGCAGTGGGACTGGAAAGCAATGAGCTCAAGAGGAAAATTCCAGCCTCCGTTTGAGGTAATTATAAATCTTTTCTCTCCTGTTCAGGCACTATATTAAGGCTGCTGCATTGGCCCAGAATTTTGTCTTTAATTTCCACTTTTCTTCTTTGCGTGGGCTTCAGCCAGTCTTTGAGAGGAGGGGGGTCGTGGCTGAGCATTGACAAAGAGCCTTATTCACAAACCAGCAACAGCCCCATTTGCGACTTCCCCCAGCACCCCGGAAGAAACTATGCCGTGACAGGAGAAACTTGCACATCAGACAAACTCCAGATTTCCCCTGCAGCGACCGTTCCCTGATAACGCCACATCTGCACTTCCAGGGACCGTGCTGCCTCTGACACGGACTCACACGCTCCTCTTGTCAAGCTTGGAGACCTTAGGCAGAAGCTATCACAAGCCATCTACCCAGCACTGTGCTGGCTAAGGTGCTATTATTTATTAAAAAGACTTTGCTTCATTCCAAAAAAGCATCTCAGATGAAGTTAAAGGACTCTGAGCCAATCTCACCAGTATTGCTTGGTCTACATCGTTAAATCAATGGGGATGTTGAGCTCAACTTGAGAACTGAACACCAGAATGGATCGCCTGTGCCTGGCACGCAGCAATATTACACCCCAGGGGCTGGGGAGGTCTTGGGAGCAAACAACAGCTGGTGGGTGCCCTTCCCCTGTAGCCTCACCACCATAGTCTTGCCCCTACAACCTCCTGTACAGCCCTAGCCAGTGCCCACACTACTGGGGGCAGCCCACGCTCACCCTTCCTGCAAGTTCTGTCTTTCCCTGTGGCAAGCGCCAGGAAGGACCATCGTGGCCAAGCAACCCGGTGTGTGTCTGCAAAGCAGATGACAATTTGGCATGTCACATGGGGCAGAGGGAGCTTCAGTCCAGGCAGCACAAGGGCAGTTGTTGACAGGTGGCAGAGAGAATCCCCGGGGCAAGCCAAACCCCTCCGTGCAGAGTGGAGGCACCAGTGACAGTGAAATACATATTGGCATCCCAGCTTAAGTGCACAGCTCCCTTCTGTTCCTGTGCAGCTTCCTTCCAGTGCCTGCAGCTGACCGGGGTTTGTTAGGTACAGACCAGCCTGAGGGTGTCCACCCAACTGCAGCACCCAACACAGAGATCAACAGCAGCGTGAGCAGACTGAGAACTGGTCTCCTGGTCAAAGGAAGCCCACCCAAAACCCAGCCTGCAGCAAACATCACTGCCTTCCCAGTGGGTGCTCTGGGGGCGGTGGGGTATGTACAATTTAGACCTTTCCACAACTGCAGAAGCTCCCTGAATCCTCATCTTCATGAGAGGACACCTCATCCACATGGTGATTCAAGAAAGTCAAGCTGTGTTTGTCTTTCTCTCCATCGGGCAGATAGAGCTGCATTAGAAAGGAGCCAGGCAATGGTGGGTGAGGAACAAGAACGATGTGAGCAAGCCACATGGCCACCCATGGCAGTGTCCCCACCAAAACACGGGGACGGGGTGGCCATATGTGGCACGAGCCATCTTTCGGGCTATGTGGCATGGGCAGCCTTGCTTGAGCAGGGACGGGCAGGCTGGCAGCAACTCTCTCTGCACTCAGCCTGCGACAAACCAGCACCCAAACAAATGTTTCATGCAGCAATAAACCTGTTGAAGGAATAAATTAGCTGCACAGCAAGGTTATGCTTTGGGAATGTCTCCACTATGGCAAAAGTATCCGCTGTACCTAGTGATTAGGTTTATATTACAATGTGGCTTTTAAGGCTCGCTGTGCTGAATAAAAATTTAGGCAATTAGTGATCTTATTTCTTAGGAAGAACTGCTTGCTATCATATATTAATACAGATTTTGCTCAATTAAAATTGTTCACAGTCAGCAAAAACAATTTCTGCACTGTAATGAAATAATGAAATAATTATATGCAAGGGAGGACTTCTGATCTTTTTAATTATTCTATTCTTCATTTTTAAAAGGGCTATTTGAAAACGCACTCTTATAATTGATTGCTATAAATCAGTCAGAAGCATTCTAAGGATCATAAATATTCTAACTTTTAAAAGACAAAGAAATGCTAAATATTCAATGAAATCCTTCAATATTCAGAAAATTTAATCTAGGGTAAAAGGATAGACTGCTCTTTTGAAAATAAAAAGTAAATTTGTTGTCCTGTGAAAAATGAAATATCTTGAATGTCAGTAACAGAAATGGAATTAACAAGAGATCTTTTTATTGTTTTTTAAGGTCATTAGGCTGTGAATTCTATAATTATGGAAATTGTCAGTCCAGTTCTGTGGAGTGTTTGCTCCCATCCATAAGGTATTGGAATGTTCAATCAGTCTCTCTCGTGGGAAAGTTAGGTCATAACTGTAAGTGTACCAGCAAAATTGAATTAAGCAAAGAGATTTCATTAGTATTTATAGCCAGAAGGCATCTGTAAAAGTACAGGGCAAAGAAGTTATGTGGAAGTCAAAGGAGAAAAAAAAAAGGGTTTCTGGTGACAAAGGCGAATCTGAAAGAGATATAAGTGTATAATGAATAAGAGCTATTGAGTGCTGCTCCAAAGAGGGAGTTGCAAAGATGTCAAATATTGATTTTCTTGTGTATGCCTTTGGACTACATATGTAATTGTTTGGATTTGCTGTCTTCATGATACAACAATATTTGTTGTTGAAGGTTAAAAAGCAGAGAGCGCAACAACCCAAAAAGTCTGAAACGTGTTGGAGAATTACAATAATTCTACAAGGAGGATTGCCGGAGCAGAAGTCTGCGCTTTCTAGCAAATAAACATTTTTTATGCCAGTCAAAAGCATTCGCCTATTGAGAGCGTTGCTCCTGGCACTGCAGAAGCGCGCGCTGTGTGCGGTGCCATTGAGCCATGTTGCATTTATCGATTGAAAATATACGATTTGCTTCTAATGAGCTTCTCCAACTTTCCATACCGCGAAAACGTTCTGTGACCGAGTTTGTATGTACAAAGTACGGTATACGCGGCTGTATGTGCTCTTTGTATGTGCACGCTGACAGATAAATATAACCCTCCTGGGTGAGTTATTTATATAGGAACGACAGTGCCTCTCGGGGTCTTAATGCAGAACTGAGGATGCATTTCCTGATGCTGATTAACGTCTTAATGAGAGAAACCTCTAGAAGTATTTTCGTTCTGTAGAAACAAGTACACAAATCACCTTTAATATTATTCCCATCTTTAATAGTTACACAATGCTGACATGGCAGTTCCTTACATTTCTGCGCAAAAGGGATTTGTGACTCTTTGGAGTGACATATCACGTGTGACATTTTACACGTGTGATCCTTACGTTGGCATGCACAGCAATCAAACCTTTACTGACACTGCTGGAAACTTTGTCCCTGACTCCAGCGGGACGTGGACTTCAATTAGAGAGTTTCTTGGAGATGTTGGAGAGCTAAAAGCAACGGGTGTCCCTGGAAAGCTGGAGACAACCCAGCTGTCAGAGCCCACCTCGATTATTCAATCTCTTTTTAGGTGGTCAAGCCGGGAGGTGGGGGGTCTTCATTTTCAGAAGCGCTGGACTCAGCAGAACCTGACAGAGTCTGACAGTCAGCTCTTAAATAAAGAAGCCCCAGGGAGGAACAGTTTGGAACAAAACCCAGCTGTAAACAAGACCAAGACTGGGATCGAACTCCCAGTGAACCTTGATCTTGCCAAGTCAGTGCCAGAGCTCCCACTGCTCTCTGTGGGGCTGCAAGTTCACCCACTGCCTGTAGGAGCTGGGAAGCAGCGTAACCCTTGGGGAGCCCGGGGAAGGGTGCGGTTCTCATTAACGTGGCAAAGATCTCTCAGGGGTGAAAAGCACAGTCCTTGTCTTTTCCTAATCCAGGGACGCCACTTCCTGGTTACTTCCTCACTCCTGTCTTGTTAAGGGTATCAAAGCACATCGTCTTTCATCCCTTCACTGTCTCGGAGCAGTCAGTAGTGACAACAGCAACGCTGCACGCGGGAAGCTCAGTGGAATCAGTAATTCAACTTCCGACCCTTCCAGTAAGTAAGTAGTATCATTCCCGCTCAACAAAATAAAATTGAAATGTTTTGCCCCAACTCTTTTCTCATCTGGAGCAGTTTTACTCTGCCACTCACCTGGTGTAACCCTATTTACTCTGTTACCCCATCAGGGAGATGGGATTACAGGACAGAGAGATGAAGTGATTTACCCGGGGCCATAGGATGGGAAAACCAAGCATTAGAAGTCAACGACTCTGATGTCCAAATCTATACAAACTTCTCTAGGCTATGCTACAGTATTTCTTCCCTAAATTCAATACATCGTCCTTAAGAACTCATCTTCAGAACATCCATTGCATCTGTAGGGTAAGGCTAATCACAAATGAAACGTACATTTGCTAATCTTAACTGAAACTACTTTGTGATAAGGCACGTTTAATGCCAGCTTCCATGAAAACAACATTTCCAAGCCCACTACACTGGGAAACTGCTTGATTTCACAAACACCCCTGAGAGCGCAGGGCAGGGCAGTGCTGTCCCTTCCCCAGCCTCCACATCTCCCTGCCTCCTCCACCAAGTAGTGAAGGGGTTGGAAGTTTTTGGAGCCCTGCTGTCAGAGCACAATGTTGCCTAAGCAAGCATTAAGAGATTATGGTAATAATAGGTATGCTTACTCCAAATAAAAGGTTTCATTAATCAAGCCATATTGAGATAAACCTGTCAGTGGACAGAGGAAACTAGAAATCAAACGCTGTGAAAGTTCTGACAGATTGTTAAATAGAAACCCTTTAAAACTGAATTTAATTTACTGTGATATTACAGATATTTATGCATCAATAGGCAAGTGCAGATTGAGTTCGGAGGTCAGCTCTGGTGCTTGAAAAATAAACGCGCAGAATGAAACAAAAGGTGACAGTTACCTTTGTCAGAAATTACGGTTTATTAAACTAAATACGAAGCTCTCACCTGATTCATGTTAAACAGATAGACAGGGGCTGGGGCGTAATTTACTGCAGTAGATTGTTTAACGAGTAATTACAGAAAATACTCCCCCTTTTTTTAAAGTTGTGTCTATAAACTTTAGCAGAAAAAACGAGGAACAAATATTGCACCATAGAAGCAGACAGTAAGGTAACAAGGGGCAGCGAGCACGGAGACCTTTCAGCAAGATTGTTCCCTAATTATGCCGTTGAAGCGCTGCTCTCCCGCCGGGCAGTGTGCATTTGACTCCTATATCTAGCACCTCTTTATTTAACTTCTCCTCTTGAATTTTTTTCAACCTTCCCATTTTCAGAACTTCATCCAATTCGCAACTTCTTCAGAATCAAGATGTTCCTCTCCTTCCTCCTCGTTAGCCTTATGGATTCAGGCAAGTCATGTGGGAGAAAGGTAAATTTAAGGAGAGATTCCTGTCCAGGTAATTCTGCCAGCAAGCTGCACCAAGTTGTTTGCAAAGGGAAGTGCCGTTCACCTGGGCAAGAGCTGCAGCGCAGCCTGTTTCACGTCATTCTTTGAAGGACTAAGACCCCTGAGACCGGTCGCTGAAGTGGCATGGGCAGACAGAAAATAAAACATCGTTCCTGTTTCAAGGGGTTATCTACTCTCACACAGACAGGCATAAATCTTTTTGCCATTGACAGGCTGGATCCATACCTAACATTTATTTTTGGCTTAAACATAACGGTTACACTGCATAGCATGTTTTTCTTTCAGATGGATGGCTGCAATTAGAAGGGAAAATTTGGACCTAATTATGTTCCAGCTAAGCCAACGAGAAGGCTCCTACTGACTTTACCAAGCACAGAAAGAAGTCCTTGAATCCAAGCAGTCCTAAGTGAAAGTACATATGTCAGTGCTATATGATATGAACATATTTATCTGCCAAACTTATATGAGATCATATCTAAATGCATGGCTTCAAAATATATAAGTATATTACATTTCACACACATAAGAAACACGTAAAACATGCAGGACATGTTAGCTAAAGCTATGCTAGACATATGTCCTTCCCAGAGCGACAGCCCAAAAACTCCTTACCAACTCGAGGAGCCTCTATTCATGCAAATAATTACTGTAACAGAAACAACCACATGAGCTTTCTGATAAAATGTCTTTTTTTTGTCCGCATAAGGGATGCAGGACTGGGATGCTAGTTAGAAGTTAATAGAAGTCAAACTGGCAGGATTCTATGACAATATCTCAGCCGCATGCCTCCTCCGGTCATCATCTCTCCGTGAGCAGCACGCATTAACACAAACCAGCCCTGCAAGACCCTTCCAGCCACCACTGAAGTTACTCAGGAGCTGCATTTGCTGCAGCTTCGGTACAGGAATGACCATTGCTCCAGGTTGAGGTTCACTAAGAAATTAAAATAAAATGGTAAAATCTATCCAGAGAAAGCAAGGAAGGAAGAACTATCATATTTCATACACATGAAGATGAAAATTTACCTTACAAATTTTAACAAGACTTATCTTGTTAAGTACAGTTAGCAGGTATTTAAGTCCCATTAATTTACACAGTTTAAATGGTGTGCTGAGTAATTCTGGAACCGCGGCCTATAGAGCTGGAAGAATATTCAGGAAGCTCATCCCTGTGCTTGGAGAAGACCCTGACAGATCTAATAGAGCCTGACCTGTATCTGCCGGCTCTAGGGGTCGATGGAAGTCAGTTATACTCCAGAAACAAGCCAAACATGTAAGAGAGGAGCCACCTCCTCACCTGTCAACCCTGTGCAAGCCTTACCCCATCCTGACACAGCACCAGGATCTGACCTGATGTCCTGTGAGTCCTAACCCCATCCCAAAAAACGTGCAACTGTTTAAATTTGCGTTCTCAGGCCACAGATGCCCACACACACAGACAGGTCTTGGTGGGCAGAGGGACCTAGTGACCATACTCACCTTCAAAAAACTGCAGCCGTTTCTTATTTCTGGGCAGTTTGTCAAAAGGCTGGAGAGTGCAGAGCCTGCACTCCGCAGCGGGCAGTAACCTCCAGACCCAGAGCCACGAAGGACCGAGGGAGAGCTTATTGGCAGTGAATCCAGAAAGTCCTTCTTCAATGCGGCAGCACGGTTACCTGCGCTCTGGGGTCCCCACGCTCTTAGGGTGAAATGTAGCACGTCCTCACGCCCTGTGAAACGATCTCTTCTGGGTTTTGAGAAGGAAAGCCGTCTTCCCACTTATTTGGTGCAGGGCAGAGAGTAAAAGCAGGGGATAAGGAGGACTTGGCAGAGCCTGCAGAAGGGTAAGGGTGCAATCCCATGAGGAGAGACTCGATGGCTGGGCACTAACTGGGGCTGCTCCCTGTGAACCCCAGTATCTCCCATTGCAGCACTGGGGAACAATTACACTTTCTCATAGTTAAATGAGTTGCACAAGTTAAATTCATTCATTTCTGCTCAGTGTTTTGAGATCACTGGCTTGAAAGCTTTATGTCAGCACAAATGTCTTCTTATTATGAATGAACGTTAACTCTGCATTGGTGCTAAGATGTGTAACAGGCAGTAATGAGGTAAAATTAATAAATGGCCTACGTAGACCAACTACAAGGAGAAGTGTCTCATAGGCAGTGGAATATTTTCCCGACGGAAGTAGGGAAAAAAACCCACAAATTAGAAAGTTTTAAATAAACCCAAGGAAAGAGAAGGAGCCCTCTTACCCCTGCGCTGTGTGAGTCCTCGAGGTAAATGATCTACAAGTTATCACCCAGAGCCATTTTCACCACTAAAACTTACAAGTAGCAGTAAAAAAACCCTGTGTAATGAAGAGCCACGACGGCTGTGAGTTTTCAGCGGAGCCGGAAGCCACCCGAGAGGCTCGTGGCCATGGCCAGGGGCTGGCACAGGGGATCACTTCCCACGTTAGCTGCCCAGCCAGTGGGGCAGCAGCCCCTGCACACCCCTACGACCCCTCCAAGCCCTGAGCTGTGAAGCCTTCCTACCTGCTCACACCAGCAGCCACGGCTGCGGTAAACCCCACAGCAGGTCCAAGTCAGGAATGAGCCCAGCCCTGGGCTGAATTAGGTCTTTTATCCCCTGCCACACAGACCACGCTCGTTCGTAGCAGAGAACTGCGACAGCCCTCCACATTTTATTTATTTAGATGAGTTTACAAAGCAATTAAGACATTTTGGCAAATGCTGAGGTGCAGATTTCCTCCCTTATGATAGATCATTCCTGGCTTTTTTTTCCCCCTCTCCTTCTGGACAGATAAATGTTTCATGGTCCCACAGACATATTTTCTCTCTGCCCAGTTGCCTAGAATCCATTTAAACGTGCCTGTTGAGCTCCTCTATCATGTAATATTTTAACAAAGGCCCCTAAATAAGCTTTATTTACAGACTGTAAGTACTGCCTGATGAGCTCAATACACTGCTTCATCACCTCCTTAGCTGGAATTCCTCTTGGAAATCTTTTTTCCTGGGCAAAAGCAGGAAATCCAACAACAACAACAAAATAATGTTGATGTGGTTTAAGGAATAAACACTGATTCATCACATCCTCCCCCTTCCATTGGAAATACCACCCTTTAATGATTTTTGTCAAAATTAAAACCCTCCCTGGTTTTATCCATCCTGTCCCAGACATGAACTAAGCTGCCCACGTGTGCTCTCACCACACAAGTGTTGGAAATGCTTATCCGGGCTCTGCGCTGCCTGTGGTCCCTCAGAGAAGCCTCTGAAATCAGTAGAGTTTTACAATATACCTTGGAAGACATTAAAATACTTTCATAACATGTTCAATAAAGATTCTTCTATCAAGGTGAAGGAATCAAATTGAATTCGCAGAAGTTCCCTGACGGTCAAACTGACAAAGAAGCTTTATGGGGAATGGCGGGAAGCATATGGTCCATACTGCCCCAAAAAATAGGAAAAAAAAAATTAGTTTGGTCCAAAAGAATGGATTTTGAAGGAAAAAAAAAAGCACACTTTTTTTCTTTCTGAAGCTGCCAGTTCTGTTTCCAAGAAGTTCATGGAGGGCACCCACTTTCCACAGAAAAATTGTGATAACTTGATTCTGTGTTTAGAAGGTGAAGGAGAAAAACGTTGGACCAGCGCAGACCTGTGGCAAGTCAGGACGGCCCTTCAGTGACTCCCCTTGCTCTACCACTAAGCCAGGACTTGCAGAGGTTTAGCAATGCAGATTTACTTTACAGGAAAAAAAGGCAGAGAGTCCCCTAAAATCCGTTACAGCACTCTCCAGCTAAGGAGCTACCTGGTTTAGCAGGTGAAGAGGTGCTTGGGGAGTTTTTGATAGAGAGATTATGGACCTGATTACATTAATACCTAGCATGGGTTTTAACCTGCATTTTGGGTAAAATTCACTGTTCTGCAGAAGGCCCATAAAAGGCCTGTGCACCACTTACGCCCCACCAAGGCACCATTTGGATGGTGTACACGGAGCTCCGGTGATGCATAGGCCCTGCGCCGGCCGCCTGCGTCAGGAGGGGTTTCATCCGTTATCTATCAATAATATTCAATGTGTTGGGGAAAAATATTAGCGGAGTAATTTTATTAACAACAACGATAATTCACTGCTTGCCTTTCCGTGTTTAATAAAGGGAATCGAGCCAGAGGAACGGTTTGCAAAACTATCCTGGAAAAAACAAACAAACGAAGCCCTGGGAAGCCTGAGAGCACGCGGAGGGGGAGCTGGCTCCCGCCAACGTCATGGCTGTGCTGATTAATAAAAATAAATCCTGAATCAGCTCATGGTCTTCCTTGGGCACTCTTACAACGTGCGAAATCTCACGGGAACGTCTCGGAGCTGAGCACACGTTAGCTTCATGCTGGGAAGGGAACTGGGCCAGCCATGGAGGGCTCCCGGCACTCTGCTCTCCGCAGAAGGATTTCCTCACATCCCGGGAAATCCTCTTAGCTTCTTCTCAGCCATTTGCATCTCACTGGCAAGGGGAACAACTGAGAGAAAAGCTGCTGTGCCGTCCTCACACCTCCTCCTCACCTGCAAACTCAGTATGAAAACACATGTGGGCAGAGGTTTGAAATGACCTTCCACCGCCGCCTCTCTGCGGACCCTCAGTTTTTGTTCTGTCCCTTCTTTTTGAGGCATTTCCCCATATTTGCTACCAAATTGGCATCATTTGGGCCATGCATAGATGAAGGGAAAAATCCCAGGGTTGCCACGGGCCTCCCCCCACACAGCCCTGGGAGCTGGGCCAGGGTCACCCCTTCCCACCCATCTCTTCCCTCGATAAAGTCAAATAAAGCAAATTTAAAGGATTTTTTGAGTCTGGTTTTTTTTTTCCTCCTGCATTTATTATGCCTCACAGTACAGAAGCCTCCTCCAGGGACAGCGATTTGAAAGGGTGTTTAGAGGATGGGTTTTAGCCATCTTCTTGGAGATGGACTGGGACAAGAGCAGGGCCCTTCCAGGAACTGCTGCTGTTGGCCCCCCGGGGCTGCGCAGGGCTGCGGAGCGGGAGCGGGATGCTTGCAGGCACAAACTGGGGACACTTATCTGTTTATTTAGAGTAGGGACTTGCAAAATGAAAATCTGAAGAATAAGTGAAACTTGATTGAACAACTGCCAACTGGTTTTGGTGGTGTTTGGGGTTTTTTTTTTAATCAGAGCTAACTTTGCAGCCGTCTTGCACAAAAGGCAGCAGAGTTCCTCTGCTCACACAGCCCAATTTACGCAATAACAATTCTATGTTTTAAATTATTTGATTATTTTTTCTTTCTCCCTGCTTTGTAAAGCACTCAAATCTCTAAGCCGTACCGGGCTCTGCTCTTCTGACGATTTTGGTTTTATTTTGTGAGTCCCAAGAGGGTGCAGTACGGGGACACCTGAGCGCTGCTGCCTGCTTTTGCCAGGTCCCTGGGATGTTCCTGCCTGTGTCCAGGACAGGGATGTCCCCCTCCACCAGCACCCATCTGCTGCACATATATAATATATCATGCATATACGAACCACATCCCTCTGTGCGTGCGTGAGAGTGGTGCGTGACCCCCCCCCGCCCACGGTCCCCCGTGGCCGGGCCGGGACCGCAGGGCAGCCCCGGTGCCTCCCCCGGTTAGGAGGAGCGGGAGGAGGTTTGGGGTTGCCTCCCCAGGGGGAAAAGGCCTCAGAACGTGGAAAATCTGCGCCTCGGCGAAACCCAACCTGCGCGGCTCAGCGCGGCCGCCGACACCCCCCCACGGTTCGGAGGGAAACGCAGCGCCTGAAGCGCGCAAACAGCGCGGGGTGCCGCGGCGCGGCCCGCTCCGCTCCGCTCCTGCGCAGTGCCCCGCCGGGGGCCGCGCAGGTTGCGCGGGAC